>JASPKZ010003857.1:0-590000 GCA_030220185.1 Diploptera punctata
AAATCCGGTCTAATCCAATATTCAAATTGGGTTTTCCAAGGCTATAGTCTTGGTGTCCTCCCAATAAATGTCAAAATAACCGAAATTTCCAAAACGCAACATCTATGAGAGGGTGTGTCGGGGATTTAAAATTCAAAAAATCCGGTCTAAATCCAATATTTCAAAATTGAGTTTTCCAAGGCTATAATCTTGGTGTTTTCCCAAAAAATGTCAAAATTTTCGAAATTTCAAAAACTTCAAAAATACTATCTAGAGGGTGTGTCCCGGATTTATAATGCAGAAAATCCGGTCTAAATCCAATATTTCAAAATTGAGTTTTCCAAGGCTTATAGTCTAGGTGTTTTCCAGAAATGTCAAAATTTTCGAAATTTCAATAACTGCAAACATACTATCTAGAGTGTGTGTCCGTGATTTATAATGCAAAAAATCCGGTCTAAATCCAATATTTCAAATTAGAGTTTTCCAAGGCTATAGTCTTGGTCTTTTTCCAAGAAATGTCAAAATTTTTGAATTTTCAAAAACTGCAAAAATACTATCTAGAGGGTTTGTCCGGCATTTATAATGCAAAAAATCCGGTCTAAATCTAATATCTCAAAATTGAGTTTTCCAAGGCTATATATAGTCTTGGTGTTCACCCAATAAATGTCAAAATTTTCGAAATTTCAATAACTGGAAAAATACTATGTATAGGGTATGTCCGGGATTTGTAATTCAAAAAATCCGGTCTAAATCCAATATTTCAAAATTGAGTTTTCCAAGGCTTATAGTCTAGGTGTTTTCCAAAATATGTCAAAATTTTCGAAATTTCAAAAACTTGAAAAAGTACTATCTAGAGGGTGTGTCCGGGATTAATAATGCAAAAAATCCGGTCTAAATCCAATATTTCAAAATTGAGTTTTCCAAGGTTGGTGTTTTTCCAAGAAATGTCAAAATTTTTGAATTTTCAAAAACTGCAAAAATACTATGTAGAGGGTGTGTCCGGCATTTATAATGCAAAAAATCTGGTCGAAATCCAATATTTCAAAATTGAGGTTTCCAAGGCTATAGTCTTGGTGTTTTCCCAAAAAATGTCAAAATTCCGAAATTTCAAAAACTGCAATAATACTATGTAGAGGGTGTGTCGGGGATTTAAAATTCAAAAAATCCGGTCTAAATCCAATATTTCAAAATTGAGTTTTCCAAGGCTATAGTCTTGGTATTTTCCCAAAATATGTCAAAATTTTCGAAATTTCTAAACTGCAAAAATACAATCCAGAAGGTGTGTGCGGATTTAAAATGCAAAAAAAGAGGTCCAAAACCATTATTTCAAAACACAGTTTTCCAAGACTATAGTCTTGGTGTTTTTGAAAAAATGTCAAAATTTACGAAAATTCTAACACTGCAAAAAACTTGTCAAGAGGATGTGTCCGGATGTTACAAAGCAAGAAATGCGGTCTAAATCCATTATATCAAAATACAGTTATCCAAGGCTATAGTCTTGGTGTTTTTCCAAAAAAGTCAACATTTTCGAAATTTCAGAAACTGCAAAAATATTATCTAGAGGGATTTAAAATGCAAAAAATCGGGTCTAAGTCCAATATTTCAAAATTGAGTTTTCCAAGGCTATAGTCTTGGTGTTTTCCCAAAAAATGTCAAAATTTTCGATATTTCAAAAACTGCAAAAATACTATCTACAGGTGTGTACGGGATTTATAATTTAAAAAATCCGGTCTAAATCCAATATTTCAAAATTGAGTTTTCCAAGGCTATAGTCTTGGTGCTTTCCAAAAAAATGTCAAAATTTTCGAAATTTCAAAAACTGCAAAAATACTATCTAGAGGCTGTGTCCGGGATTTATAATGCAAAAAATCCGGTCTAAATATAATATTTCAAAATTGAGTTTTCCAAGGCTATAGTCTAGGTGTTCTCCCAATAAATGTCAAAATTTTCGAAATTTCAATAACTGCAAAAATACTATCTATAGGGTGTGTCCGGGATTTATAATTTAAAAAATGCGGTCTAAATCCAATATTTCAAAATTCAGTTTTCCAAGGCTATAGGCTTGTTGTTTTTTCAAAAATGTAAAAATTTTCGAAATTTCAAAAACTGCAAAAATACTATCTAGTGGCTGTGCCCGGGATTTATAATGCAAAAAATCCGGTCTGAATCCAATATTTCAAAATTGAGTTTTCCAAGGCTATAGCCTTGGTAATTTCCAAAAAAATTACAAAATTTTCGAAATTTCAAAAAACTGCAAAAATACTATCTAGAGGCTGTGTCCGGCAATTATAATGCAAAAAATCCGGTCTAAATTCAATATTTCAAAATAGAGTTTTCCAAGGCTATAGTCTTAGTGTCCTCCCAATAAATGTCAAAATGTCCGAAATTTCAAAAACTGCAAAAATACTATCTATAGGGTGCGTCCGGGATTCATAATGCAAAAAACCGCTCTAAATCCAATATTTCAAAATTGAATTTTCAATAACTGGAAAAATACTATCTATAGGGTGTGTCCGGCATTTGTAATTCAAAAAATCCGGTCTAAATCCAATATTTCAAAATTGAGTTTTCCAAGGCTTATAGTCTAGGTGTTTTCCAAAATATGTCAAAATTTTCGAAATTTCAAAAACTTGAAAAAGTACTATCTAGAGGGTGTGTCCGGGATTAATAATGCAAAAAATCCGGTCTAAATCCAATATTTCAAAATTGAGCTTTCCAAGGTTGGTGTTTTTCCAAGAAATGTCAAAATTTTTGAATTTTCAAAAACTGCAAAAATACTATGTAGAGGTGTGTCCGGCATTTAAAAATCCGGTCTAAATCAATTATTTCAAAATACAGTTTTCCAAGGCTATTGTCCTGGTGTTTTTCCACAGAATGTCAAAATTTTCGAAATTTCAAATACTGCAGAAATGCTATCTAAAGTTTGTCCGAGATTTATAATGCAAAAATTCCGGTATAAATCCATTACTCCAAAATACAGTTTGTCAGAACATTAGTGGTGTTTTTCCAAAAAATGTCAAAATTCTCGAAATTTCAAAAACTGCAAAAATACTATCTAAAGGGTCTGTCCTGGATTTATAATGCAAGAAATCCGGACTAAATCCATTATTTCAAAATAGAGATTTCCATGGCTATAGTCTAGGTGTTATTGCAAAAAATGTCAACATTTTCGATACTTGAAAATCTGCAAATATACTATCTAGAGGGTTTGACTGGGATTAATAATGCAAAAAATCCGGTCTAAATCCATTATTTCATAATACAGTTTTCCAATGCTATATTCTTGGTGTTTTTCCAAAAAATGTCAAATTTTTCCAAATTTCAAAAACTGCAGAACTACTATCTAGAGGTTCTGTCCGGGATTTACAGTGAAAAAATTCAGACTAAATCCATTATTTCAAAATTGATTTTCCAAGGTTATGGTCTTGGGTTTTTCCCAAAAAACTGTCAAAATTGTCGACATTTCAAAATCTGCAAATACACTATCTAGAGGGTATGTCCGGGATTTCTAATGCAAAAAATCCGGTCTAAATCCATTATTTCAAAATACAGTTTTCCTTAGATAGATAGATAGATGGAAAGCTCTGCGGCCATCACTTAAGTGTTGGCGGTGAGCGATCCATTTTGGTCCTCCTTAATAGGTAGAACCCCGGGTTCCTGTAAAATACATTAGCCCCGGTTTAAATTTTGAATTTAATTTTGAAGTTAATTAGAGAGTGAAGTCGGAAGCGGACCTTTTGGGGTTCTATTCCAGCATTTGCTCTTTGGATTGAGGGAAACCGCTTAAAACCTCAATCGGAATAGTCGATCACGCGGGATCTTGCCAAGTTTGGCTTTCGGATGACTCTATATTGGGAGGGCATCCAGGCTTCTCTTTATTTAAATATAATGTGCGTACATTTCAGATTATTACAATTAATCATACAATTATGGTAACGTGCATTTTTTAAATTTTTTTTGTATTCTTCAGTTGTTGCTGTTCTATCTGTATTGTCAGGTGATGTCAGTTTCTCTGGAACTGGTGGGATGAACCGGTAGCAGTAATATTAGTTATTAGTTTTTAATTTGTTGTGTTAATATATTTTATTAATGTACATTATATGCTAATGTTGTAATTGTAATTGAATAATTGTGTTTCTGTGTGTGTGTGTGTGTGTGTGTGGTGTGTGTGTGTGTGTGTGTGTGTGTGTGTGTGTGTGTGTGTGTGTGTGTGTGTGCCCTATCAGCTTTCACTGGTCAAGTGTTGTCCAGGATCCATTTTGGACGCTTGTGTTTGTTGTTGGCTGTTTCATAGGTTCCCAGCGATGCCACGAGTGGATTATCATGGCCTTCACATGTATTATAAAATGTAAGAGCCATGCGTTTAATATACTCCTCGATTGTTTCTACAACCCGTTTGATTCGTGTAATTATGTCAACCGGTGTTACACGCGGTAGTTTTGTGTAATCATATATAATAATTTTGTTTTGAAAAACTTGCAGTTTCTTTATGTGAGTTCTAAGCGGCGGTGTCCCCATATGGGGCTTGCGTACGTGAGTACTGGCCTTAATAGTGCCTTGTAGATTGTTAGCCCTGTGTTTATTCGAATTTGTTATGGTTATTTAAAATAGGGTATAGCAGCTTCAATGTCCCATACGCTTTGCCTAAGGTATTTTGGATATGTTGTTTAAACAGTAGTTTTTTGTCGAGTGTTACACCTAAATAAATGGCTTCGTTTTTCCACTCGATATTGTGTCCATAAAGACTTAATTGTGGGGGCATGTATCGATATTGAGAATACCTTTTTGTATAAAGAACTGCTTGGCATTTATCTACGTTTATTTTTATTCTCCATTTTTCCAACCATGGTTCGAGAATATTAAGATTATTTTGAATCTGTCTAGACGCGTGTATTGTTCGGGAGGATTGACTAGTGATTAGAGTGTCATCTGCATACATATATAGATGAGTGTTGTTATGTCTATTGTCATGTGGAATATCATTTATGTATATATTGAAAAGTGTAGGTCCTAGAATACTGCCTTGTGGCACTCCACTATAGACGGGCCGCAGGGCGGATTTTGAGTTATGGAAAGCAACTTCGAATTGCCTATTGTTCATATATTTAGCTATTAAATGAATTATTCCGTCATCTAATCCTGTTTCGACCATTTTCCGTAGTAGGCCGTGATGCCACACTCTGTCGAAGGCTTGTTTTATATCTAAGTATAATCCAATCGTGACACGATTTTCGTTGAACCCTCTAGTGATATGTTCAACAAGTCTCATTAGCTGGGTTATTGTGCTATGTTTTGGACGGAATCCGTTCTGTTCATCCCGAATTACATTTAATTGTTTTAGATTGTGATTAAGGCGCTTACATATAATTTTTTCAGATACCTTACTCATTGTGTTTAATAATGTTATCGGGCGATAATTTCCTGGTTCTCTAGGATTTTTTCCAGGTTTGGGGAATAATATTATACGCCCAGTTTTCCATGTTTTTGGGAAATACTTCATTTCGAACATAGCATTTATTATTTTTGCTAAAAATGCATATCCGATGTTGGGTAATTGTTTCAGCACTATGTTTTGTATGCCATCAGGGCCAGGTGCTTTTCTATCGGGAAGGTGATTTATTAGCCATTTGACTTCTGAGACGTTTGTTTTTCTGATTTGTTTATTGGGTATTCTATTTAGAAATTCTTTGGACCATTGTTCCGTTTCCCTTGTAAATTGCGGGTTATTCGGAGGGTCATGTGGTACAAAGGTTCGCTCCAGATGATTTGCAAATGCTTCCGCTTTTTCCTGATCTGTGACGGCTTTCCCGTTAGGCAAGATGAGAGGGGGATATGTATCCGCTTTGTGTGTTACTTTTTTAACCATGTTCCATGTTCTCGGCATGTCCTTAGTATCTAGACTGCCGATTACATTTTCCCAGGTGTCTGACACGAATGTTTGTATAGCAACCTTGATTCTTTGTTGCAGATCATTCATTTCTTCCGATGCTATAGTCTTGGTGTTTTTCCAAAAAATGTCAAAATTTTCGATATTTCAAAAACTGCAAAAATACTATCTAGAGGGCGTGTCCTGGATTCATAATACAAAAAATCTGGTCTAAATCCATTATTTCAAAATTGAGTTTTCCAAGGCTATATTCTTGGTGTTTTTCAAAAAAATTTGTCATTTTTGGAAAAACACAAGGACTACAGCCTTGGAAGACTGTATTTTGAAATATTGGATTTAGACCGGATTTTTTGCGTTATAAATTCTGGGCAGTTTTACAAATATCGAAAAATTAACATTTTTGGAAAAACACCAAGGCTATAACCTTGGAAAACTGTATTTTAAAATAACCGATTTAGACCGGATTTTTTGCATTGTGAATCCCGGACACAGCCTATAGATAGTTTTTGAAATTTCGACAATTTTCACAATTTTTTTGGAAAAACACCAAGTCTGTATTTTGAAATAATGGATTTAGATCAGACTTTTTGCACAATTAATCATGGACGCACCCTATAGATAGTATTTTTTGCAGTTTGTGAAATTCGATAATTTTGACATTTTTGGACAAAATCAAGGACTATAGCCTTGGAAAACTGTATTTTGATATATTGGATTTAGACTGGATTTTTTGCATTCCCAGACAAGCCCTCTACGTGGTATTTTTTTCATTTTTTGAAATTTCGAAAATTTTGACATTTTTTGAAAAAACATCAATAATATATACTTCGAAATCTGTATTTTGAAATATTTGGATTTAGACCCGATTTATTGCATTATAAATCCCGAACACACCCAATAGATAGCATTTTTGTAGATTTTGAAATTTCGAAAATTACGACATATTTTGGAAAAAAGCACCAATAATATAGCATTGGTCCTCGTCTAGGGGATATGTGGATGGCGACCACAAGGTGCCCAAGCTGAGCAAAACATTTCTTCCACTTACTTGTGTTTTGCACTCTTTTAACTTTACTATCTAACCTCTCTTGGTTAACTCTTGTTTTTTCGACCCCGACGCTATTAGGGCATCCGAGGGCTAGGGAGTCTTTTCTTTCTTCTTTTCTTTATTTTCTTTTCTTCTCCAGAAAAGCCTGACCAGAGGCTATAAGATGGCAGCCCCATCACTGGTCTTGCCTTCATTTGGCCAGCAACCGATCGAATGGACTATTATTATGCTTTCAAGTCTTATACGAGAATTTTCCGGAAGGATCAAACTAATGACGACCAAAGCATGGATCACTGGGCCGTCCTATGAAACACCGGAGGGAAAATTTTCTATAGGATCGTAACAGGCCTTGGCCTAATACTTGGAAGGAAGAAGAAGAAGAATATAGTATTAAAACTATATTTTAGAATAATGGATATAGACCTGATTTTTTGCATTATGAATCCCAGACACACCCTCTAGGTAGTAATATTGCAGTTTTTGAAATTTCGACAATTTGGCATTTTTTTTTGGAAAAACACCAAGAATATAGAAATGGAAATCTGTATTTTGAGATAATGGATTTAGACCGAAGTTTTTACATTATAAATCTCGGACACACTTTATAGATAGTTTTTGAAATTTCGTAAAATTTTGTCATATTTTGAAAAAAAAAATTAGACTACGACATTGGAAAACTGTACTTTGAAATAATGGATTTTGACCGGATTTTTTGCTTTATGAATCCTGGACCCACCATCTAGATGGTATACTTGCAGTTCTTGAAATTTCGAAAATATTGACTTTTTTTGGAAAATCACCAAGAATAGAGCCTTGGAAAACTAAATTTTGAAATTATGGATTTACACCTAATTTTTTTAATCAAAATCCCGGACACTGCCTCTAGATAGTATTTTTGCAGTTTTTTTTTGAAATTTCGAAAATGTTGACACTTTGTGGGAAAAACCAAGACTATAGCCTTGGACATCTTAATTTAGAAATAATGGATGTAGACCGGATTTTTTGTAATAAAAATCCCGGACACACACTCTAGATACTATTTTTGCAGTTTCTGAAATTTTGAAAACATTAACATTAACATTTCTTAGAAAAACACCAAGACTTTGAAAACTGTATTTTGAGATAATGGATTTAGACCGGATTTTTTGCGTTATAAATCCCGGAAACACCCTCTAGATCGTATTTTTGCAGTTTCTGAAATTTCGACAATTTTGACATTTTATTGGAAAAACACCAGGATTATAGCCTAGGAGAATTGTATTTTGAAATAATGAATTCAGACCGCATTTTTTGCATTATAATTCACGGACACACCCTCTAGACGGTATTTATGCAGTTTTTGAAATTTCCAAAATGTTGACATTTTTTGGAAGAATACCAAGAGTACAGCCTTGGAAAACTGTATTTTAAAATAATGGATTCATACCGAATTTTTTGCATTATAAATCCCGGACAAACACTTACTTACTTACTTACTTACTTACTCACTGGCACTATCGAACCCGTAGGTTCATGGCCGCACGGACATAAGCTCTCCATACATCCCTATCCTGAGCTAATGCTTTCCAATCATTCGCTGTATAATCTACTTCCCTCAAATCATAGTTAATGTTATTCTCCCACCTCATTCTTGGTCTACCAACTGGGCGTTTTCCCTCTGGCTTTCCTACAAGAAGCTTCCATGCAAGTCTTTAATTCCCCATACGTGCAACATGTCCTGCCCATCGCAGTCTACGAGACTTAATTATTCTTATTATATCTGGCTTCCTGTAAAGAACATGTAGTTCATTGTTATGAAGTCTTCTCCATTCACCTGTCTGTTCATCTCTCTTTGGTCCAAAAATTTTCCTAAGTACTTTATTCTCAAATACTTGTAATCTCCTTTCCTCTTCCATGTTTCGCACCCATATAATATAACTGGTAGAATAATTGTTTTATATATTTTCAGTTTAACGTTTTTTGAAAGGAGTTGGGACATCAAGAGCCTCTGCAATGCATAATAGCATGCATTTCCAGAATTGAGCCTATGTTTAATTTCTTTGTGCATCTCATTCACACACTAATAGTATTTTTCAGTGTTTAAAATTTCGACACTTTTGACATGTTTTGGTAAAACATCAAGACTATAGCCTTGGAAAACTGTATTTTAAATAATGAATTTAGGCCGGATTTTTCGCATTTTAAATCCCGGACACACATTCTGGATAGTACTTTTGCAATTTTTTTAAATTTCCAAAAATTAACATTTTTTTGGAAAAACACCAAGAATATAGCCTCGGAAAACTGTATTTTAACACATTCAGTACCAGGCACTGAGCAGGGCATTTAAACCCACAGGCCAGCCATTTAAATACCCCAGCTACCCTTTTCGTGGCACTTCAGGAAATGGACCATTATTCACAAACTATTAGTCCTAGAAAATTCAAATTTTGTACATACCTAAAGGAGATATCCAAGTAGGATATGATGGTGAAATAACTTGGGTGATTGACATCACATGGTATCGGCGTATCAATTTCAGGAAGTGGATGTTCATCTTCACTTTCACTTTGTAAATCTTCTAATTCAGGAATCAGTTCATCCCATGAATCATCATTATACAAAATATTCACTAATTCTTCTTCAGTGAGATATTTTTCTTTCGCCATGGTTTCACTCACGCACAAGCAACAGCGCGATAACGAGAAACATATACGACTGCATTGGAGCCTGGAGGCACGTTTGGGGTGAACGAATTCCATGTGTTGTTTGTTTTAAAAATAATAGGGGATTCACCATGGTTAAACGTGTCAAACGGGAATAGAAAATGTACATTTACATGCCATCTATGATCTCCAAGACATACTAAGCCAACACAATATTTTGGCGACGAATATAAACGCGGTTTGTTCGCGTCCGCTCTAAAACGACTTAACTGACCGACGGCCGCATACACGATAGTCTCTTTAAACGCCTTAACTGGTTTACGGTACAGAATATGTTAAAATAATGGATTTAGACCGGATTTTTTGCATTATAAACCCCGGACATACCCTCCAGATAGTATTTTTGCAGTTTTTGAAATTTCGAAAATTTTCACATTTTTTTTTTTTGGAAAAACATCAAGACTACATCCTCAAAACTGTACTTTCAAATAATGGATTTAGACCGGATTTGTTGCATTATATATCCCGGACTCAAAATCTAGATAGTGTTCCTGCAGTTTTTGAAATTTCGAAAATGTTGACATTTTTGGAAAAACGCCGAGACTATAGACTTGGAAAACTGTAACTTGTAATAATAAGATCACATTTTTTGCATTATAAATCACGGACAGTTTTTGAAATTTCGAAAATTTTGACATTTTTTTGGAGAAACACCAAGACTATAGCCTTGGAAAACTGTATTTTAGGATAATGGGTTTGTACCGGATTTTTTGCATTACAAAACCCGAACACACCCTCCAGATAGTATTTTTGCAGTTTTTGAAATTTCGATAATTTCGCCATTTTTTTGGAAAACACCAAGATTATAGCCTAGGAAAACTGTATATTGAAATAATGGATTTTTAGACACCGAATTTTTTGCATTATAAATCCCGGACACACCCTCTAGATAGTATTATTACAGTTTCAGAAATTTCGAAAATTTTGACATTATTTTGGAAAAACACAAGAACTATAGAATTGGAAAACTCTATTTCAAAATAATGGATTTAGAACGGATTTTTTGCATTATAAATCTCGGACACACCCTCTAGATAGTATTTTATTTTTTCGTTTAAAAAAATTTGACATTTTTTGGAAAAATATCAAGACAATGGCCTTGACACTGTATTTTGACATAATGGAATTAGACCGGATTTATTGCATTATACATCCCGGACTCAAAATCTAGATAGTTTTTTTGCAGTTTCTGAAATATCGAACATTTTGACATTTTTTTTTTTTTGGATAAACACCAGTACTATAGCCTTGGAAAACTGTATTTTAAAATAATGGATTCAGACCTGATTTGTTACATTATAAATCCCGGACTCAGCCTCTAGATTGTATTTTTGCAGTTTTTGAAATTTCGAAAATTTTGAATTTTTTTGGAAAACGCCAAGTCCATAGCCTTAGAAAACTGTATTTTGAAATGATGGATTTAGACAGCATTTTTTGCTTTATAAGTCAGGGACACACCCTCTAGATAGTATTTTTGCAGTTTTTGAAATTTCAAATATTTTGACATAATTTGGAAAAGCTCCAAGACTGTTGCCTTCGAAGACTGTTTTTGTAATAATAGATATAAACCGATTTTTTTGCATTAATAATCTCGGACTCCCCCTCTACATAGTACTTTGCAATTTTGAAATCTCGAAAATTTTGACATTTTTTGGTAAAACCCCAAGACTATAGCTTTTGAAAACTGTAATTTGAAATAATGGATTTAGACCGGATTTTTTGCATTATAAATTAAGAACACACCCTCTAGATAGTAATTTTTTAGTTTTTGAAATTTCGAAAATTTTGATTTTTTTGGAAAAACACAAAGATTATAGACTTGAAAAACTGTATCTTGAAATAATGGATTTAGACTGCATTTTTGCTTTATAAATAGCGGGCAGGTTTTGAAATTTCGAAAATTTTGACATTTTCTGGACAAACACCAAGAATGGAACCTTGGAAAACTGTATTTAAAATAACGTATTTAGACCGGAGTTTTTGCATTATAAATCCCGGACACACCCTATTAGATATTATTTTTGCTGTTTTTGAAATTTCGAAAATTTTGATATATTTTGGAAAAACTTGAGGTCTCTAGCCTTGGAAAACTGTATTTTCAAATAATGGATATAGACCGGATTTTTTGCATTATAAATTCCGAACACACCCAATAGATAGCATTTTTGCAGTTTTTGAAATTTCGAAATTTTTCACATTTTTTGGAAAAACGCCAAGATTATAGGTTTGGAAAACAGTATTTTGACATAATGGATTTAGACCGGATTTTTTTGCATTATAAATCCCCACAACACCCAATAGATAGGCTAGTATTTTTGTAGATTTTGAAATTTCGAAAATCATGACATATTTTGAAAAAACACCAAGACTATAGCATTCGAAAACTGTATTTTAAAATAATGGATATAGACCGGATTTTTTGCGTTATAAATCCCGGACACACCCTCTAGGTAGTATATTTGCAGTTTTTGAAATTTCGACAATTTTGATATATTTTTTGGAAAACACCAAGAATATAGAATTGGAGAACTGTATTTTGAAATAATGGATATAGATCGCATTTTTCACATTTAAAATTTCTCACACACACTTTCTAGATAGTAATTTTGCAGTTTTCGGAATTTCATAAAAATTTGACATTTTTTGAAAAAACATCTAGACTACCGCCTTGGAAAACTGTATTTTGAAATAATGGATTTAGACCGGATTTTTTGCATTATAAATCCTGGACACACCCTCTAGCTGGTATTCTTGCAGTTCTTGAAATTTCGAAAATATTGACATTTTTTAGAAAATCACCAAAGATATAGCCTTGGAAAACTAAATTTTGAAATAATGGATCTACACCGGATTTTTTAAAATAGAAATCCCCGACACAGCCTCTAGATAGTATTTTTGCAGTTTTTGAAATTTCGACAATATTGACATTTTTTTGGTAAAACACCAACACTATAGCCTTTTAAAAACTGTATATTGAAGTAATGGATATAGACCGGATTTTTTGCATTACAAATCCCGGACACAGCCTCTAGATAGTACTTTTGCAGTTTTAGAAATTTCGAAAACATTCACATTTCTTGGAAAAACACCAAGATTATAGACTTCGAAAACTGTATTTTGAAATAATGGATTTAGACCGAATATTTTGCGTTATAAATCCCGGAGACACCCTCTAGATCGTATTTTTGCAGTTTCTGAAATTTCGACAATTTTGACATTTTATTGGAATAATACCTCGATTATAGCCTAGGAGAACTGTATTTTGAAATAATGGATTCAGACCGCATTTTTTGCATTATAAATCCCGGACACACTCTAGACAGTCTTTTTGCACTTTTTGAAATTTCGAAAATTTTGACTTTTTTGGAAAAACACCAAGAGTACAGCCTTGGAAAACTGAATTTTAAAATAATGGATTTAGACCGTTTTTGTGCAATATACATCCCGGACGAACCCTCTAATAGTATTTTTGCAGTTTTTGTAATTTGCACAATTTTGACATGTTTTGGTAAAACACCAAAACTAGAGCCTTGGAAAACTATTTCAAATAATGAATTTAGACCGGATTTTTCGCATTATACATCCCGGACATACCGACAAGATAGTATTCTTGCAGTTTTGAAATTTTGAAAATATTGACATTTTTCGGAAAATCATAAAAATTAAAGCCTTGGAAAACTAAATTTTGAAATTTTGGATGTAAATCGGATTTTTTGCATTAGACATCGCGGGCACAACCTCTAGATAATATTTTTGCAGTTTTTGAAATTTCGGAAATTAGGACCCTAATCTGCTAAAACACCAAGAGTATGTAAATGGGAAACTCAATTTTGAAATTTTGGATTTAGACCGGATTTTTTACATTAGCAATCTCGGACGCACCCTCTAGATAGGATTTTTGCTTTTTTGAAATTTCGAAAATGTTGACATTATTTGGAAAAACACCAAGAATATAGCCTTGGGAATCTGTATTTTGAAACAATGGATTTTGACCGGATTTTTTGCATTATAAATCCCGAACAAACCCAATAGATAGTATTTTGTGGATTTTGAAATGTCGAAAAGTATGAGATATTTTGGAAAAACACCAAGACTATAGCATTGGAAAACTGTATTTCAAAATAATGGATTTAGACCGGATTTTTTTTCCATTAAAAATCCCGGACACAACCTCTAGATAATATTTTTCCAGTTTTTGAAATGTCGACAATTTTGTCATTTTTTTTGGAAAAACGCGTAGACTACAGAATTGGAAAACTGTATTTTGAAATAATGAATTTAGACCGCACTTTTTGCTTTATAAATCTCGGACACACTTCCTAGATAGTATTTTTGCAGTTTCTGAAATTTCGAATATTGGGACGCATTTTGGAAAAACACCAAGAAAACTGTATTTTGAAATAATGGATTTAGACCGGATTTTTTGCATTATAAATCCCGGACACACCCTCTAGAAGTTATTTTTGCAGATTTTCAAATTTCGAAAATTTTGACATTTTTTGGAAAACAACTAGACTACAGCCTTGGAAAACTGTATTTTGAAATAATGGATTTAGACCGGATTTTATGCATTATAAATCCCGGACACACCCTCTAAATACTATTTCTGCAGTTTTTGAAATTTCGAACACATTGACATTTTTTGGAAAATCACCAAGAATATAGCCTTGCTAAACTAAATTTTGAAATTTTGGATCTAGACCGGATTTTTTAATTAGAAATCCCGGACACAGCCTCTAGATAGTATTTTTGCAGGTTTTGAAATTTCGAAAATTTTGACATTTTTTTGGTAAAACACCCAGACTGTAGTGTTGGAAAACTAAATTTTGAAATTTTATATTTAGACCGGATTTTTTGCATTATATATCCCTGACACACCCTCTAGATAGTATTTTTGCAGTTTTTGAAGTTTCGAAAATTTTGACATTTTTTGGGAAAACACCAAGACTATGTACTTGACAAACTCAATTTTGATATTTGAATTTAGAGCGGATTGTTTGCATTAGAAATTCCGGACATACCCTCTAGATAGTATTTTTGCTGTTTTTGAAATTTCGAAAATTTTGACATATTTTGGAAAAACGCCAAGACTATTGCCTTGGAAAACTGTATTTTGAAATAATGGATTTAGACCGGATTTTTTGCATTATAATTCCCTGACACACCCTCTAGATAGTATTTTTGCAGTTCGTTAAATTTCGACAATTTTGTAATTTTTTTGGAAAAACACATAGACTACAGAATTGGAAAACTGTGTTCTGAAATAATTAATTTAGACTGCATTTTTTTGCTTTATAAATCTCGGACACACTTCCTAGATAGTATTTTTGCAGTTTCTGAAATTTCGAATATTGTGACACATTTTGGAAAAACACCGAGACTATAGCCTTGGAAAACTGTACTCTGATATAATGGATTTAGACCGGATATTTTGCATTATAAATCCCGGACACACCCTCTAGAAATTATTTTTGCAGATTTTCAAATTTCGAAGATTTTGACATTTTTTTGAAAACAACTAAACTACAGCCTTGGAAAACTGTATTTTGAAATAATGGATTTAGACCGGATTTTATGTATTATAAATCCCGGACACACCCTCTAAATTCTATTTCTGCAGTTTTTGAAATTTCGAAAATATTGACATTTTTTGGAAAATCACCAAGAATGTAGCCTTGCTAAACTAAATTTTGAAATTTTGGATCTAGACCGGATTTTTTAAATTAGAAATCCCGGACACAGCCTCTAGATAGTATTTTTGCAGGTTTTGAAATTTCGAAAATTTTGACATTTTTTTGGAAAAACACCCAGACTGTAGTGTTGGAAAACTAAATTTTGAAATTTTATATTTAGACCGGATTTTTTGCATTATATATCCCTGGCACATCCTCTAGATAGTATTTTTGCAGTTTTTGAAATTTCGAAAATTTTGGGAAAACACTAAGACTGTGTACTTGGAAAACTCAATTTTGATATTTTGAATTTAGTGCGGATTGTTTGCATTAGAAATTCCGGACATACCCTCTAGATAGTATTTTTGCTGTTTTTGAAATTTCGAAAATTTTGAATTTTTTTGGAAAAACGCCAAGACTATAGCCTTGGAAAACTGTATTTTGAAATAATGGATTTAGACCGGATTTTTTGCCTTATAATTCCCTGACACACCCTCTAGATAGTATTTTTGCAGTTTTTGAAATTTCGAAAATTTTGACTTTTTTTGGAAAAACACCAAGACCCAAGCCTTGGAAAACTAAATTTTGAAATTCTGGACTTTACCGGATTTTTTGCATTAGAAATCCCAGGCACACCTTCTAGATATTATTTTTGCAGTTTTTAAAATTTCGAAAATGTTGACTTTTTTTGGAAAAACACCAAGGCTATGTACTTGGAAAACTCAATTTTGATATTTTGGATTTAGACTGGATATTATGTATTAGTAATCCCTTTCACACCCTCTAGATTGTGTTTTTGCTGTTTTTGGAATTTCGAAAATTTTGACTTTAATTTGGAAAAACACCAAGACTTAGCCTTGGAAAACTCAATTTTGAAATTTATGATTTAGACCGGATTTTTTCAATATAGATCCCGGACACACGCTCTAGATAGTATTTTTGCAGTTTTAGAAATTTCGAATAGTTTGACATTTTTTTCTCTAGATTGAAATTCTACAGTTTTCAAAATTTCTAAAATTTTGACATTTATGGGTAAACCAAGACTATAGTCACGGAATATACAATGGGAACTTATTGCAGTTTTCAAAACTTCAATAATCTTGACATATTTTAGTAGAAACACTAAGATAATGTCAGTGGAACATATAATCAAAAAATGTGGGATGTAGACTTAATAGGAATGGGGATCCCGGACACTCCTTGTAGATTTAGAAGGTAGTAGTAGTTGTAGTAGTATTGGTCACTCCACTGGGAAGCATAGGGCCTTGATAAAAGCCCGCCAATGCACTCTGTTGTTTGTGATTACCTTAATTGCATACCAACTCATCCCTGCATGTTCAGCTTCATCCCTGATGGTATTACTCCATGTTGCCCTAGGTCTTCCTCTTTGCCTTCTCAATCCTTAGAGGTTTCAATCAAATGTCATTTTGATATTATCATTATAACAGGACAAGATAAAGAAGACATAGAATATATGATTAGAAAGTTGGTAGATGCATTTGAGGTAGGTGGACTGAAGATAAATTATATTAAAACAGAATATATGGTAATCAGAGCAAATTCAGAAGACCTACAAATAAATAATATAATAATTAAACGTGTTGAAGAATTTAAATATTTTGGATGTATAATAGATAAATCTGGTACTTGTGAAAAATATATTATTAACAGAGTAAATTGTGCAAGGAAGGCGATTAGATCCCTGAATGGTCTTTTATGGAATAGAAATTTGACCAGAAAAACAAAAAAGATATTATACAGACAATAATAGAAAGTATACTTATATATGGATCAGAAAGCTGGACAATAAATGAAAGGATGCAGAAAAGAATCTTGGCGACAGAAATGAATGGATTATGGAGAAGTATGAGAATATCCAGGCTACAACATATTCGAAATACATATATCAGACAAGAAATGGATGCACAAGAAACTGTTATCGATAGGATAACAAACAGAGCTCTACAGTGGTACGGACATGTACAATGGATGTCGCAAGACCAGTGGCCTAAACAGGTGTTCGATTGGATGGTACCAGGCAAAAGGAGGAGGAGGAGAAGTAGAAGAGCATCGTATGAGGGAATATATGATGCCATGATGAAGAGGGGTATGGAAGATGGACAATGGGAAGATAGGAATCTCTGGAAAGCAGGAATCAAAGGCAAACTGCTGTAAAGTGTAAAGCCTGTATTAAGTATTAAGTAAAGTATCATTCTTCCTTAACACATGACCAACCCATTACCATATTCTGAATTTGATATCTTTACAAATTTCATTTTGATTCATTCTTCTCCAGAGTTTTTTATTTGTTCTCTGGTCACCACATACCCAAGATATTTCTTAGGCAACGATTTACAAAGATTTACAATTTCTTTCCAATTTGTTTTGTAGCCTCCCAAGTTCCACAGCCGTATAATAAAATTGATTTCACATCTGAATTAAATAATCTTGGTTTAAGTGTTCAGAAGATTTGTTTTGACTTCCAAATCGATTTCAATTGAATGTAAGCATATCTTGCTTTTATTTAACATTTACAGGAATTAATCACTATGAGGTTTAATTTATAGTAAAATTAAATTTTTTTAGCTCTCCTCATACAAATCTTGTAAGTAGATCGCGATTTTGAGACCATAACGGTCTCATCTAAAGTACTTTTTTTGGCAATTGATGTTATGTCGATCGGAAGAAACTCTACTTCTTCCCTCTGTTGGTGGACCTATGAACCTCTGGATCAGGTCAGAATTTGCAGGAATTTCAAAGTTCATAAGTTTTCCTTTGTTTTTCTGAATGTGGCCCTTTTCCCAAACCGTGAGTTCCTTTTGTTTGTCTATTTCAGTATTCAACCATTTTGCTCACAAAGAGGCAGTATTCAATAGTTTGACACATAGATTGGTAAATATACCTATGAGAAAAGAAAACTATGAAAAAGAAAAAGAACACATAATTAATGTTGCAATATATAACGGTTATGAAGAAAATATGGTATACAAGAAAATAAATAAATTTAAAAGACATAAATTAATTAATGGAAGCACACTTATAAAAGAAACAGAAAAAATAAAATTCAAGAAATTCACTTACCATCCATTGAAACACCATCAATTTAAAAAAAAATTGAAAAGTTTAATATAAGATTAGCACCAAAGAACGAATACAGCCTTAATAGTATAATTAAAACCAATATAAATGAAATAATTTAAGATGAAAACAAATCAGGAATTTATCAGATCAAATGCAGGGTTTGTGACAACATTTATATTGGAAAAACGAAAAGAAATTTGAAAACAAGAGTGAAAGAACATCTTAGAAATGTCAAAAATGGAGAAGTGGAAAAGTCAGCAGTAGCTGCTCATGCTTGGTCCGAAAAACATTTAATTGAATCAAAAGCCAGTCTAATTAAACAAATAGACAAACAAAAGGAACTCACGGTTTGGGAAAAGTTCCACATTCAGAAAAACAAAGGAAAACTTATGAACTTCAAAATTCCCGCAAATTCTGACCTGATCCAGAGGTTCATCGGTCCACTAACAGAGGGAAGAAGAAGAGTTTCTTCCGATCAACATAACATTAGTCGCCAAAATAGTACTGAAGAGGTATGGTCTTGAAATCGCGATCTACTTAGAAGATTTGTATGAGGAGAGGTAAGAAACATTTAATTTTACCATATGTTGCTTTCTTTACGCTGGCATCATCTGAGCCAACATTCACAGATATTATACCACCCAGATATTAAGTTCATTTGTAGCTTCAATGTCTTCTTCTTCTTCTTCTTCTTCTTCTTCTAAGATTTAGAGGGTGGTTGATGTTATTTCAAGCCTGTGGTACATGTCCCATGTAAATGTTCTCAAAGCTAAATGTCTGTTGGTTTTGCAAAGCCGTGAAAATTTTCAAAATTGTGAATTCAATATTTATCAATATATCCCACCCACTGGTAATAGAAATACATTTTTATTTGCATAACACATTGGTTATGGAATATTTCACATTGGGAAACTAATTAAATTTTTAATAGATTACAATTTTCAATAATATTAACTATTTATTGTACATACAAATAAAAATATTATATACACAACACTTTATATATATATGGTTTTTGTTCTTCATGTTGTTGAGTCATCATATTTTGAAATTATTACAAACAAGTATTACCTGTACAGTACATTATAGATTTTAATAGTGTGCACTCTGATTTTCGGTGTTCAAGTTGGATTACAATGGAGTGGAACACTGATCTTGTTTAAAAAATGGCTGCCGTTTACATCTTATATATAAAAATTAATGTTTGTTTGTTTGTATATTTGTTTGTTTGTTCGTACTTCATGCACGGCCATACGGCTATAAGAGAGTTGTGATACTCAACTCCTACACCCTTAAAAATTGCCCTTTGTAGTGGAAAACGTGAAAAAAGTAGCTCTTTGGACGCTTAAATGGCTTATGCTGCCTAAACCATAAGAAATACACAAAATTAATGTACACAGAATTGAATATCTCAAAAAGCTCTACAAAAAAGTCCGCGACAGCATATGTTTATCTCTTACGGATAACTCACAAAAACCATTTTTGTCTTTCATTGATACCAAGAGTCCCTTATCTCTTACGGATAACTCACAATAACCATTTTTGTCTTTCATTGATACCAAGAGTCTCACGCTGTAGCCTAGTGGTTAAGGCAAGAAGTCTTGGTGCAGAACTACAGGACTTACGCTGGTTCGAGCCTCTATGGGGGAAGAAATTTTTCTCATGGAATGTCGGCCAGTATGGGTCAGAAATGAAATCTAGCTGGGGGGGGAAACTGTTTTGACTCATTCTCATCAATTTATCTTTTTTTTTTTATTTTTCACTCTAATATAATTGTTATATGACGGTTCTTAACTTATCTGCAAAGGAGGGTACAATTCTAACGTTCGTGACTATATGACGTCATCATTCATACTTCTTGAGCCACAACAGAAGGCTGTAAGAGGTTTTCTTGCAAACTTATTTAATAATATCTAATTATGTCATAATTTCTGAATTTTATGGTAAAAAAGTAACATATTTTTATCGTCTGCCCATGACATGAGAATTGAACATTCGGGCAGGACAACGTCTGCCGGGTACGCTAGTTTCAAATAAAAATTAACAAGAGTTTCACTGATATAGTATACTATCTAAGGTTTTGTTTGTTTGTGTTTTTGTTTGTTCAGTGAGTTTAATGTACCTCATCCATGCTTCAAGGTTAACTTATATACCAATAAGATTATTTTTATATTTTTATGTATAATTTTATCGTTTATCTCACATTTTCTTCTTATTACACTAGTTCTGGCATCTTGTTCGGTGCCATCATCTGTACTTCTACGACCGTTGTTTTGTTGTCCTGAAGAACCATATTTTGCTCCCTCTGTTGGTAGACTGAATAATATAGAAAACAAGTCATTTTTCGCGGGAATTTCAAATTTAATAAATTTCATCTTTTTGTTTTTAAATTTGAAAATCCCGCTGAAAATGATTTGATTTCGAGGTTTTTCAGTCCACCAACAGAGGGAGCAAAAGACGACAAAACAACGGTCGTGGAAGTACTGACGATGGCACCGAACAAGGTGCCGAAACTAGTCTAATAAGACGAAAAATATGAGGCGAATTATAAAATTACACATAAAAAGAATACAAAGAATACTAAAGTGATCGCCTTTTGTGGGAAATCCCCTATACCTAGCAAAATTGTTTTGGATGATGAAATTTTAGAACGAGAAAACAAATTTAACTATTTGGATTATAATTTAATTTTTCAAGATGAAGCTGATATATCAAAGAAAATCACAAATTTTACAAAAAACAACGGGGATAATTAACAGTATAATGAAACCATCTTTAGTACAGAAGAACACAAGATTATGGCTTTATAAGGTTCTTGCAAAACCAGTATTAAGATATGGTAGTGGAGCATGGACAATACGAAGAAGAGATGAAAGCCGAATAACAGCAAATGAGATGCGATTTATGCGCCGTACAGCAGGCTACACAAAGTGGGACCATAAAAGAAATGAGGAAATTATGGAAGAGTTGGATGTAGAACCCATTCTCCACCACATACAAAACTACCAGAACAACTGCAAAGCCCAGCTTCAATGAATGCTGTCTCATAGAATTCCAAAAGCCATACTTCACTACTGCCCCCAAGGCAAAAGATCGCTGAGACGTCCAAAAAAGCGCTGGATGGAAAATTCCTTTTCGAGACCGTAACAGGCCACACGGCCTAATACTTGCATGGATGATGACGATGATGATGACATAAAAATAATGCCTCACAGTGTTGATTCCTTTAAAATAGTAATACCAATAAGATCTTAACACCAGGGATATACCTTTTAACATAAAAGTATATGGCTCTTCTTTACAACCTGTGACGCCACTTTTCAATTCCTTCATAAACTTCTGTCAAATTTTGTTCTTAGGGATTAATTTTTCAAATTAGTTCCCACCATATACAAGGATTTTTACATTTTTGCTAATGAGTATTTCAGTATATTGTTCTATGATATTTAACTACATTTAACTTGAAGACATGGCAGCCATTTTGATTATACCGAATACTCTATACAACAACAAATACTGTTCCAGTGCAGCCAACATACAGTATATACTAATTAACTAAGCACATATACTTCAGAACTTATTATTTAATTTTGGGTGTTGCATTCTTTCACAGGTTAGAGTACTTAAATTGCATTAGGTTAGCTTTTAGGCTGGTCTTTCACAGGTTAGAGTACTTAAATTCCATTAGGTTAGCTTTTAGGCTGGTCTTTCACAGGTTAGGGTACTTAAATTGCATTAGGTTTGCTTTTAGGCTGGTTTTTCACAGGTTAGAGTACTTATATTGTGTTAGGTTAGCTTTTAGGTTGGTCTTTCACAGGTTAGATTACTTAAATTGCATTAGGTTAGCATTTAGGCTGGTCTTTCACAGGATAGAGTACTTAAATTGCATTAGGTTAGCTTTCAGGTTGATCTTTCACAGGTTAGATTACTTAAATTGCATTAGGTTAGCTTTTAGGTTGGTCTTTCACAGGTTAGAGTACTTAAATTGCATTAGGTTAGCTTTCAGGTTGATCTTTCGCAGGTTACATTACTTAAATTGCATTAGGTTAGCTTTTAGGTTGGTCTTTCACAGGTTAGAGAACTTAAAATGCATTAGGTTAGCTTTTAGGCTGGTCTTTCACAGATTAGAGTACTTAAATTGCGTTAGGTTAGCTTTTAGGTTGGTCTTTCACAGGTTAATTACTTAAATTGCATTAGGTTAGCTTTTAGGTTGATCTTTCACAGGTTAGATTACATAAATTGCGTTAGGTTAGCTTTTAGGCTGGTCTTTCACAGGTTAGAGCACTTAAATTCCATTAGGTTAGCTTTTAGGCTGGTCTTTCACAGGTTAGAGTACTTAAATTTCATTAGGTTTGCTTTTAGGCTGGTTTTTCACAGGTTAGAGTACTTATATTGTGTTAGGTTAGCTTTTAGGTTGATCTTTCACAGGTTAGATTACTTAAATTGCATTAGGTTAGCTTTTAGGCTGGTCTTTCACAGGTTAGAGTACTTAAATTGCATTAGGTTAGCTTTTAGGTTGGTCTTTCACAGGTTAGATTACTTAAATTGCATTAGGTTAGCTTTTAGGCTGGTTTTTCACAGGTTAGAGTACTTAAATTGCATTAGGTTAGCTTTCAGGTTGATCTTTCACAGGTTAGATTACTTGAATTGCATAAGGTTAGCTTTAGGTTGGTCTTTCACATGTTAGAGTACTTAAATTGCATTAGGTTAGCTTTCAGGTTGATCTTTCACAGGTTAGATTACTTAAATTGCATTAGGTTAGCTTTTAGGTTGGTCTTTCACAGGTTAGATTACTTAAATTGCATTAGGTTAGCATTTAGGCTGGTCTTTCACAGGATAGAGTACTTAAATTGCATTAGGTTAGCATTTAGGCTGGTCTTTCACAGGATAGAGTACTTAAATTGCATTAGGTTAGCTTTTAGGTTGATCTTTCACAGGTTAGATTACTTAAATTGCATTAGGTTAGCTTTTAGGTTGGTCTTTCACAGGTTAGATTACTTAAATTGCATTAGGTTAGCTTTTAGGCTGGTTTTTCACAGGTTAGAGTACTTAAATTGCATTAGGTTAGCTTTAAGGTTGATGTTTCACAGGTTAGATTACTTGAATTGCATAAGGTTAGCTTTTAGGTTGGTCTTTCACAGGTTAGAGTACTTATATTGCATTAGGTTAGCTTTCAGGTTGATCTTTGACAGGTTAGATTACTTAAATTGCAGTGGGTTAGCTTTTAGGTTGGTCTTTCACAGGTTAGAGTACTTAAATTGCATTAGGTTAGCTTTTATGTATGTTCGTTAAATATAGTGTATATGTTGGCTGCATCCAGTGATTCCATAGTGCAAACATTTTGCGTTTGTTGGCGCATGCACATGGTGTATGATTGGAAAGTAGAACAATTTTTCACGTTACATATTATAAAGAATCCCCATGTATCTTTATACTATGATATACATTTCTGTGACACAGAGATGACAGCTTTTAACGGCCTCCAAAAGAAAGTAACAGCTTTAAATTTCCTTCAGCCAAAATGTGCATGAAACTTAGCCAGAATCAAACCAAAATTGTTGGGATCAGAGGCAGACATGTTACTGTGAGGCAATAAAGGGCAGTAAATAGCCTTTTAAAACTAGCTACAAATAAGAAATCCATTTGCACATTTTGTTGGTTCTGGTGGACAAGTATTTACCTTACTCGCCTCTCGATCCAAAATTCATGTGTTCAAACCTGGTTGGGGTCAATGAATTTTTAAGGACACAAAAACTCTTAGTATGGCTTCCATCAGAAAGGAAGGAAATCTGTGGTCATTGATTTACAAGAGGTAAGAAACCTCAATTTAGGTAGAATTTTTTATCGCTCACCTCATATTGTTCTTCTTATTTGACTATAAACTAGTTTCGGAACATAGTTCTGTTCCATCCTCAGTATCGTCACGACCATTGTTCTGTCATCTTGAAGAGCCGTGCTTCGCACCTTCCATTGACAGACTGAAAAGCCTCGAAACCAGGTCATTCTCCCTGGGAATTTCAAAGTTCATCAATTTCTTCTTTTTGAAAAGAAACTATGTTCCGAAACTAGTTTATAGTCAAATAAGAAGAACAATTTGAGGTGAGTGATAATAAATTTTATCTAAATTAATATACCTCATAGCGTGAATTCCTAAAATAAGTAAGAAACCTCAAGCCTGTTATAAGAGGCCTATGAGCAAAATTTGTTGTTCTTTTCATGCCCAGAACAGAATTTTGATGTTAAACTGCACCATTAAATAATATAGTAATGAACCAATAGTTATTTAAATTTATATCAGTTTCCATTTGCATTTTAAAAGACATAAAACAATATTACATTTTTAAAGTGCATTTAAACTCAGAGCATATGAATTCACCTTCAAAGCAAATATTGTAATAGAATGATTAGGAAAATAAGCATGCAATTTGAATAATATTTTTTTTTGTGTAAAATATTTTTGCGAGATGGAAGGAAGTGTTGATAATATATGTGAGAAATACACGGTGATTACAAATGATTGGAGCGATTTCATGATTTTATTGTAGCGATCTTATTTGACATATCTTCACAGAACTTTAAAGTTATGTATAAAAACTCATAAGGTTTTTTTTTGTTTTCTCTCGCAGCCGTGTTTCAGCTTTAAACCGAGAGAGCGCAGCAGTTATCAAAGATGGCGACAGGCGAGGAGAAAGCATATGCTGTGCTTGAATTTCATTCAACTCAATCTGTGATAACTGTGCAACGACACTTCAGAACGAAGTTCGAGAAAGATGCACCGAGTGCCAACTCCATTCGGCGATGGTATGCGCAATTTAAAGCTACAGGATGCCTCTGTAAAAGGAAATCAACGGGTCGTCCTTCAGTGAGTGAAGAAAAGGTTGAGAGTGTGCGGATGAGTTTCACACGTAGCCCACAGAAATCAACACGAAAAGCGAGCAGAGAGCTGAACATTCCACAACCGACCGTTTGGAAGATCTTGCGGAAAAGATTGAAGCATAAACCTTATCACTTGCAATTTCTACAAGCCCTTACGCCCATTGACAAAGTGAGTCGGTTTGAATTTTGTACACAAATGCAGCAGTTTATGGATGAGGATGGTTTTTGTGAGAAACTTGTCTTCAGTGACGAAGCAACATTCTTTGTGAATGGCAAAGTGAACAAACACAATGTGCGAATCTGGGGCACAGAAAATCCCCGCGTTATTGTGCAGCACATTCGCGACTCCCCAAAAGTTAGTGTGTTCTGTGCGGTTTCTCAGTTCAAAGTTTATGGCCCTTTTTTCTTCTGCGAGCAGAACGTTACAGGACACGTGTACCTGGACATGCTGGAAAATTGGCTCATGCCGCAGCTGACGACCGACAGTGAGACCTTCATCTACCAGCAGGATGGTGCTCCACCACACTTCCATCACGATGTTCGTGAATTTTTAAACATGAGATTGCCAAACCGATGGATCGGTCGCAGTGGAGAGAATGATCAGAAATTGTTGTCATGGCCTCCACGCTCCCCCGATTTGACGCCGTGCGATTTTTTTGTTTGGGGGTATGTGAAAGATTCAGTGTTTGTGCCTCCTTTACCAGTAGACTTACCAGAACTGCGAGCTCGCATAATCAATGCCTTTGAACAAATTAATAGGGACATGTTACGTCGAGTATGGGACGAACTTGATTACAGACTTGATATCTGCAGAATCACCAAGGGGGAGCATATGGAGCACCTGTAACATCTCAAAAAAAACCTGGGAAGTTGCTCTATGTATCTGTAAAAGTTCGTGAAAATATGTCGAATACTACAGCTACCATAAAATCATGAAATCGCTCCAATCATTTGTAATCACCCTGTAATATCTCGACTCCTGAAATAGTAACACAAGGCTGGATGATGGAGAAGTAGAAGAAAAAGATATTATTTTTAATTCCAATTCAAAGTATTTTCCCTCTAGAGCATTGTAATATTTTTATTAAACAGTAAATTCAAAAATCAAGCTGTACTTAATACGTAATAGTATATTACAATGCAAGGTTGGGGGGTGGTTTTTACAGAAGTGAGGAAATTATTAAAAACTGAGTGATAGCGAGCTTTTTAATTTCTGAGATTCTGTAAAACACTTCACAAACATGCATTGCACATTATTGTTTGCACGATAGTGTTTTCAAAATAATAAATAATAGTAAAATAATAACAACTTTGTTGGAAATATTTCCATTCATTATACACAACTGACTAACGTTAACAGTCTATAGAGCGTCTCAACCTTAAAAGGCAGTACGGAATTAGATGTAATATGTACCTCTCTCACTCGCACTCCTATATTCTGCTATTAGCTCCATCCTTTTCTACTCCCGCGATGTTACCAATTTTAAAAAAATGCAAAGTGATGAATTTAATAAAATGATGATATGGTTGTATAGAGAATTTTCCATTCTTTCTGAATGTATAAATTTTGGAGTCTTAATTAATTAATATAATGAATAGTTTTGACAAATACATTATTTTGGCGCGAATCTATATTTTTGCAGATAAAAACTTGTCACACGATTGGTAGAAAACTAGTGATAATGATAGATTAAGATTTTTTTGTGGGTTGCCTGATGTTTATGGATTACACTGTCTTTCCCTGGACAATAATTTTTACATAAGAAGGGAGCTATTTATTTTTGGTTAAATACTTGTTAAAAATTATCGGATGGTAACACAAAAAAGTTACGTAGCGAGAAACTTTTTTGTTATTGACTGTATGTTGATGACAAAGCGAGAAGATGTGTTTATAAATGTCTCAAATAGTTTTTACAACAAACCAGACCTCGGTATCTTTGCGCATTCATATGTTATTGCAGTTTAAAGTTTGTTTACTTAGGTACCCATTTTCATTTCCGTCCGCAGTTTAACTCTGCACTTCCTCAGACTCAGAGCTCAGTGTGTGATAATTGTTGAGTGAAGTTCAACTCTGAGTGTCTCTCAATTGTCTTTGGTTCATGTATTTTTCATAAAATTGTTTAATTTCATATTTATTATTATTGTATTATATTAATTATGAATATAGAAGCTAAGCGACGTAGTATTGGCAAACTGCACAGTAAAGAACGGAATATAGTATTGAACATTCGTGAACAATTTTAATATTCTAAAAGCTTTAATATTATTGTATTCATTAAAAAATGTTAATATTTAAACATTATTAAATATTTAATTAAATATAACTTCTTATAATATTATATTCTTAAAAAATTAAAATAAATTATATGTTAAAGTGATTATAATTTCTATAGTTGTTTATTTCTTGATATAGACCTATATTATAAATTTCATTTATCATCATCATGAACAAATTCGTTTTAGGCCATGTGGCCTGTACGGTAAACCTAGCGAAGATGGTCTTGATCTTTCCACCGATGTTTTGGTCTTCCTTGGTCCCTATGTCCAGTTGGGGTATATTGGAATGCCAATTTTGGAAGTCTATTTCTTGCCATTCTTCTCAGATGATTTTTCCATTCTTGTTGGTATTTTTGGATATCTTCATTTAAACTTGCTACTCCAAGTTTTCCTCTGATAATAGTGTTCCTTTGGTGATCCAGTCTATTAACTCCTAACAATGATCGTAAGAAGCGCATTTGGCTTACTTGAAGTTTATGAGAGTTTCTTTTATTTAAAATCCAAATTTCACTTCCGTATTTTAGAGCAGCTTTTGATGTGACGTTATGTAATCTTAGTTTTGTCTCTGTCCTCATCTGTTACCAAAATGTCTTCGTATTACCCCATTCATTTTATTATATTTTTGTAATTTTGAATCAATGTCACTCTTATACTCTCCAAATACACTTCCTAAGTAAGAGAAATCTGACACTTGTTCTATAATTTTTCCATCAATCTCAATTTTCACCCGTTGTATGTTTTTTCCACACATTATAACTTAATTAGCCTATATCATAATTAATTATAATTTATATTTTCCCTTGTATTATAATGTGTGCATTTAAATCTCGCTCTGAGCTTTTTGGCGTTTAATTCGTAGGCCTAAATACTTGTATTGTCATTCCATCAGCAGGGCATAAGGTGAACTTGTATGAAAATAACAAATGTATCGGACATTTTACGTTTTTTCCCTCAAGTTTGAGGAGTTTTAAGAGTTTTGACACATCTGTTCCTTGCCTCACCACCTTTGTCTATGCAGTAGATCTGGCATCAGCGCGCTCCATTTAACGTGTACTGACTTTTAAGAGTGAGACGCTCTATAGCCAACGTTTATACGGTAAATAAAGTAGTCCCACTACAGGCCTCAGGAGGCCCTTGGGGTAGTGGAAGGTTAAGGCTCCTACTTTTTCTGGACAATCGGCACTTGATGTCAGCCCTGAGTGACGGCTGCCTTTACCCCCAGAACAAGCATCTGGTACTCATTTCCATCAGAGGCTGAGTCGATCCCAGGGTCATAGTGCCGCCAGAAGGTTTGGGTCAGTTTAAAAATCCTGATCCCACCAGGACTTGAACCCTCGACCTTCTGGCTTGTAGGGCAGTGCCTTAACCACTACACTACAGCGTGCCCCCTATATATTGTAAATGCCAAAAATAATTTAGTTGACATTAAGCAGGCCATGACATCAATCAAGAATAAAATGGCAGCAAGTTCGAATTTATTGTTTTATATTGTTTCAAATAAAGTTCAGTTCATTTAAAATGCTGTGATTTGTTTCGTATAATGTATATTAACACTATCTTTTGGATATATTTTTGTATGTATGTAGTATAGGGCAGTGGTTTTACTTCCCGCATTGGACAGGTAATTTGTAATATTACTGTATAGTTATTTAGTCATTTATAGTTTGACAGCCCCGAAATTTAGGAAATTGAACTTTCAATCATGGTCGCCATTGCTGCAAGTACGACAGAATGCACGATCATGCAAAAAGGTAGTAAACAACATTATGAAAAGTACTTATATAACATAACATGAATTCTCATGAAAGAAAAATGTAGAGTAAACATAATGCAGATCCCTTTATACATATCTTCAAGCAAATTATTATTTACTAGTAATGAACAAATAAATAAAATAAAATTAAAAATAATAGCTTGAAAATTAAAATGACATATGTTAAACTGTTATGTTTTTTTTTTTTTTCACTTTTTGACCATTCTATTATTTATATTTTTTAAATATGTAGTTTTATTATAATAAATTCAGTTGTTACACAAATATAATTTCACAAAATAAAGTCTCATATGCAATCTTGTAAGTTGTAATTTGTTATTTGACTTTGTATTCTTTAACATTCTTACCTCATATGTTTATTCTGTTGTGTGATGTTTCAAAGCTATTGCTCCATCTTCAGCTTGTTCACAAACTGTTTATTTTTTCTTTTCTTCAAGTTGTCAGCCCTGAATCTGTGTTCCAAAGAACTTGGTAATGAGGCTCCTTTCTCCAAGAATTTCAAAGTTCATAATTTTCTCCTTGTTCTTCTGTATATAGATCCCTTCCCATATTGTGAGTTCATTGGTATTTTCCAACTGTTCTAATGCTATGGTTTATCTACGACGCAAATTGGTGTAATTGCTAAAAACAAACTAAGATTTTATGACAAAATGTCGGAAATACAGTACTTGTTTTATAACTTTCCAATTTTAACAACGAAAGTTAGATAGTTTTGTTGCAAATCATTGAGTTCTATACATGTTCTATACAAAATGAGCATGAAGGAGTACAGAGATGTACAGAAAAAAGAGTTATTGTGGCTTGAACTTAGTCAAGAGATAAATAAAAGCTGTAAATATTGTATCTCGGGGATATTATGGGTGTGCATAAATTTCGTCTTCTATTAAATTCAAAACCTGATAAAACTGCTCAGGCAAAAATCTGAATTATTATAAAATTTGGTATATTCATCAACCATATGTTTATTTAAGAACTAAAGAATAATTTATTCTATAATTTTCCATACAACATTCATATGATGCTGTTGCTCTAGGTACTTTTTCTGCCTTTACTAATATTTCAAACTATTTTAAACATTTTGCAACAACACTTGAACCTTTCTTTATAAAGAATTTCAATATGTCTATCTATGTACACAAATTATGACTATTCCTCAATTATTTTCAAAGTTTTTATTAGAATTGAAGTTGCATACGTGAACGCTTTTAAAATTAAAACCACCAGATGACAGGACATATGTGTGAATGACCAACATTTGCATTTAATTCCAAACCATATTTTAAGAAATAAATGTTCAATCACTTCATTTTGTTAGATTCCGATGGGTCAGTTTAGTGTACATCAGATTAGTTTATAGTTTACTAAATAGTATGTATGTAATTTATTTCATTTGGTTATGCAGGGACAGGATTGTATACATTAGTTTTTGTAAACACATTCGGAAATTTATTATGAACATTGGTCATTTTGATTTTCCATATATGTGGTGCCATCTGGCGACAATTCCATAAACATAAGCGCTGTAGCGTATGCGCTCCATGCGAAACCAGCATCATGCCTTGCGAAATGCGAATTCGCATCACATCAGGCACGACATTCTGTATAATAAACCGTAGCATAACAACTTTGTATTTATATCTATTATGTGTTTCTCTGTCCAATAGATATAAATACAAAGTTGTTAGAACAATTGAAAAATACCAATGAACTCACAATATGGGGAGGGATCTATATACAGAAGAACAAGGAGAAAATTATGAACTTTGAAATTCTTGGAGAAAGGAGCCTCATTACCAAGTTCTTTGGAACACAGATCCAGTGCCGACAACTTGAAGAAAAGAAAAAACCAGTTTGTGAACAAGCTGAAGATGGAGCAATAGTTTTGAATCGATCGTCCAACAGAATAAACATATGAGGTAAGAACGTTAAAGAATACAAACTCAAATATTAAATTAAACCTCATAACGTAACTTCCTAATGATTTTAAAATTGTAATTTTTTCTTTAAGTGCACAATAAAAGAAAAAAAACTGGCCAATAACAGACCACACATAACTGATATAATTACGACTTACACATAAAAAGTACTGAAAACTCTCAACGACTAGAATACATAAGTTATAATAACAAAGAATATATTTCTTAATAAAAATTAATTATTTTATCAAATTATAAGCTATTTATACAGCAATTAAGGTGATGTTTTAAAATAATACAATCCTTTCTTAATACCAAAAACAAACAATTCCAACATATCCATTATTAAATTTATTAATGTTCAACATATTTTTGAAAAATGGCACACAAGCCATTATTCAAACCACAAATGTCCAGCTTTGCATGCCAACATGAATTTACTGAGTGACACCTCTCAAATCTGATTCAAATTCTTTTCTCATTAATCACCATTTCTCTACAACGTTTGAAAGTTTGGTAATATATTTTATTCAATGAATGAATGAGTCACTTTTTATCTCATACTTTATGTATTTTTAAACATGGGAAAATCAGCTATTGCAGCACATAGTTTGCTGGAGAGTCATAAAATTAAAAAAGAGCCAAAACTTTTAAAATATTTGGAAAACCCTTTGGAATTGACAGTTAGCGAAAATATACCGTAAAACAGGTACTTTGACATATTTTTGAAGGTTTTCAAGGTCTAACTCGTATGATTTATGCCGAAAAAATTGAATGTATGATTTATTGTACCAATTGAACCTTAGACTACAAATCCCATTTGGTACTGTTCTATCTATCTATCTTCGGGTTTTTACAGCTGCTGCCGTCTTCCCGTGCCAAACCTCCAAAGCCTATGATCTTGGGCATCTTCAATGCTTAGCCCTCTTGCTTGCATTAATGTCTTCATGTTTTCCTTCCATGTTAATTTCGGTCTCCCTCTCTTCCTCCTTCTGGTCGGATGCCATTGATATAGTTGGTACTGTTCTCCTCAAATAAAAACTTAGTAGGACAACATTGAGTTTTGTTTAGGTCTGTTTTGCACATGTACTGGGGCTACTTTGACATCACATTTGTTTTCACTATAATTCAAAGTAGACCCACTGTAGGTACTACTTTGACACCAATTTATATTTTTATAAACATTTTTATTGTAAACAACCTTACTACAAATGTTTTTATAATTGTAATTTGACAAAATAAACTTAAACTTCTTTATCAATTCTGACACGCAACAGAACACAAAAATTATATAACTATTGTAGTTAGACAATCAGAAATTAATTAGAAAACATGAATTTTTGAAACAACAGTAGAAAAAAAAACAGATTTTCACATCTCATCTTCACATAGTTCACATTCTTATTGAGAATTGTTCGATCCTCTGTTACACATACCACAGACCCAGAGCTTGCATCTTACACAACAAATCCAGTCCTTACCCTTGTAAAACTGAAAATCACAATTTTATCCTTGCTGGGAATTCATTGTTGTTGAAAGTGACACAGATGTGTCTCCAACAATTAACATCCGCTTTTAAAACAACTTAATTATTCATGCGTCTTCGAGGAAATGTCTACACCATTGATTTGTTATCAAAATAGCCCAAAATACGCAAGAAATTAAAAATGTCAAAGAAGCCCCAATTCTGTCAAAGTTGCCCCTCGAGTCAAAGTAACCCCATTTTACGCTATATATAGAGAAGAACAAATTTAGATCCATGAATTTTGAAATTCCCGATAAATGGGACTTGATCTTGAGGTTCATTAGATCAACACCAGATGGCAATGTCATAGATGAAGATTCCAATGAAAATCCAGTAGTCATAATGTCAGCTGAAGGTAAGAGGGACTCCTCTTGAAAACTGCGGTTCCTGTGTTTAAAAAAGAACAAAGTATGAGGTAAGATGAGAAGTGACTCATTCATTCATTGAATTAAGAACCTCAATGTTATTTTCCATATTTATCTATGAACTTATTTTATATTTAGGGATGCTAGAACTGTGTGGCACCACTAGTATGGGGTTTTGCTCTTATATCAGTTGATTTCATAAAAGGATATTCAATGAAATAAATAAATAAATTTGTGTCTGAGGTCTCCAAAGAGCTAAGGCTAACTGAAGTGACTATTATCACTGACTGACACAAGGAGTCACTTGGTTGGTATCATGCTGATCTCAATCTTACTTTCAGTTTTCTTAAATTGGCTTCAATACAAAGCCCAGATGACGTTCCAGATCCTATATCCAAAGAAAAATTGACTAAACTTTACAACGTGCAACGAGACTTTTTAAATTCCTTCATAAATTCCTGTCAAATTTCATTCTTAGGGTCCTTTTTAAAATTATTTTCCACCATTTACAATGATTTTTACATTTTTTCTAACAATTATTTCAATATATTTTTCTATAATATTTAACTTCATGAATGTCATGAAGCAATATTGATTTTAATGAATATTCTATGTAACAACAAAGACATGTTCCAGTGCAGCCAACATAGAGTATGCACTAATTAACTGTACACATATACTTCAGAATTTCAGAACTTACTATTTATTTTTGGGCGTTGAATTCTTTCACAGGTTAATGTGTTTAAATTGTGTTAGTTTAGCTTTTAGGGTGGTCTTTCACGGGTTAGAGTACTTAATTTTCATTACGTTAACTTTTAGGTTTGTTAAATATCGTGTATATGTTGGCTGCATCCTATGATTCCATAGTATAACATTTTGTGTGTGTTGGAACATGCACATGGTGTATGATCGGAACTTAGAAAAATTTTTCGCGTCACATGTTATAAAATATTTCTGAAAAAATTGTATGCTATAATTAGGAATCAAACCAAACCCTTAAGATTCTATTCAAATCTACTATAGCTCTCCAAAGGTACACATTTCCTATGAAGACACAATTTGTGTACCATGCACAGATCATTTTATCAGTCGGTTTGTGCTGTCCACATCTGTTTTGCAAGTAGAGTTGAAGCTTAGTTCATACAATATTTGTAGTGTCGAGAGTCAGATTGTTGATTACAGTGACAAACAAGGGAAATAATTTACAATGTTGTTAAATATGTCAAGGATACGAAAAATAAATTTAAACTGTCATACAACGTTACTGCATGTACAAGTGAAGAAAATAGTATTTGAAGAGAAAAATGTTTCTCTTCAAATATAATTTATCCTTCAATGAGAAGTGTTAAATTAATAATAAAATCGTCAATAGAAGCCCTACTGGCTATAAAGTAGTGTTAAATTCCCAATAAATGTCTTCTTAACTAAGAAGCCGCCATTTGCAAAGATAGAAGCTATGGTTTCAAGCATTTGGCGCGAGGGAATTACAACATACATAAGAGAAAAATTTGCATCTAGATCGTAACTCGCCTCGGTAGCTCAGTTGGTAGAGCACTTGGCCCGGAAAACCAAGGGTCCCGGGTTCGAGTCCCGGTCTAGGCAAAAATTTTTCTCTTCAAATATAATTTATCCTTCAATGAGAAGTGTTAAATTAATAATAAAATCGTCAATAGAAGCCCTACTGGCTATAAAGTAGTGTTAAATTCCCAATAAATGTCTTCTTAACTAAGAAGCCGCCATTTGCAAAGATAGAAGCTATGGTTTCAAGGATTTGGCGCGAGGGAATTACAACATACATAAGAGAAAAATTTGCATCTAGATCGTAACTCGCCTCGGTAGCTCAGTTGGTAGAGCACTTGGCCCGGAAAACCAAGGGTCCCGGGTTCGAGTCCTGGTCTAGGCAAAAATTTTTCTCTTCAAATATAATTTATCCTTCAATGAGAAGTGTTAAATTAATAATAAAATCGTCGAAGAAAATAGTGTTTCGGAACATATTGTCAAAAATGGGGATGGGTTAATGTCGACTGAAGGATGTTTAATGTTTTCTGTTCCCAAAGATAATTGACATCCCATAAAAAGTTTGTTGTTGTTGAGAAATAAGCAGCTAAATTAGCTTGGTCATTTCGATTCCCGGCGGGGTAGGGGGTTTTAAATCTCCACCTTGGGTCTGGGTGTGCGTCCTCTCCTTGTGTCTATATGTGAGAATAACAGAAAGTTAACAAAAAGCTAAAACAAGAAGGAAAAAACAGTGTAAATAAAAAAAAAACTCTTGCTAGGAAGCGACATATTTTCATGAGGCATGTACATATATGTCCCGCACCGTAACCGAGCGGTTAAGGTAGGAAGCCTTGGCGCAGAGCTACGGGACTTGCGCTGGTTCGAGTCTCCATGGGGGAAGAAATTTTCTCATGGTATTTCAGCCAGTATGGGACCGGTGCCCACCCAGCATCGTGAGGCAATTGGGTAGCTACAATAAGTAGTGGCTCCAGGTTGAGGAACCAGCTATAACGGCTGGGGGACTCGACATGCTAACCACATGTCACCCCTACACTGGCTGTTGATCATCTACCTCTGTGATTGACACATGTGGATGTGAAGGGCCAGCAACCGGCTGGTAAAAAGGGCAACCGCTGAAAAGTGGAAAGACCCTCAATCGGAATGTACATATATACACACACATCATTCTTCAAAATGCTAACCGGATGTAATGTATGTTGTAGTTTTCTAATGTCCTGCATCTAACACTGAAGTCATTAGCAGTCTTGCTCTCCAATACTTTGAGTTCTTAGAATCTTCATGTTTGACAGCGATACAGTTGTTCAGAGGACCTTCATCCATTTCTTGATCTGGGTGATTGCATAAAATGCATTTCGGTGAAGGCAGAACATTGATTTTGTGAAGGTGTTTTGCCAGGCAGTCGTGGCCCATTGTCATCCTAAAATGTGCTACTTCTGTTTTTCTTGGTATGTTCGGTATATCAGTATGTTTTATTAGGCATTCCCATTTTTTGTTTCTGGCCACTGTTTGAAGTGTATTGTCATTCATAAATTTGAATTTTAACTTTATGTGTCGTTTCACTGAGGAGTAAGGTGTTGGTTTAGATCCAGGCATTTGTTCAATACCGATTGAGGGTCTTTCCACCTTTCAGCGGTTGCCCTTTTACCAGCCGGCTGCTGGCCCTTCACATCCACATGTGTCAATCACAGAGGTAGATGATCAACAGCCAGTGTAGGGGTGACATGTGGTTAGCATGTCGAGTCCCCCAGCCATTATAGCTGGTTCCTCAACCTGGAGCCGCTACTTATTGTAGCTACCCAATTGCCTCACGATGCTGGGTGGGCACCGGTCCCATACTGGCCGAAATACCATGAGAAAATGTCTTCCCCCATGGAGACTCGAACCAGCGCAAGTCCCGTAGCTCTGCGCCAAGGCTTCCTACCTTAACCGCTCGGCTATGGCGCGGGACACAGTGGGAGGGTAGCCATTGGAGGACAACTTCTTTACTACAATTTTGCAGGTCAGTAATAATGTCATACATTCTTTGCAGTCAAAACTTTTTGGCCAGTGTGTTGCCTGTATAGCTGCTTTGGAGTCACAGAGGAGCACTAATTTAATATGTAAAATAAATTATTTTGCTGGACTTGCGTTATTTTTTAAACCAATAGTGGAATATGAAACAGGTTCTTTGATATCAGTTTTATGATGATGTCATATAAAAATTTGTCTGGAAATGAATGAGAAGGAATCGGTTGATGTATAGATGAAGAAAGTAAGCTTGCTTTTTTTCATTTTAAATGAATTTCCATTTAGGTATAAACTTTTATCAGTCACCTCATATTCTTCTTCTTTTTTTTATACTAGTTTTGGAACTTTACTTTTCAGTTCCATCTGCAGTAATTTTGTGACCATTGTTCTGTCGTCTTGAAGAGCATCTCTCTGTTGGTAGACTAAAAACATCAAAATGAAGTCATTTTCCCTGGGAATTTCGAAGTTCATTAATTTCTGCTTTTCATTTTTTTGAATGTAGATTTTTTCGAAAATAGTGAGTTGTTTGTGTTTTTCTATTTGTTTTAATAATTTAGCCTTCTTTTTGATAAGATGTTTTTCCGACCATGCATGGGCAGCTACTGCAGATTTTTCTACTTCCCCTTTCCTGACACTCGTGAGATGCTCTTTCATCTGGTTTTCAAATTTTTCTTAGTTTTCCCTGTATAGACTTTCTTACATTCTCTACATTTAATCTGATAAATCCCTGATTTGTTTTCTTCTTCTATTTTCTCATTTTTGTTAGATCTAATTAATCTACTGATGCTGTAGTCTTTTTCGGTGCCAACCTTATGTTGAAATTTTGGACATGTTAGGACATGTTTTAGGAATGGAAGATGAGTGATGGCCAAAGCAACTATATCAATGGCAACCGACCAGAAAGAAGAAAAGAGGAAGACCAAAGTTAAAATACCACATAACTGACACTTTTACTGAAATCTATATTTTTATACTGTTGGCATCATTGAAGAATTGCGATCAATTCAAACATAGGTTCAATCTACGAGAACTAAGGAGAAAAATAAACAATTTTTTGCTTCTCCTGTAAAATTTGTATTTTGTTAGTTACATGGTATTGTTTCTTAAGCGACGAGATGCATTTTTTATCCAAATGTGTAAAATATTTTTAAGAAAACGTGGAATAAATAAGGTCATTCTGTTTTCATCTCACCTCATGGAAGTTGAATTCTTTTAGTACATGTTTGAAACATGTAACCTCAGGGGTCCCCATCTAGGGGATATGTGGTTGGTGACCACAAGATGCCCAAGCTGAGCAAAACATTGCTTCCACTTATTGATGTTTTGTTCCTTACTTTTATCTTTCCTAGCCTCTCTTGGCTAATTCTTCTTTTTTTGACTCTGATGGTATTAGAGCCTAGGATATCTTTTCCTCTCTATTGATGTATCTAATTCTTACAACCTCGCATTGGGGGGTTAACCTTGTTATTGACATATTAGGTAAATGAGGAACTGAAAGATGCCCACATAAGCTTCATGTACATCAATGCAGCCCCATTGCAACTTATACACAATATGGATTCTTCTAAACCAAAATAAACATAAGTACCATACATCTCGGCAGATAAGGCGACCTTCAGATAAGATGAGGTATAGATTTTTGTCAAAGTTTTATAGTTTTAGCATATATCTGTCCTATAAGATGACCCCCAAACTATCAACGGCCTATGAATTTAGTTTAGATCAGCGATCATTACTAGCATACTGTATAGCTTTACAAAATTACTGTAATCATAATTTTTCAAATTAAATTTTTAATGTTATATATTGTTAATATTTTAACCCCTCATTATGATAAATAAATACATTTTATTTTTATTCAACTGGCAACACTTTATATAAGTAGTACTAGCATGTGAGGTGAGACCTGCCGCATGGAAGGCGGTAGAGGGAAAAGGAGATTGTTATGATAAGGAAGGAAGACTTGCAGCAAGAGAAATCTGTTGATACGCTACTATCAAACCCAAAGATATAAGTTATCTGCATATTTAAATGTAATACAGTGCATTTTGCATCATGCATAGTATAATTATAATAACACTATATTAATAATTAAAGAAACAATGCAATATAAGCAATAATTTCCATGTTTAATTAAGTTATGTAGGTAGGAAATAACACTATGAGGTTTATTTTAATTTTGTTTAGTTGTTTCTTGGCTCACCTCACACTTCTTAACTCCCATGCATATCTAGATTTCGTCACTGTATTTGTGACATTCTCAGTTGTGAATGTGAACAGCATTGAGAATGTCACAAATACAGTGACGAAATCTAGATATGCAAGGGAGTTAAGAAGTGTGAGGTGAGTCAAGAAACAACTAAACAAAATGTCCATGTTTATTTACTACACAAAACAGACTGCAAAAGAATTGAATAACCGGATGTTTTGAGGACTAGTTTGATTGTAGCTGTACTCACAGGGATTCACTGAATCTCTAACACTTCTGCCCCACATGTTAACTGAACGGTTTGTCACTGCGCATGATTACGTCAGTCACAATCAGTGGTTGCATTGTTATTTGTGTGTCGTGTGTTCAAGTAATTTGTATTGTTTTATCCTAAGTGTAAACATCAGAAAATTGATAAAGTGTGGGTCTAATTATGGAACCAACAAAAAGAAGGAAATATGAAGCAAGCATTAAGTTAAAAGTCATAAAAAAGGCTAAAGAATTGAAAATTGTGCTGCAGCAAGGGCTTTCGATATAACAGAGGAAATGGTAAGAGATTGGAGAAAAATTTCAATCTAATTTTTTTGTATCTGTCCTATAAGACGACCCTGGATTATAGGGACTTTTTTTATGGTTCAACTATCGTCTTATCTGCCGAGATATATGGTATGTACTGGATTTATGTCATCAGCTACAGCTGGATACACGTAATGAAGAATGAATGAATGAATGAATGAATGTTTGGAACATGTTTCTATGAGATAAGATCAAAACGTTCTCAACTTATTTATTAAGAAGAACCTCATAATGATGTTAAAAGATTCCAGGCTGTGGTCATGGTCTGTAACTGTTGTTTCTTCTAGATGCTTCTCCCTTAACTGCAGATGGCATCTTCAGTGACGAGTGCTTCTAGGTGATGTTCGCTGTAAGTGATCTGCAGCATGTTTGACGCTCATATTTATGCTCGTGCTGACATCTGGATAGCTGGGCGTCATCATCAAACTGGCTTCTGATTGGTTTGGAACAAGGAGACGGTTCCAAACCTATCAGAAGCCAGTTTGATGATGATGTCTACGACTTTGCCCAGCTATCCAGAGCATAAATACGAACATCAAACATTCTGCAGATCACTTACAGCCAAGTCTACGACAAGGTAACATCACCTAGAAGCACTCGCTACTGAAGATGCCCTCCGCAGTTGAGGGAGAAACATATGGAAGAAACACACGGCCACATAGCCCGGAAACTTTTAACATTATGATTACCGGCTGTGAAAACCTGCATTCAAAACCTCATGATGTTGCTTCCTATTGTAATTTATTATAAAAAATGTTGAATGTTCAAACTGACACATTTTTATCAGCAGATAAAAAAAAACAATGGATTTTCATAGTGTTAATTGGTCCCTTATTCTAAGTTGAATCAGTCAAATATTAATTATTATGGCAGTTCAGAGAAGGAGCTGTACTTCAGACCCAGGTACCGCACTGTCACATGTTTACAACAACTTCTTCATCGCATGCAATACGACTGCTGAGAGCTGCTGGCGCAGAACCAGGATGATGGTGGTGATGGTGATGATGGTGATGATGATGGTCATTCTGTTCACTCCTATTGTAGTTATATTTTGATTCGGCAAAACTTTCTAAATCAACATAACCACCGCCATCTTGGCTATTTTCTATCAAAGCACCAATTTCATTTCTTAGAGAAGCAAAATCTGGTCTTTTATTCGGATCGGAATGCCAGCACCTGGATATAATTCTAAATAGTTCAATGCGACAGTGACTTGGTCTCTCCAAGCGATAACCATCCTTAACTCGGCGCATTACTTCTCTAGCACCCATTGTAGGGTAAGGCGTCGATCCTGGAATGAAAATTAAATTAGATTACACTGGGAAAAAGCAAACCAGAGAATCTGATCACACTGAATGTTACACAAGTACGTTTTTCTTCGCTGGATTATTTTCTCTGTGCATTACTGTTAGGGTTAAATATTGAAAACACCCTAACAGTAATGCACAGAGAAAATAATCCAGTGAAGATAAAAGTACTCCAGGAGAAGAAAATTTTGAAACCAGTTAACAACAATGACCATCTGATAAACGAAAACGAACCCAATACACGTAACCCCCTCTACCAGTTCTTCAGTGAAACACCAGTTTTGAATCCTGCCGATGATGGGACAACTCCCAAAATCGCTATAGTTAAATAAGTAATAAAGTTGAGGAGACGGACCTTTCAGGTGAATATTCCATAATTTTATATTTTAGTTTTGAATAATACCTCAACGGATCACATCATGAATCTTATAAAAGTTGATTATTCAACACCGTTTAAATGGACATTAATATTGAGGTAAGATAAAACAGACTCAAAATAATATAATTAAAAGATCCTCAGAATATTACTTCCTAAAGTAAAACAGTTTAAGTTGTTTCTATTCAGATAAAATCAAATGTTTCATACCTCTCCTCATATTAATCTTCTAAGTAGATCGCGATTTTGGGTTCATGGTGAACCCATTCTCAATTCCATGTTGCCGACAGATGTTATGTTGATCGGAAGAACCACTTCTTCTTCTTCCCTCTGTTGATGGACCGATAAACCTCTGGATCAGATCAGAATTTGTGGGAATTTCAAAGTTCATAAGTTTTTCTTTGTTTTTCTGAATGAGGATTTTTTCCCAAACCGTGAGTTCCTATTGTTTATCTATTTGTTTAATTAGACTGGCTTTTAATTCAATTAAATGTTTTTCGGACCAAGCATGAGCAGCTACTGCTGACTTTTACACTTCACCATTTTTGACATTTCTAAGATGTTCTTTCACCCTTGTTTTCAAATTTCTTTTTGTTTTTCCTGTGTAAATTTTGTCACAGTCCCTGCATTTGATAAATTCCTGATTTGTTTTCTTCTTCAATTTTTTTCATTTTTATTGGTTTTTATTATCCCATTAAGACTGTATTCGTTCTTTGGTGCCAATCTTATATTAAAATTTTGAAAATTTTTTTAAACTTGTGGTGTTTCAATGGATGGTAAGTGAATTTCATGAATTTTATTTTTCTGTTTGTTTTATAAGTGTGCTTTCATTAATTAATTTTATATAATCAAGAATTAATCATTTTTAGAGGATTTCATAAACAGAATTTGTTTAACACCTCACCTCATAATTGTTGATTTTTCAAAGACTAGTTTTGTTACTTCTTTGTATCATTTTCAGGTCTATTTAACTGTTGCGGTTGGTGATCCTGTAGGTTGTTTCATGCTCCCTCTGTTGATAGACTGATGAACTTACACATTAAATCCTTTTCCCCCGGTATTTCAAAATTAATGATATTCCTTTTAGAGTACATTTTTTCTCTTCAAATGTAGTTAGAATTTACTTGAAAATGAGGATGATGATCTACGAAACATGGTCAGGTGAAAGAATAATATTTTATGAGGTGAAGTATGACATTTAGAATGTATATTTTTTGTACTAAATTGTAAATCTGATATATTGAAGATCCACAATCTACAAAATATTATCTGTTTGGAGTGTAACCATTAATAAATTATGTATAATTTGTTGAACTGTCTAATCACAAGTAAGTTAGAGTAACAATACTAAAATATAAAATTATGCAATATTCAACTGAAAGGTCCGTCTCCTCAACTTTATTAGTTATTTAACTGTAGCGCTTTTGGGACTTGTCCCATCATTGGCAGGATTCAAAACTGGTGTTTCACTGAAGATCTGGTTATCCATGGAAGAGCATTGACATAGAAAGTCAAAGGTCCTGGGTTCAAACCCCAGTCTAGTCGTATATTTTTCTTTTCAAATATAATTTATCCATGAAGGACATCGCATGTTAGATATTGAAAACACCCTAACAGTAATGCACAGAGAAAATAATCCAGTGAAGATAAACGTCCTCGAGGAGATGGAAATTATGAAAGCAGTTCACAACAACGACCATCTGATAAACAAAAACGAACTCAGTACACGTAACCCCCTCTAGCAGATCTTCAGTGAAACACCAGTTTTGAATCCTGTCAATGATGGGAGAAGTCCCGAAAGCGCTACAGTTAAATAACTAATAAAGTTGAGGAGACGGACCTTTCAGGTAAATATTCCATAATTTTATATTTTAATTTTGAATAATACCTCAACGGAATATATCATAAATCAAGTAACAATACTGTTTATTGGTATCTTTAGTTGACCTGATTTTGAGTTTAGATCTTGTAAGCAAATTATTATTTTAGGAAGACAAGAGATAGAGGGAAAATTTTACAACACTAACAACCAAAATAAACCATATCACTTCAGTTTTTATGTAATATTTAGTTTAACATATTCCAGTCCGGATAAATTTATTTTTCATAAAATATGTGTTTCAACTGCAGACGTTAAACAGAGCCCCTCATCATCATTTTTCATTAAAAAGTACTGATTCAGTTTTCTTACCTTTTTGTAGACATTGATGATCTCTACCTTTTCATTCAATGATAATCAATTGTATTTTTGTGACATTTCAGCAAGACATAGTATTATTTTTGAAGACACAAACAGTGTTCACTTTAACATGCTGCTCCCGAGATTCAAGTTAAAAAAGTGCTATAATAATGATCAAAATGCGCAGTAATATTAATTGTTGCAAAGAATTACATGTACAGTATAAAAGTTTCACCTCTCAAGCTGTCCGTTATTCAGAAGTTTTAATTATCATTCAGGGATACGTTTTAGTATCAGCGTCCACTATTGAGAATGTTCATTATTTGGGAAGAGATTTCCCCATAAGAGTCAATGTTTTTTGTAGGAATTTTTTTAAATGTCTGTTATTGAGAGACATCCACTATTGAGAAGTGTCTGTTAAGGGAAATTTGACTGCATTTTCACTGCACTCATGTTACAGTTCAGCATACTGAAAAGTATATTTTAGAATAGTAATTTTAAAATGTTCTCTTTCTAAAAGTATAATGGGATTATCTGAAATTAAACAACTGTATATTTTATCATCAAATTCTGGAAAGGAAACACAGTAATGACTGATTTGTCTTAGGGCAGCAGTTCCAAAACTGTGGGTTGTGAACCCTCGGAAGGTTGCTGGATTCAATCTGGGAGATTGCAGCAGATATTTGGAATTATTGATAAATAATTATTATTGCTATAAAATTAACTCAAAATGTACCCAAGAAAATTACATAAAATACAGAATTCAAAAAGGCAGATCAGTAATAACAATGTTAAATGGAGTTTTGTGGGATAAGAACATAAGAATAGATACCAAATTACAAATTTATAAATCCATAATTCAAACTAAGCTAACATACGATGCAAAAAGTTGGCAGTTGAATAAAAATTTGAGTTTAAAGCTTATGTCTACTGAAACAGATTGTTTCAGACACTCAACAAGACATTCTAAATTGGAAAAAAATCAAAAATACAATCATCACACAACAAATGAAAGTCCAAAATTCAATATTAGATTTTGTGAGACAGACAACTAAAATTTTATGGTCATGTATGTAGGATGAAAGAAAAAAGATTACCCAGAGAAACTTTGGAATGGATTCCACCTGGGAAAGGAAAGAGAGGTCAACCTAGATTTAAATGGATGGATGATGTAAAAAGAGATATGAGGAGGGAGCTAGGTCTGGAAGAAGTGGAATTGGAAGATAGAGAAGAATAGAGATAGAAGATACAAATTTAAAAAGCTTTGGGCACAGGAAGATGTTTTATTACATTGTAAACCTGTTTATAAATAAATAATTAAATGATTAATGTTTAGATAAATTATAAAATAATTATATACTTATTAAAACACAAAAATAAAAAGTTTCTTACCTAATGTAACTATCTCCCACATGAGTATTCCAAAACTCCAAACGTCTGACTTGTGTGTGAATATCCGGAGTGAAGAGATTCTGGTGCCATCCACCTTATAGGAAGAGCTCCCTGTAAAATAAAACATATTATTACATCTGGTTTAACTTGACAAAAGGCAATCAAATAGGAATCATCCAGAGATTTTAGATATGGATGGATGTCCACCACTGTGGTCCGGAGGTTGCATGCTGCCTTGTCACACAACGGGCCCAGGTTCAATCCTCGGTCGGGACAAGTTTCCTGGGTGAGATTCTTTTGGGGTTTCTCCTCACCTGTAAGATAAATGTCAGGAAACTTTAAGGCCCAAACGGTCCCCCAAACATCATCTGGCCATCATAATCATCACCATTCATATTCGCCTTAGATTAAGCTTAGGGTTAAGAATTCTCCTGGTGCAACACTATCATCATCAGCATCATATCATCAGGGCAGTGTAACCTCACCTTCCAGTTGCCCCAACCTCAGACATGGGTCATACAATGACATCAATGCTAGGAGAGAACACCAAAAACTTCAAAATGACAACCTGGAGCATTGAAAAATATATATATATATATATATATGGTATGATAAGAAAAATAAATGCCTGGATGGGATTCGAACCCAGATCTCTGAGTCTGTACCTCAGTGTGATATCCATTACACCACTAGGCGAATCCAATTCAAGCATTCATTTTTCTTATATATATATATATATATATATATGGGTAGACAGATGCTGAAAAATAAAACAGTTCCTTGAAAAGTGAGCAGAAATTATAGTCCAAGATCCGGCTGCAAGATTCCTACATTCATCGAGTGTATGAACAATACCAATTTTTTTTCATAAAATTGTGAACTACTGAATACATTTTTGTCGAGTTGCCTATTAAATTTCGGCCGCCAGTATGTTTAATTAAAATATAATTTATTTATTTATTCAAAAATAATTTGGTTCACTTGTTATTAAAATAAATTATAATCCAGTTTGCAGAAATCGATGTATAGAGCTTGAAAAGTTTTGATGCCATTGCACACTTGGCCGTAAACCACCTCGCAGCTATAGCAGGCTGTGAAACCATTCAGTAATAAAATGGCAATAAGTACGTATTTATTGTTTTATATTGTTTCCTTGCAGCAGGAAGTAAAACCACCTGCCTTTTATGTATACCATGTGTATACAAAAATATATCCAAAAGGTAGTATTAATATACATTATACGAAACAAATCACAGCATTTTAAATGAACTAATTTTATTTGAAACAATATAAAAAAAATAAATACATACTTACCGCCATTTTATTACTGATTGGTTTCACAGCCTGCTGTAGTCGCGAGGTGGTTTACGGCCAAGTGTGCAATGGCAACCAAAACTTTTCAAGTTCTATACATCGATTTATCTAAACTGGATTATAATTTATTGTAATAACAAGTTAATCAAATTATTTTGAATAAATAAATTAATTATATTTTAATTAAACATATGGTGGCTGAATTTTAATAGGCAACTCGGCAAAAATGTATTCAGTAATTCACAATTTTATGAAAAAAATAGATTTTGTTCATACACTCGATGAACACAGTAATCTTGCAGCCGGATCTCGAACTAATATAAATATATCTTTTTCTAGCTTTTTACAATGAGATTGAATAAGGCAAATTAGGTATAATTACATAATTGGTTATTATTTATACTATTTATTTGTGGACAAAGTCCTCAAGTCTAAAACTGTGATCCAGGCATTGCATTTATTAGATGGTCAAGATTATGTTTCACTATCAGAGATAATAAAGTTGTGCAAGCCAAATGCAAAAACACACATTCTCTCCAAGTAGATAGCTTATTTTTAAGCAATATAAAGGATTGCTAATTTTGGTGAGTAACAAATAAAACCATCCCTAAAATATTTTTAAAATATTATTAATATTTAAACCATTATATTTGACCGCTGTGGTCTCGAGGTAGCATGCTGCCTTGTCACGCAGCTGGCCCGGGTTCGATCCTCGGTCAGGGCAGTTTTTCTGGGTGAGGTTTTTATCGGGGTTTTTCCTCACCTGTAAGACAAATGTCAGGAAAACTTTAAGGCCCAAACGGTCCCCGAAATCATATGGCCATCATCATCATTCTTATCATTATCATCATCCTTCACCGGTGTGGAAACCAACGGGAAGCTCCACACCTACAATTCCCTAGTAAAGCTGCAAGCATAGCATGAAAATGTAATGATTTCAGTGAAGGACCTGCCTTTGGGCAGAATTACTATGGATGGATGGATATTTGTTTGTATTTTACCTTTGTATGTCTTTGTTCATAGAGATCTCCTGTGTCACGGACACTCCTGGACATTCCAAAATCTGCTATCTTGCACATTTTATTGTGATCCACTAGTACATTCCTTGCTGCAAGGTCTCTATGGATTATCTGCAACATTTATATCAAATATTAAGAAATGTTTAGTGTCAGTTTTCATATGAAAATCTGCGCTACAAAATAATTAAAAGAAATTAATGAATGAGTAATTTCTTATTTTACCTCATAGTTGTTTTTTTTTAAACATGGGAACTGCAGTTTTCAAGAGGAACATCCCTCTCATTTTCAACCAACATTATGACTACCAGATTTTCATTGGAATCTCCATCTATAACGTTGCCATCTGGTGTTGGTTTGATGAACTTTGAGATTGGGTCCTGTTCATCAGGAATTTCGAAATTCCTGGATCTAAATTTGTTCTTCTGAATATATATATTCTCCCAAACTGTCAATTCTAAAGGCTTTTCCAAATGTTTTAGAAGTTTGGTCTCTTTTCTAATTTTATGATTCTCCAACAAACTATGTGCTGCAATAGCTTATTTTTCAATGTTACCATTTTTAATATTCCTAAAGTGTTCCTCATAATGTTATTTCCCATATTTCACTATGAATCATATAAAAATCTATTCTACAAAATAATTGCATTCAAAATTATGACTGGGCCTGTTTTCTGAATGATTCTAAAAATTATGGCAATGTTTGTTCCTGAACAATATATTAATATCAATTTATTTCATCCTTGTATGTGTTTGACTTTAGTCAGAATAAATTATCATCATTAATTAACAAGAAAAGAAGAAATTAATGAGTCATTGTCTTATTTTTTACTTTTTTTTCTAATTTCTTGTCACTTCATCTACCATGACTCCTTCCATAATAAAATTATCAAACAGGTTCTAATCACGGTACTACATATAAAAATGTCTCCACAGCCAACAATATTTACTTATAATAAAACAAATGAAAAGCTACATAGCAACGATCACCAAATGTTTCTTTCTCATAGAAGTCATTTACATCCAAACAATATTTTAATTCATTTATTACTATATTTAATAAAAATTAGTCACATCGACCAAAAAATAGCATCCAATACATATGAGGTAAGCACGTAACAGATCTAAAAAATTGAAAAAAACTCAGCGCAAATGCCTCGTTTTTTTCAAACTTTTTCTCAATCAGTAACATAATTGCAAAAACCAAAATCTGAACCATGCCATAATTTATTTATTTGTTTCTATTGGAATTATAAAATATTGAAAATCCATGAGATTTGTTTAGATTTTGTTTTTGCAACAGCCCATACGTATCTTACACATTAAGTCAAAAGTCTTACCCCTTTTGTTCCTAAGTACTCCATTCCTCTGGCAACGCAGTAAGCAAAAATTGTGAGATCTCGGGATGTTAAAGCATCTGAATCTTCAGAAAAATTGTAGTAATGTTGCCTTGTTCGATGATCTCGTAAGAATGCTAACAATTTGCCATACATTACATACTCCATTATCAGCAGGTATGGTTCTATAAAGAAAAAAAGTACACACTCACCAAAACATCAAGGTGTCCTATTTTTATATTATTATTATTAATACCTTTGCATATTATAATGTCATGGACATACATAATTGAATAGATATATGAAATTAGATTGGATATTAGATTTTTACAGATGATATAGCATTAGTGGTACCCTCAGAGGACAAATTACAGTATTCAGTATATAATTTTAAGAAAATAGCCATGAAGTATAAAATGAAAATTAATACAGAGAAAACAAAAGTATTAGCTTTTCATGAAAAATACTCTGTACATAGCAAAATTTGTATACATTCAAAATATGTGGAGAGAGTAAACTCATTTACCTACCTTGGATATCGATTAACATATTTGGATGAAGTAGACATACTTACTTACTTACTTACTCACTGGCACAATCGAACCCGTAGGTTCATGGCCGCGCGGACATAAGCTCTCCATACATCCCTATCCTGAGCTAATCCTTTCCAATCATTCCCTGTATAATCTACTTCCCTCAAATCATAGTTAATGTTACTCTCCCACCTCATTCTTGGTCTACCAACTGGACGTTTTCCCTCTGGCTTCCCTACAAGAAGCTTCCATGCAAGTCTTTCATTCCCCATACGTGCAACATGTCCTGCCCATCGCAGTCTACGAGACTTGACTGTTCTTATTATATCTGGCTTCCTATAAAGACCATGTAGTTCATTGTTATGTAGTCTTCTCCATTCACCTGTCTGTTCATCTCTCTTTGGTCGAAAAATTTCCCTAAGTACTTTATTCTCAAATACCTGTAATCTCCTTTCCTCCCTTAAAGTAAGAGTCCATGTTTCGCACCCATATAATATAGGCATAGCAAATTAAATTATTAATTTTAATAAAACCATGGGAATAACAAATTTGGTAATGGAATCTTTGCTAGTCCAGAGAGAAACCAGAGTATGGTTATACAAACCTAAGCAAGGCATGCACTTTGCTACGGCAGTGAGGCATGAACTTTGAGGAAAGGAGAAGAGAGCAGGATAACTTCTAGTAAAATGAGATTCATGAGGTATACAGCAGGATATACCAAGTGGAATTACAAACACAATGATGATATCTTGAAGAAACTACGTTTAGAACCAGTCATTGAATACATACATAGATACCAGAACAACTGGATGAATGAGTTCAGATAGAGTTCCCAAGGCCATGCTTCATTATTGTCCAACAGGGAAGAGATCTCTGGGCGTCATAGGAAATGCTGGATACAAAATTCATCAGTGAGATTGTAACAGGCATATAGGCCTAAGACTTGGTTGGATGAAGAAAAATGTATTATTATAATCATAAACTGTCAGGAGGCAAAAATGTTTGGAAAGCAGAGCTAGTGATCTCCCCACACTTGTGTACCATTGATTTAAGATATATGGATTATTGCATCCACTTCTCCTGCAGATCTTCATGAGCAATTAATAGGAAACTGTAAGAGGCAAAAAGATAAAGTTACTCCATTAACAAATCATGAAGACCCATTGGGAAAGTAAATGCAAGGATCCATGATTCCAAAACGACAGCATCAGGAGAAAATAGGGTTAATAGTGAGTGGAGAACATATTCATATGTATGAGGTGAGTCGATAAAAATATGTTCTCCACTCACTATTAATGATATAACCTCATAATGTTTACTTCCCAATATTAATTTAAAAAGAAAATAGAGTGTCTGTCAGTACACTCTGTCCAACTTAATACTCCTCAATAAGAGCTCAGTATTCATTTTCAAGAGGATGAATAGACCTCAGAACGAATGAGCTTGGAACTTTTATCTTTACTTTTAGCAATTACCCTGTAATAATGTAGTGGTATGTCCACCGCTGTGGTCTCGAGGTAGCATGCTGCCTTGTCACGCAGCGGGCCTGGGTTTGATCCCCGATCGGGACAGTTTTTCTGAGTGAGGTTTTTATCGGAGGTTTTCCTCACCTGTAAGACAAATGTCAGGAAAACTTTAAGGCCCAAACGGTCCCTGAAATCATATGGCCATCACAATCATCATCATTCATATGCATATCATCATCATCCTTCATCGGTGTGGAAAGTAATGGGAAGCTATCACACCTATAATTCCCTAGTAAAGCTGCAAAGCGTAGCATGAAAATGCTATGATTGCAGTAAAAGACCTGCCTTCGGGCAGAATTACTATGGATGGAATGTAGTGGTCTTCAATGGGTCATGCCCCAATTCATGTTAGTATAATTTTATACTTTAGTACTGCTTCTTTTAATGAATCAGTTGGAGAAAACCTTTTAACATCTCACCTTATAAAGATGCATGTCTTCATGATACTGGTTTCAAAAGTATAATAATACTTTCATCTTCAGTCAAATTCCAACTGTGAAAATTTCGCCATTAACATCATCTTCTGAACTGGCGTCTGGTGTCGATTTTATGAATTTGGAGATCAAATTATTCTTGTCGGGGATATCAAAATTTGATCTCGAAGTTCATAAAATCGACACCAGATGTTAGTTCAGAAGATGATATTAGTGGCAAAATTTCGACAGCTGGAATTTGACTGAAGATGGAAGAAGTAATACTATACTTTTGAAACCAGTATTGTGAAGACATGCAACTTTATGAGGTGAGATGTTAAAGCATTTTCTCCAACTCATTCATTAATGTAAATACCTTACAGTGTTACCTCCCACTTTGATTTTGATTAAAAACCACTTCTTTTCTCTACTTTACCCATCCTGAATTTATTTATTTCAACATTTCTTATATAATTGTTTACATTTAATTCTTCCCACAAAATTTGTGGGTGTCACAAGGATAAAGACTATGGCACCTCCTATATCTGAAGAGAAAAATTCACTCTTAAACTGGGATTTAAACCCAAGATCTCCAGTTCTACATACCAGCGCTCCAATCCACTGAGCTATTTAGACATCTCAATTTAAACAGAACATTTTCTCCCTCATACAATCCCTCAGTATGTAGAACCAGGTACCTTGGGTTCAAATCTCGGTTCAGGTGTAATTCTCTTAATATATAATTTGTCCTTCAGTGAACAAGTAATATATTTAAATAAAATCCATCCATCCATAGTAATTCTGCCTGAAGACAGGTCCTTCACTGCAATCATAGCATTTTCATGCTATGCTTGCAGCTTTACTAGGGAATTGTAGGTGTGGTAGCTTCCCGTTGTTTTCCACACCGGTGAAGGATGATGATGATAATGATAAGGATGATGATGACGGCCATATGATTTCGGGGACCGTTTGGGCCTTAAAGTTTTCTTGACATTTGTCTTACAGGTGAGGAAAAACCCCGATAAAAACCTCACCCAGGAAAACTGCCCCGACCAGGGATCGAACCTGGGCCCGCTGCGTGACAAGGCAGCATGCTACCTTGAGACCATAGCGGTGGATGTAAATAAAATAACATTGTAAAAAAAACATTACTGGCTATAAAAGTAGCATTAAATACCATTTAAAGGCCTGAATGGTAAGATACTTACCAAGCCTTAGATTTCAGCAAAAGATCAGTTTCTCTGACCCAATAACTAGAATCAGGTAGAATTTGGCACTTGGATGTAATAACACTAGATTCAGAATGAGTCACTATTCTTTTGCTCATTGGACACTTTACATATCCTGACATTTGTCTTACAGGTGAGAAAAAACCCCAATAAAAACCTCACCAAGGAGGTGATGACAATATACATGACACACTAGACAAATTAAATAGTGACCTAGACTCAATTTCTCAATGGTCGAGGAGACATGGACTTAATCTAAATGCTGACAAGACACAGTGCATAATTATAGGACATCGCCGAATCCAAAGCATTATAAATTACGAAAATATCCCTACCATTCTCCTAAATGACAATAACATCCCCTACAGCTCAGTAGTAAAAATCTGGGTATCTACATGGACCAAGACCTAGACTGGAAAATCCAGGTGAATGATACCTGCAAGAAAGTGTTCTCAATTCTTCACTCCCTAAATAGTTTTAAAAATTTCCTTCCTACAAAATTAAAACAAATACTTGTACAGACTCTTATAATGCCACACTTCGACTACTGTGACATATTACTGACTAATCTGACAACTGATCTATCTGACAGACTACAGTGTGCTCATAATGCGTGCATTCGATTTATATTCAATCTCTGTCGTTATGGCCATATGTCTCCTTCTTTTCAGGCCTTATCATGGCTACGTCTAAATGACAGAAGAACTTTACATTCCCATACTTTACTATTCCAAATTCTGCACACATATTTACCAAGTTATTTAACAACACGTTTTCAAAATTTATCGGCTCATCACAATTTAGGAACAAGATCACAAGACTCTTTTTTACTTTTGATACCACAGCACAAGACATGTCTATACTCTGAATCTTACACAATATCTATAACTAGAGCATGGAACTCACTTCCCACTCATGTCAGGGACTGTCAATCGCTATCATTATTTAAATCCAAATTAACTGACACCTTAAGTTTGACACAATGAAAACATTAACTGCATAACAACTATATAGAGAATTCTATAAATAATCATCTAGGAAGCTACTTACTTTATTTTATATTATTTTAATTTTATTATATTCTATGTTTTTGTTATATTAGCTAGTATTAGATCACATCATCATTGTATTTTGTTTAGTCTGTATTTTAATAATATCTTAAAATCGTAATATGAATGTAATTTTGGTATAATTCTACTATTTGCTGGTTGAGTGGAAGAGAAGGTCTTATGGCCTTAACTCTGCCAGCTAAAATAAAGCATTATTATTATTATTATTATTATTATTATTATTATTATTATTATTATTATTATTAAAGTCTTCTTCTGAGAAGAAGCTATGGAATGAAAATTCATTGTCTCTGACATATGAGATCGTATGAGAGAGAAAAATTTCTGTTTAAATTGAGATGCCTTAATAACTCACTGGATTAGAGCGCCGGTACATAGAACCAGACACCTTGGGTTAAAATCATAATTTAGGCATAACTTTTGTCTTCAAATATAATTTGTCGTTTAGGGAAGAAATGAAAAATTTAAATAAAAACATAAAAAAAATATGGTACCTGCTTAAAAATAAGTGAAAATGTTAATAAAATCAATAAACAAATTAATTTAGGAGAACAAACATAATATAAGAATTCAATTAACAAAAGCAATATGAGAAAATGATGAAATAAGTTTTCAATCATTTCAATTTTGTACCTTTCTCTGTGCAGCATCCTAAAAGTGTGACAACATTGGCATGTGACCCCAACTGCTGCATTATCTCAAGTTCTCGGAGCAGGTCTTCTTTTTCACGATTTGACGCCCCCTCTTTGACAGTTTTAACAGCAACAAGTCGAGTTGTGCCCTCATACCCACTTATGTCATCAGCTTCAGCCTTCAGAACCTGAACAACAACAAAAGTTTATTCTTAACTTAGAAATGACATTTAACACAAAGTCTATTAGTAAACAATTCAGAGAAATTAAGACAAAACTTAGTCTGAGGTTTGGAATAGATTCCACCTGGGAAAGGAAAGAGAGGTTGACCTAGATTTAAATGGATAGATGATATAAGAAGAATTGGAATGGGAAGATAGGCAAGAATGGAGAAAGAAGATCTTGTATCTTGTAAGCCTATGTTTCCCTTAACCAGAGATTTAGGCGCTCTCCCTCTACAGGGAAGAATTTGAACCATACTAATTTAGTTACACTTGTTTTCATATAATAATAATAATAATACTTTATTTATTCTGGCAGAGTTAAGGCCATAAGGCCCTCTCTTCCACTCAACCAACACAAATACAAATAAATATTCGACAAATATAGATATACACTATACTAATTATAAACAGTTGAAGATACAATAAATGTAGCAATGTAAATGTCATGTACAAACAACATTTTATAGGGTAATAACAATAATAATATGATAATAATAATAATAATAATAATAATAATAATAATAATAATAATAATAATATAAATATGATACATTATACGGAAAACACCAATTAATATATATATATCTTACACTGGATAATAATGAAGTCGAGTTTAGAGCAAATATAAATTTAGATTTCTTTTAAAAGATGCCAATGTCCGGCAGCCCCTTATTTCTTGTGGTAGGGAATTCCAGTTGCGAGAAGTGGAGACGGTATATGACATGGAGTGATGTGATGTCCTATGTTGCGGTATATTAAGTAAGAGACTATGTTGTGATCTTGTGTTTTATGGTTTGAGGATAGATACTGGAAACGGGATGATAAATAATTAGGAATCGAGGTATGTAGGATCTTAAATAGGAGATTTAGACAGTGCGATTTTCTTCTCTCTTTTAGATGTAGCCATGACAATTCGTGGAATAATGGAGAAATGTGATCGTATTTTCGAACATTAAATATGAATCTGATACACATATTATGGACACGCTGCAGTTTGTCCGACAATTCGTCACTTATGTCAGTTAGTAAAACGTCACAGTAGTCAAAATGCGGCATCACTAAAGTTTGGATTAAAATTCTTTTAAGAGTTGTAGGAAGATGTCATTTGAGTGGTCTGTGGTCAGCGTTCCGCCTCATACTGACATCTAGGAAACCAACGTAGTACTAGGACGGGAAAATTCGGTAAATTTTGCTTAGAGGGCTAAAAATTTAAAAAGCTTGGGCACAGGAAGATGTTTTATTACATTGTAAACCTGTTTATAAATAAATAAATAAACTTAAATTATTAAGTTATGTAGGTAGGAAATAACACTATGAGGTTTATTTTAATTTTGTTTAGTTGTTTCTTGACTCACCTCATACTTCTTAACTCTCTTGCGTATCTAGCTTTCATCACTGTATTTGTGACATTCTCAACTGTCACAATGTCATCAAATACAATGACGCAATGTAAATGTGCAAGGGAGTTAAGAAGTATGAGGTGAGTCAAGAAACAACTAAACAGAATTAATTTAAATTAGTAAATGTTTAAATTGTGGATTTGGTTCTGGTGGTCTAATGGCTACCATGATCACTTCTGAATCTGATATTCATATGTTCAAATCTAGGGATACATTTTTAAGGCAAGACAATCTTGAATGCAGCTTTCTTGGAAGGGAACTAATGACATGGATCAAAATCCATTGATTTACACTACATGTAAATCTTAAAGTATAAAGTAAGATGCATTGCAAAAATTTTGAAGTTGTTCTTACCCAGGTTTGAATTGCAATGTTAATGACATAGCTGTTACAGTGTGTGATAAAATAAAATACTTTGAAGAGGATAGTGTTTCCAAGAAAATCCTTGATCAATATTCAGAAGGAAGAAGGATGATAGTAGTCCAGTAAAGAGATGGACTGAAAATATTAGAGAAGGTGTGCACAGATTGGGAAACAGGAGTAATTCTGATGTAGGTAAGAAAGTGTGAACAAGAAGTATAAGTGAGGACAGGGTCCTATACAGACAGTAGTGTCAGGAGATGAACGAAAACATAAAATAGTACCTATTACTCTAATTTAGATCACTTTTGCAAACAATTTTTGTAAATAATCAATTGAATTGGTGTTTACTTGACGAAAATCCATATCTTATTTAATTAAATAAAAATAAAACTTAGTTTTATTTGATTTTCATATTTATTAAGATAAAATTTAGTTACAGCTGTTTCGGTACACTGTGCCTTCTTCAGACATGTTAACAAATTAATAAATTGTGTTATTATAGTACATAAAGGAACATATCAGAGCATATAACAGAAATTTAGATCATTCAAAATATGATCATTGTTTTGATCCAAATTTTAAAATTTTACATGTTTGTGACAAATGAAAGAAGTTGGACATTTCAGAGGCTGTAGAAATAAATAAATTGAAAAGTAGCAATAAACTGTTAAATTCCCAACTAGATTTGAATGAATCACCTCTGTTAAATTTATAATACAGATTGTAAAAAAAAAAAATTATTGTTGCATAGATACAGTTGTTATGTACTATAATAACACAAGTAATTAATTTGTTAACATGTCTGAAGATGGTACAGTGTACCAAAACAGGTGTCACTGAATTATATCTTAATAAATATGAAAATCAAATAAAACGAAGTTTTATTATTATTTAATTAAACAATTTTGTAAAGTCTACAAAATAATTATTATATTACAAAACATCAAATTATTTTTTATACAAGATTCATCTTTTTTTTTCTATTATTAATAGGAAAGAATTTTCTCGAAAGCTTTCTTAATGTGATATTCCACAATACATAAACAAGTATATTTGAAGAGAAAAATTTTCGCCTAGACCGGGCCAAGTGCTCTACCAACTGAGCTACCGAGGCGAGTTGCGATCTAGACGCAAATTTTTCTCTTATATACATTGTAATTCCCTCGTGCCAAATGCTTGAAACCGTAGCTTCTATGTTTGCAAATGGCGGCTTCTTAGTTAAGAAGACGTTTATTGGGAATTTAACACTACTTTATAAAGCAAAGATAGAAGCTACGGTTTCAAGCATTTGGCATGAGGGAATTACAATGTATATAAGAGAAAAATTTGCGTCTAGATCGCAACTCGCCTCGGTAGCTCAGTTGGTAGAGCACTTGGCCCGGAAAGCCAAGGGCCCCGGGTTCGAGTCTCGGTCTAGGCGAAAATTTTTCTCTTCAAATATAATTTATCCTTCAATGAGAAGTGTTAAATTAATAATAAAATCGTCAATAGAAGCCCTACTGGCTTTATAAAGTAGTGTTAAATTCCCAATAAATGTCTTCTTAACTAAGAAGCCGCCATTTGCAAAGATAGAAGCTACGGTTTCAAGCATTTGGCGCGAGGGAATTACAACGTATATAAGAGAAGAATTTGCGTCTAGATCGCAACTCGCCTCGGTGGCTCAGTTGGTAGAGCGCTTGGCCCGGAAAGCCAAGGGTCCCGGATTCGAGTCTCGGTCTAGGCGAAAATTTTTCTCTTCAAATATAATTTATCCTTCAATGAGAAGTGTTAAATTAATAATAAAATCGTCAATAGAAGCCCTACTGGCTTTATAAAGTAGTGTTAAATTCCCAATAAATGTCTTCTTAACTAAGAAGCCGCCATTTGCAAAGATAGAAGCTATGGTTTCAAGCATTTGGCGCAAGGGAATTACAATGTATATAAGAGAAAAATTTGCGTCTAGATCGCAACTCGCCTCGGTAGCTCAGTTGGTAGAGCACTTGGCCCGGAAAGCCAAGGGTCCCGGGTTCGAGTCTCAGTCTAGGCGAAAATTTTTCTCTTCAAATATAATTTATCCTTCAGTGAGAAGTGTTAAATAATAAAATCGTCTACATAAACAAGTAATGAAACAAGCTTTCTGTGAGCTCATAAATGTTAATTTTTTCTATTTATCAATGTAAATAATTTAAATTGTCACAATATTCCAAGTTAAATCCCAAAAGTTTCTTACATCATTGACAGCTAATTGGACAACGTTTATGCATCAACTGGCTATGTGCCATTATCTAAGTTTCAAGAAAAATAAGTCAATGTTCACTATTTATTGTATCGCCAAACAATACCGGATATTGCAAGTTATTTTCCTTGTTTGGCAGTTATGCATCAACAATCTAAGAACAGGAACATTTGGCTGCATGTTGCAGAATTTAGATTAACATTTATGAAGATATGGGTTCATAGCCATTTCTTGCAATACATAGAATATCTGATAGGATGATGGCATTTATATTTTTCTTTAATAATAATAATAAGGCTATATTTAAAGATTTTGCACTAAAAGTGTGTGTACACTTACTTCGTGAGCCAAAGCAACAGATGACATAAAAATCTCAATTTTTTAAAATGGCATTTGGCCGGTTGATGCATAATATCGTCAAATTAACCAACCTAAATGAACTTCCTTAGAAGAACAAAAGGCTGCACAAGATTGGATCGGATAAAGAATGAAGATATAAGAACAGAGTTAAATATATATCCATTGAATGAGAAAATCAGAGAATATAGAGAGAAATGGTTTACACATGTGGAAAGAATGAATGTAACAAGATTACCAAGAGCAGCATTCAACTACACGCCAAGAGGTTCAAGGAATGTAGGAAGGCCAGTGAAAAGATGGACAGAACAACTGTGAGGCGGAACAGGCAAATTTTGCCTAACCCATGAAGTGAAGAAGAAGAATTAACCAACCTTCAAATGTGATCTTGACCGAAAGATATTCATACAAAGATACCAGCTTGTTATACTATCAACAATAAGCAGAAAGTAATATGTTGGACTGAGGCAGCTCCATGGCTTAAGTGGTTAGTCACTCGCCCTCCACCTCTTGGTCCTGAATTTTCATCTTAGTTACTCTATGTGGAGTTTGTGGTGGACAAATCAGAGCCAGGACATGCTCTTCTCCATTTCCAGTTTCACTTGCCATAAATTTCATTCCACCACTTCTTCATACCCATGTCATCCAATTGGTTTCATTTAATTTCATCTGCTACTGTGATGGTGCAGCTAGTACAGATCATTATTTACACTGAGCAACAAAAATAAACTTTTTTTTTGTCTCAGAAAGAAAAATATGTGATTCTGATAGTATTTTTTTCTCCTGAATTCAAATATGATATCGTTTTTTTCTCCATCACGCAAGGTTTCCGAGAAACAGGAATTTATAATTTCAAACACTTTAATATTTTCTACATTCATAACTACACAATATTCGAACATTCAGACTCACCTAGAAAGTAAGAAATTACGATTTCCCTCTTGATGGTCTCCAACAATAATCGGGCAGCATATTAGGATTCCATTTGCCTTGATATATCTTTTCCATAGCTGAAATCTCCTGAGTTAGCTCATTTGGTTTTATTTTTTATGGACAAATGGAAGAAAAAACGTGTATTAGAAAAATAATTATTTAAATCCATTAATTGAAAATGAAATAAAAAAACTATGGGTGATAGAGAAATTCCGAATACATATTTGAAAACACGATAAAAACTGCATTAAGTACAGCTATTGGTACTCATGAGACAAAAATCATGTTGACCAGTGTAATTGGGGCTTCATCTCATCCTATCCTGGTATTAAGCCTAATGCAAGTAGAGGGTTCTACATTAATAAGATTGAGTAAAATAATTTGAACATTTCAGTGAGACATTTGTACTTACTTGTCCAAAATTTCCTTGACCTAACACAGTCTGCAGTCGAAGTTTTGAACGTGGAAACTCCCACCTTGTGTTGGTCACTGGCATCAGAGTTGAATTTGTTTTCTCTGGATCCCATGTCTACAAAGTAACATTTTAAAAAATAAGAAATTCAATTTAGTGACCAAAGATTTTAATGTTTTATTTTAATGAAAATTTGCAGATTTATTTACAGTTGGTTTAAAAAGGTATATATGCAATTGATACCTAAATTGGAAAACCCAGCATTATAATTCACCTTATTAAATCTATTTCAGTAACAAATGCAAGTTATGTTTTGTGACTAAAATTTAACTGGAGCTAATACAGAATACATGAGTAGACTACTCAATTTTTATTTCACATCAATCAATGTTCAGTGCATGGGAAAATAAGCAGTTATTACTACCTTAATGAATGAGTTGGAGAAATTGCTTTAACATCTCACCTCATAAAGTTGCATGTCTTCACGATACCGGTTTCAAAAGTATAGTTTTACTTCCATCTTCAGTCAAATTCCAACTGTTGAAATTTTATCATTATCATCATCTTCTGAACTGCCATCTGGTGTCAATTTTGTGAACTTGGAGATCAAATTATTGTTGTTGGGGATATCGAAATTCATTGCTTTATATTTATTCTTCATAATGTATATCTTTTCCCAAACTGTCAATTCCAAAGGTTTTTCCAATTGTTTCAAAAGTTTAGTTTCTCTTTCGATTTTATGATTCTCTAGCAAATTATTAGCTGCAATTGCCATTTTTTTCAATTTCACCATTTTTAATATAAGTGTTCTTTTGTACAAAAGAACACTTTAGAAATATTCAAAATGGTGAAATTGAAAAATCGGCAATTGCAGCTCAATAGTTAGCTAGAGAATCACAAAATTGAAAGAGAAACTAAACTTTTGAAACATTTAGAGAAACCTTTGGAATTGACAGTTTGGGAAAAGATATACATTCAGAAGAATAAATATAAAGCAATGAATTTCGATATCCCTGATGACAATAATTTGATCTCCAAGTTCATAAAATCAACACCAGATGGCAGTTCAGAAGATGATGTTAACGGCAAAATTTCGACAGTTGGAATTTGACTGAAGACGGAAGTATTACTATACCTTTGAAACCGGTATCGTGAAGACACACAACTTTATGAGGTGAGATGTTAAAGCAATTTCTCCAACTCATTCATTAATGTAAATACATCATAGTGTTTCCTCCCATTGTAATTTTAATTAAAAAGTTATTACTACTGTTTTAAAATAAAAGACAGTCCCTTGTGTACATGCAGAAATGCAGAACAAATGATGGATCATCTAAAATAAAAGACAGTCCCTTGTGTACATGCAGAAATGCAGAACAAATGATGGATCATCTATTGTTTGAATGTACAAAACTAGAAACAGAAAGACAGTTATTTAAGAACAACATAAATAACAAATGTGGTAAATGGACATTTAATAAAATAAGACTAGTGCAGGAGAACACACTTCAATTAATCTCTTATATTAATTCAATAGATTTACACAGATTATAGAGAAAAACAAAGCCAATTCAATGAAATATATAATGCTATATTATGTAAGATAAGTGCAACAAATAGATCATAATATTACAATTGACCATAGGAGATGAATGAAAACATAAGGAAATTGTGCAAATAATTTTATGTAAATAATTTTATATATTAAGGGCACCCAGTAGTAATTTTCTTACAATTTTGTTTAAAAATATGCAACATACAAAAACCATTTTTTTTCAGCTTAATCTGAAGTTATTCGTATGTGCATGAAAATTATGTCACTAATTAAACAAGTCTTCCTGAACATAATGACACTCTGGTTAACTTTTTACACATATTTCTTCACGAGTAATTTAAAATACAAAAAATGAAAAAATCCAACTTCTTGTCTTAGTACAATTTTCTCAAACATTACTTATCCAATTGTTTACAAAACTTAGTATGTTATGTTATTGTCCACAGTTCATTTGACAATAATAAGGTTTGCTTGTGTTCAGATATGAATTGTGATTTATTAAAAAAAATTCAAAGACCAAAAAGGTTCTTTTGTTAAAAATTTTGCATGTTTTTTTTTTTTTAATTTCAAACACTACCAATAGCACAAAGATAAATTTACCTTTTTACATGCTTTATATTAGCTTGATCTGTATCTATCTATCTATCTATGTAACGGAATCTTTCAATGCGATTTTCACCCACTTAAAATCATTGGATCGAACTTGAAACTTTGTATACTTGTAGAGGACCCGTGACAATACAATAATTTCATATTTATTTTCTAAAATCCTGGCCATAATCATCAGAAAATAAAAAAAAAAGTGTTTTTGTATCAATGTAACGGAATCTTTCAACGCGATTTTCACCCACTTAGAAACATTGGATCGACTTGAAACTTTGTATACTTGTAGAGGACCCGTGACAATACAATAATTTCATATTTATTTTCTAAAATCCTGGCCATAATCATCAGAAAATCAAAAAATGAAAACTGGTATAATAGGTTGCGGACTTGTCGAGTTTTTAGTCAATCGTTGTAAGAGCTCAGTTGGTAGAGCAGTGAACTCTTAGTGGTATATAATTTCAGTAATCCATACGTCGCTGGTTCAAATCCGGCTGGGAGGGTTCTTTTTATAGAAGAGTATTACTTTTAGCTCATACTACAATAGTATCGAATTTAAAGATATTTACATTTTTATCTTATTCTGTAAAATATTAAAACTAAAAAATAAAAAATAAATAATAGTTTTAAAAAACTAAAAGAACACGCTTTATTAGAAAACTAAAAAATGAAAAATAATTTTAATTTCCAATACGCTTGGGATAAAATAAAGTGGTCAACAAAAAAATCATCTCCAACACATATAGAATAAAATTAGAGTTATCAACAAAAAGAAAATAATTTTACCATCAAAAGCGTGGGGTGATTTTTATGATTTTTACATTTTCTTCTTAGAGAGCTTACTTTTACCAATATCTGTTTATTATCAAATATATTAATTGATATAGAGCACCCCACGCTTTTTATGGTAAAATTATTTTCTTTTTGTTGATAACTGTAATTTTATTCTATATGTGTTGGAGATGATTTTTTTGTTGACCACTTTATTTTATCCCAAGCGTATTGGAAATTAAAATTATTTTTCATTTTTTAGTTTTCTAATAAAGCGTGTTCTTTTAGTTTTTTTTAAACTATTATTTATTTTATAGAGCTCTTTAAACTGCACATCCATGGCAAATATGATTCTCCTATCTTTCATAGTTTCAGAGAAAAGTGTACCAAAATATGAAAAAATACAAGTTACAGGAAAATGCAAGAAAAAAAAAGAAAAAGAAAAAAGTGCACATTAGCAGAACACAGAGACACAATTTTTAAAAAGCAATTTCTATGGGTTTAAATGTCCAAAATCGACAAAATAATATCACACATTGATAAAATAGGCCTTCCTGGATTTTTTAACCAAAATAATTACCAAGTGCCCTTAACACATGTAGTATTAATTTCTTTGTGATGGAACATGCTGTAAATAAAAGGTTAAATTAATCAATCAATGCCCTTGGGGTTGGAAGTTTTAATTCTGAAGTTTTCTTAAGAATCTTCATAAGAATGTTAGTTTTAAAATTACACATTATATACTCTTTAAATGACAGACATAAATTACATAACTTATAAAACAACTGATAATATTCTTTTATATGCAAACATAGTTTATAGAGGTAATATAATACTTTATGTAATGATTTCATTACATATATAATTTTAAGGAAAATTGTATCACCCCCACCTCATATTCTTCTTCTTATTAGGCTGGTTTTGGGACCTAATTTAGGTTACATCCTATGTTCATTATGTCATCTTAAAGAACTGCCTTCTGCTCCCTCTGTTGGTAGAATGAACCTTCAATTCAAATCACATTCCTCAAGAATTTTAAAGTTCATTAATTTTTTATATTCTAATTACCTTGGGTGAAGTAGGGTTTACAAATTTTGGATATTAAATAATTAAATAGTATATACCGGTATCTCAAAAATACCAAACCAAAACTTGAAAGTAATTTATTTCTCAAAACAAATAGGCCTAAATCTATTAGAATACACTCCAGGAAAGAAAAATTTAAGTTATATGTATTGTATAAGATAGCCTATGTGAATATAGCTTTGAGTCTCACCAGATGAGTTTGAACTCGAGGTAATTTTGTACCAGAAACAGGTGAACCAATGTCGCTTCCCGTATGACCACCTCCACTTCTTGCTCCTCTTCGACTGCTGATATCAGAATATGCATCGGTGTCATCCAATAGCTGTAAAACATTAAATTACATGATGTTTTTATTATTAATTTAACATTTCTCACTGAAGGATAAATTATATTTGAAGAGAAAAATTTTCCCCTAGACTCGCTCTAGGCGAAAATATAATTTATCCTTCAGTGAGAAGTGTTAAATTAATAATAAAAACATCAATAGAAGCCCTACTGGCTTTATAAAGTAGTATTTAAATTCCCAATTAATGTCATCTTAACTAAGAGGCCGCCATAAGCAAAGATAGAAGCAACGGTTTCAAAACATTTGACACGAGGGAATTACAATGTATAAAGAGAAAAAATTTGCGTCTAGATCACAACTCGCCTCGGTAGTTCAGTTGGTAGAGCATTTGGCCCAGAAAGCAAAAGGTCTCGGGTTCGAGTCTCGGTCTAGGCAAAAAAATTTTCTCTTCAAATATATTAAATTACATAACTGGTAAATGTCCCTTCATTATTTATTCTAATGTTTAACACTACTTGACTTTCATAATACTCTCTTCTCAGGAATTTGTTTACTTTTATCATGATTAGGGCTCAGAAGTTGAGGAAAAATTATTATTTTTAAAATTATGTTTGAATACGAGGTTCAACACAATATATATATTACTTGTTAGAGTGGCCACTAGATGGCAGTTGGAACGATATCCCGCAAACAAACTCGGGTTCAAATCCCGACTCATAATGTTATCTAGAGGTTTTACAGTACACTAACATAACAAAATATGTAACATTTCAGACTTACTTTTCTCCGCCTCTGTACGAAGTACTTAGCAGCAAGGGCGACGCCGATGCTAAGTGGAACGATACCTAGTGCAGAGAGCACGTAGACGGCGATGCTGGCCCCCTGCGCCGAGACGATGATGTTTTCACTGCTCTCTCGAGGTCCTTGTGACGTCAAGTTTGTTTTGTTATTATACCACACATTTCCTAGCGTTCCGGAACTCCGATTATGAGGCACATCCGTCGTCCCACTTTCACTCTTGTCTCTTGTGTTATTTTTCGCAGTCTCATCGCCATCATGAATGCTACTGTTTAATGTTGTGCCCTCTTGACTTGTTGCTACTGAAACTGCACTTATTTTTGACGCATCTTGAGTAGAAACCCTACCAGGATCTTCTGTAGACGTGATATTACCCGGTCTTGATGAAAGGGACCAAACAGTTGAAGCATTGTAAAGTTTTAGCAATGGGAAGTCAAATTCTGAATCGATAGAAGATGATTTTGCAGTAGACATTGATACTTTAGGATCAAAGTACTCTGAACTCGACGAATGTGTTATTTCTTTTGCTCTAATTGTTGCAGGATGATCAGTAGTCGTCAAGCCACGACTTACTCCATTTATATTAGTTGAAAACGTGGTTTGAACAGTATTTGTCTTGGGATTATTTACAGGCGAAGTATCCGTCCTGGGAATTCTCGAACTGTTTCTAATTATCAGCGACGTTTTCGTAGTAATTTCCGAATCACTTGCAAAACTTCCCAGAGTGTTTGATGGCAATGAACTTGTTTCTTTATTGAATAAAATTTGTTCAGAAACATCAAAATTTGTCATGGTTACAGGGGTTGAAGGCGAATCACTCGAGAAAGAGGGATTTTCTTCATTATTTTCTTTGTTATCGACAGATTCAAAATTTACCTTTTCTTGATCACTGGTGAAACTATCAACAATCGTTGTACTGGCATTCTCCAACGGACTTTCGGACGGACTTTTATCAATTAATATTTCTGAGTGATTTGTGATATTTGCTGAATATCCAGGAGGTTCCAAAGTATGTTCATATTGCTCGCCCTTATTTGTGTCATTCTGCCGCGGAATTGAAGTTGAATCTAAAGGTGGATTATCAGAAACACCCTCTGGCCACGCCCCTTTCACTGACACAGATGTTACAACAGCTGTAGATAATATTTTAGTTGTAGGAGATTGAATTGATGACGTCAAAGACGGGTCTTCAGTAGAACTTACATTTATATGACTAGAATCAGTGGAAGTAGTTAAAATCAGTTTAGACGATACACCTTGAGATACTGGTTGAGATAAAATGATAGAAGATTTATTTAGAATGTCTTTGTCTAAAGTTACATTTGTTGTGGTATAAGATTCGTCCGAGTTCATTGTAGACTTTTCATCATCTCCATTTTCGATACGAAAATTTGATTCCGTGTTTGGTTCTAGATTAGATTTACTATCTGAATATTTGTATTCATTTTGAATCTCAGTAGTTTTCAAAGTGGAGATCGGTGGAGATTTTACATTCGTAATGTTTCTAAGAGCTGTGTAGTTACTTTTATTTGGTGTATTTGCGTTAGCTTCTATTTTTTTCGTTAAATTCCTCGGGGGTTTGAATGTTGTAGGGATACTGTTATTTCTGCGATAGTCCAAGTAAAATGACTGTGGTCTTCTGTAAGTCGTGTTTCTTATTGTTGGTTGATACCTTCCTCTTACAAACGGGGTTGAAACTGTAGCTTCAATAACAGAACTAGAAGCAGTTAATTGTGTGGGGAGAGAAGGTTGAGCCGTAGCCAAATCATTCTCTTTTGTGTTTGAAATATTATTATTCGTTCCATTTTCGATAAGTGTTGTTTCTGTAGTCGTAACAGGGTCCATTAAGTTTGAATATATAGTAGTTTGGTTAGTGTTAATATGATTTTCTGTTGCAAAGTTTGTTTCGTTCAGTTGTGATGGAAGCGCAGTTTCCATTGAGCTACTGGGCAATACAACTCTTCTCGCTATTGAAGAATATTTCTTTTTAGAATTTGTTTCAGTAGAAGTTTCAGAATTGGACTCGTTATTGTAAGTAGAAATGGATGTATTTTCAGCCTCGATAAGCGATAATGGATTAGCGTGGGGGAGTTCCGTCGAAATCTCTGGTTTGCGATAAAGTCCACCTAAAGTTCTAAGAAAACTTAAAGAAGTTCCTTTACCTCTTGAAGCTTTATTCTTTTCGATGACAGATTTTACTACTGAAACATCCATATCTTCGTGTATTTCGTCTTCTCTCAGATTATGCGTAGTGCGTACACTTGAAGTTGGAATCTTCTGAGGCGTAGAATTCAACAGGTTGTACTGTCGAATCGGAGGTGGACGTGGAGAAGTGCTTACTCCATCTATAGAATTTGTGCTGCTTGTCGAACTAGCGAGAGAAGACGTCGTTTTAACGCTCGCAGGCACTAATTTTTTGCCAAAATCAAGAAATGGCAATCGGTGATCTTCAGGTACGTCTTTATCTAATGGACGGAAGTAGTTATACAATGATTCCGACATAGTGAGGGCCGATGCGACAGGTAGAGGAGACGCCGGAGATTCTGAGCGGATGACAGTTGACGGTCGTCGCTTCCTGAAGGATGAGGATGCTGTGTTATTTTCAGGAAGTTGTGTCGTTAAATTGTGATTTGCTGCTGCAGGTGTTGATGTCTGTAAATTGTTCTCGTTTTCCAATGTTCCAATTTCTGAAGCATCCGACTTTATTTCAGTTTCATTTTCTCTTGTATCTCCTCTATCGAATGTTTTATCACTCTTCCCTATCCTCGTCACTTTATTGCCTTCATCGCCTTCTCCCTTACCTTTAGATACATTTTCAACTGTGACACTTTCTTCTGTAGGTGATTTAATATCTGATATTGTGACGTTTGTAATTGAAAGTTGATGTCTCGATTCCTGAGTCTGAAGATTTTCCTTGTCTTCGAACCTGAGCCTTTGATATCGTCTTCTGATTCCTGCTGTTGATTTCATTGTATACGCTCTTCGGGGATCGTCCCCGCTAAATGAACGACGCCTTGGTGGTACTTGTGTTGAATTGTCTTTTTGACTTTCTGCTTTTTCATCTTCTTTGGCGAAACGTTTTGTTATCTTTGGTTTGTTAATTGAATTTGTGGAGTCTCTTTGCATTCCGAATGAATCGATATATCGCGATGATCCGTACGGAAGCGATGAACTCCTCGGAATTCCACCTGAAAAACAAGAAAAAACTTCAATCAATACTTTACATCACCGTACTTACATAACTACATAAGTATAAACATTGTCAACATTTAAATTACATCGTTTATATTATTTTTTTGGCGATAGTGCGTTTTGTCGTACATACAGCAACGGCGACCGTGATTGAAAGTTCATATTCCTACATTTCGGGGTTGCCAACCTAAATAACTATACTGTAATAAAATAGCTTCTTCTTCTTCTTCTTCCTCCTTTCCAGGATTAGGTCAATGTGACCTGTTCCAATCTCAAGGCCATCGTTTCCTTGGCCGTCCTAAAGATCTTTTCCCATGTGGTTTCTAGGTGTTGATCTTTTTGGATAATCTTGTATTGTCCATTCTGTCTAAATGTTCTTTCCATTTGTATTTGTGCTCTTCTAGTTTATCAACTATAGAAAATATCTCCAGTTAATTTCTTATTGATTCATTGTATAATCTATCCATGCGTGTACATCCTCTTACGGATCTTAAAAATGTCATTTCAGTGGCTTGAATATGTGAGATATCTTTTTTGTAAGTACCCAAGAATCAGATCCATATAAAAGAACAGGAACAGCCATAATTTTATAAAACCTAGCTATACTGTAATATTACATTTTACATACAAGTAGTATTAAGAACAAATACTCGAAACTTGTATCCAGAAAATGAACAAAATAAAAACAGCAGAGGGTAACTAGGGAGAAGAGCAGACCTCGGGATATGGGCATTAAGCCCGAGGAAACCCAGGTATGTTGGTGGTGGGACTCTTAATAAAAAAAATTACATTTTACAAACACACGGGTAGGACGTAAAGCCACTGCCCTCTATGTATACTACATATAATGTATATACAAAAAATAACCAAAAGGTAGTGTTAAAATACATTATGCGAAACAAACCACTGCATTTTAAATGAACTGAACTTTATTTGAAACAATATAAAACAATAAATACGTACTTGCCGTCACTTTATTACTAAATTGGTTTCACGGCCTGCTATTGTTTCAACTAATAAACATTGCCCACACTGTTAACGTTAGTCAATTATTTATAATAAACGCAAACATTTTCAACAAAGATGTTATTATTTTACTACTATTTATTATTTTGAAAACACCATCGCGCAAAAAAATAATATAGAATGAAGTGTTTTACAAAATCTTGGATTTAAAAATCTCGCTATGGCACGATTTTTAAACATTTTCCTCGATTCTGTAAAAACCACTTCCCAACCTCGCATTGTAATATACTATTTATCGTATTTTATTTTTAAATCCATTTATTTTTACTTAAATTTTAATTAAATTTAATTATCGATACATTAAATGGTGAAAAATTAAGCGATTTAATATATATTTTCACATTCCAATGCATTTTAATGCAATATAGAACAACAATTATAGATTGGATAGGTTATATTTTTGATAGCGAAATCATATTTACGCTTTAATGAATAGTGACAGAACACTAGTTCTCAGTTATCCATATTATTTGAGTGATAAACCAAATTTTAGAATCAAGATTCTTGAATTATACTCTTTAGAACGATTTACCTGTTAAAGCTAAGTGATTTTAAAGAACAAAATTTTGAAAAAGCTTAATTTAAAAAAAAAAAAAGGTGTTAATGAGCAATTACATGTTGGGTTTAAGAAATAATATTTAATTTATGTGGACATTTATTTGTTCAATTTTTAAATAAAGTAGGCCTATACTAAAATATTTTAAATAGCAAAGTTGAATAAATTAAAAGAGAGTATCGAATTATTTAAATTGTATGGTATGCACTGTAACGAATCAAACATGCTAGTTGCTAGAGCCAATTTTTAATATAGAATTTCAGGTAATCCCCGCTTTTAGTGATCGGATTTCGCTAATTTTTGGATAGTATCTACCTCGGTTTATTTTAATAGCATATACTAAGTTTCGTTGTGAAACATACAAAATTCCGATCGCTAGAGAGATTTTTAAATTTTAGTTCCAGGTGAATTTCTACACCAATTGGTTTTAGAGAATAATAAATAGCGAATAAACACTTTCCGCACCTAAAAACCTGTTTGTACAAGTTTTCATAATAGTCGACTGACTACTTTTAGAATTTTGCGGGTACAAATACAGAGTGTTGCAAAAAATCACCGACAACAGAGGTGAGGTGGTATGTTAAGAAATGTTGATCATTTTAATAAGGTATTAATGTCCGGAAATTATGCGTTTTTATACTATGAATAGCCAACTTCTCAAGAGTTCCGTTAATTGGATTTCAAGACTCAATAGTTGACAATACTGTCACAGTCACATCAAGTTTTGAAAATATCCACCTATCTCATTGCAGAGCGTACATCGGCGGTGCAGTGACGGTTCAAATACGCCTGGTCTCGTTTGAATGATTTGTGTAGCAGCGTGGATTCGGGTTATAAGATCCATATGTGACTCTACTCGAGTCTTGATAAACAGACTGTTTTACGTCGCCCACAAAAAGTAGTCGACAGGGTTAAGATCAGGTGATCTCGGAGACCAATGGAACTGGTCCCCCTCTTACAATCCGTCGATCTGTATACGTGGTATCCAAATGTCTCCTTACATTGGCATCGAAGTGAGCTGGAGCTCCGTCATGTTGCAGCCACATTCCGTTGCGAAGCCACGTATCACAAGTTCAGTATCTGTGAGGTGTTGTCAAGTAATGGGTCTTCAAATCCTTTGAACTAGCACTGATCTTGAGACATAATTAACTAGGCATAGTGTGAAAACGCATCATTTCCGGACATTGGTAGCTTATTAAAAATTATTAACATATCTCATCGTTGTCGCTGTTTTTTTGCAACATCCTGTATACGTAGGCAGAATTTTTATATATAAACATAACATTATCTCATAGGTGGTAGGACAGAGCTGGCGATGGTAATAAAATCTCCAGATATATGCTCCAGGAGAAATAACGCTTATATTGAAGACAATTTTTCGGTTGAATCCGTTATTATCCTAATCTAGTCTTAATTTTGTACAAAAATTTTCATGTAACAGGAAACGGAGATCTGCTACAACAAATATCTGCTATTAAGTAACATTTGTTGAGTACAATGAATTGCACTTCTTTATTTTAGATATCATAGAAATGGTAAATGTTACAACACAATGGAATTACATAATGACATATTTGTTACGGGAAATGCGCTGTGAATTTGGGCGTTGCGTTTTAAAATGCAAATTGTCACAGTCAAATAACAATTCAAATTTTATTTTGTTTCACAGAAGAAGCGTTACATTAGAATGCATATTTTCTTCAATATTTATTTTTTTTTAAATCAAATAAAATGTTTATTTTATTTATTTATTTTTTTTTTTCCACAATGCATCAGCCCAACGTTTTCTAGGTCTTCCAACATCATGTTTTCCTCTTGTTTCATAACACTGAGCAACAAAACAAAAATTATCTCAGAAAGAAAAATATGTGATTCTGATAGTAATTTTTCTCCTGAATTCTAATATGATATCGATTTTTCTCCGTCGCGCAAGGTTTCCGAGAGAATAAGCATTTATAATTTCAAACACTTTAATATTTTCTACATTCGTAACTACACAATATTCGAACATTCGGACTCACCTAGAAAGTAAGAAATGTCGATTTTCTGCTATATTTCGCCTGTGGAACATCCCTCTTGATGGTCCAACAATAAACGGCCAGCATATTAGGAGTCCATTTGCCTAATATCTCTTTTCTATAGCTGAAATCTCCTGATGAAAATGTTCCCCGTGCTCATCGCTCACTGCGCCAAGATAATAAATGGACGAAAAAAACCTTTATTAAAGGAATAATAATTTAAATCAATTATTTGAAATTGAAATAAAAAAACTGTGGGTGATGGAGAAATTCCGAATACATATTTGAAAACACGATAAAAAACTGCATTACGTACAACTATTGGTACTCATGAGACAAAAATCATGTTGATCAGTGTTATTTGTTACTAACAAAGGATATCTTTCCTTACTCATTCCATTTATGTGATCAATCCACTTTTGTCTATAATTTGTGACCTTATCCAATAAAGGCTACTCTTTTAATTCTTCTCTTACATCCTCATATCTAATTCTATCAAGTTTTGCACATCCTTTAACTAGTCTGAGGAACCTGATCCCCGCCGCCAAATGAGCAAAATTTACCCGACCTTCATCCATCTTCGTAATATCTTAGTTTCCTACCAGATGTCTCGAGGGGATATACTAACCACATGTCCCTCGCTGACATCTAAAGGGAAATAAGTTTGATACAATTACATAACAAAATTAATTTGTAATCATGGAATGCGTCTGAAGAAAGTACAAAGAACTGTAACGAACTTGTATTTAAATAAATATGAAAATCATATAAAATTTTAACAGTTTTATTTTTATTTAATTAATAAGAAGTAATGAAATTAGTCTGACTCTTATTAAGTTGGTCTTCTGTGCAGAATGGCTGTGGTCCAGTTCTGTTTGAACTCGACGTTTCATCTGCTACTGCGGTAGAAATCTTCGGAAGGTAGTGCAGCTGACAGTTGAGGAGTTCTCAGAGAACATGCAGTATCTACCAAAGATGTCTACCGCAGCAGTATGCAATACGTCGAGTTTTAACAAAACAAGATCACGGCTATTCGACTTGGAAGATCAACTTAAAAGTCAAGACACTGGCCGTGGAAGCCTACAATTTTACAAAATTTGTTTGGTTAAACATTTTCCCACTAGGGTAACACCTTTGTCCTACAGAGGAACTACGGGTATCAATAATTTTCATCATCATCATCATCATCTAGTAGAAAACAAAGGTATTACACAGATGGATGAAGGTCGGGTAAATTTTGATCGTTGGCGGCGGAGACGAGGTTCCTCAGACAAGCTAAATAGCGTACAAAATTTGATAGAATTAAAAATGATGATATAAGAAAAGAATTGAAAGTACAGCTTTCATTGGATAAAGTCACGAATTATAGACAAAAGTGGATTGATCACATGAATGGAATGAGTAAGGAGCGGTATCCACGGCTAGCAAGAAATTGTCAAGCATGAGGAAGAAGTAATGTCGGAAGACCTAGAAAATATTAGGCTGATACATTATGAAGTCGGAACGGGCAATTGCCTCATTTTTGGATTGACGTTGATGATGATGGTATTTTTATTCAAACTCAAGGTTCTTTTTTTTCCTCCATGGTGCGACAGGCCTAGAAGGCCCTTGGCTTACCAGCCGGCTGCTGGCCTCACATGTAGCTAAGTAACTAATTCACTGGCACTACTGAACCCGTAGGTTCATGTCCGCGCAGACATAAGCTCTCCATATATCCCTATCCTGAGCCAATGTTTTTCAGTCATCCCCTGTATAATCTACTTCCCTCAAATCATAATTAATGTTATTCTCCCACCTCATTCTTGGTCTACCAACTGGGCGTTTTCCCTCTGGTTTTCCTACAAGAAACTTCCATGCACCTCTTTCATTCCCCATTCGTGACACATGTCCTGCCCATCGCAGTCTACGAGATTTAACTGTTCTCATTATATCTGGCTTCCTATAAAGACCATGTAGTTCATTGCTATGTAGTCTTCTCCATTCACCTGTCTGTTCACCTCTATTTGGTCCAAACATTTTCCTAAAGAACTTTATTCTAAAATACTCGTTATCTCATTTGCTCCCTTAAAGCAAGAAAGAGTCCATGTTTCGCACCCATATAACTGGTAGAATAATAGTTTTACATATTTTCAGTTTAACGTTTTTTGAAAGGAGTTGGGACATCAAAAGTCTCTGAAATGCATAATAGCACGCATTTCCAGAATTGAGCCTATGTTTAATTTCTTTGTGCATCTCATTCCTGTTTGTGGTTATTGTTCCTAGGTATTTGAATTCAGCCACTTCCTCAATATTTCCCTCATTTTTCAATAGCTGTCCATTTCCATTATATAATGTATTTCTACGTGTGACCATATATTTAGTTTTATTGATATTTACTTCCAGCCTTACATCCATATGTGTCAATCACAGAGGTAGACGATCTTCCAGCCAGTATAGGAGTGACACGTGGTCAGCTTGTCGGGTCCCCCAGCCGTTATAGCTGGTTTTCTCAACCTGGAATCGCTACTTGTTGTAGCTACCCAAATTCTTCATGATGCTGGCAGAAATCCCATGAGAAAATTTCTTCCCCCGTGGAGACTCGAACCAGCGCAAGTCCCGTAGCTCTGCGCCAAGGCATCTTGCCTTGACAACTCGGCTACGGTGCGGGACTGAAGGTTCTTTTACGAGCCCGAAAATCTTCAGACCGACTTAAAGTCCCTTCCAGAAGGCTTGTTCTTTGAATTGTTTCATCGTCAAAACGGTATCTATACTAGGTAAATGGTCTATGCTTTTTCTTGTAATGGTTTGTTAGCGGCGCCAGATTGGATGGAACGCTTCACCGAATTTGAAGAGAACCTCGCCGACATTAATATTCTTATAACAATAGTGTTATTATCACTCCTTTCATCAAGGTTTAAGTTACTGGTTATGTAAGATAAACAATAGCTTTACTATTTAGCAAGCACAGCACATACTCTGAAATCTTGACCCGTTCTCTTCCTGGAATGCAATAATAATTATGTTCATTTGTACGTGTTACATTACAAATCGACGGGATAATTTCTGTGACTATTTAACTCATGTCGCAAATGGTTGTCAATGACCAATCACGTTTCAATGAATTTTGTTTTACAACCAATCACAGTCGTGTTTCACCAAATATTTATCAATGTTAAATTTACCATATTAAAGAAAGCTCCTCCTTTTTAATATTCTGAACAGGTCTGACCATTATTTTGCAGTGACTGACCCTGTAAGAAATACGGCTACCAGATTGTATATATAGTACATGGATGTCAACACATAGCGCTTGCAGGAGTTAATATAACATTTGTAGCAATTGATTATACCACCAAAAAAAGAAACCACTGTTTGAACTTTCTTAAATGTATTTTTTCCCAGGTAATAATCCAGAAAAATATAATTGTCATATTTACATCATACATCAGAAATGAATTAATATACAGTTTGATGTGTTTCATTTTTTTCTCCACTAGAGAGCATTCTTACAATATTGCGTTCCTTTGGCAATAAATAGTATGATCTGGTTGCAGTGATAAACAAAAGAAGCAGATGAAGCGTACCAATCGTTTCTCATTTGTTTTCAAACATCGCCGTTTACATTAAATATATAAATATTTTAAAATAACTATAGTTAAATAATGATTTGTGAGTAAACAGCTTAATTTTATTCGTTAAATAGTCCTAACAAATGCCACTCTTGATTTCCAAATTCTCTAGATAAATTCACGAATTCACGAACCTACGAGTTCGATAGTGCCAGTGAGTGAGTAAGTAAGTAAGTAAGTAAGTAAGTAAATTAGCTTTGGTTAACTAATTTCCACGAGAGAACATCCTTGTCCAACGTGGGGATGTACGGGATATAGTCAGACCGGGAACTGGATTCAGTTGGCTGAAGTTAAGGAACCGATGGAAGGTACTATGAATGCGTGGAATTGGATCTGCGGGTTCCATATTAGTTATCAACACAAGGTACATTTAGTGAATAATTCACTTTCACTTTTTTGATACCAACTTATGATTTTTATATCATTAATATTTTTATATGATGATGATACTCATAGGCTTCTTCTTCTTCTTTCCAGGTATTAGGCCAAGGCCTGCTATGATCCTATAGAATATTTTCCCTCCAGCGTTTCATAGGACAGCCCAGAGATCTTCGTCCTCTTGGTATATAATTATAAACAGCTTTGGGGATCCGATTTGAACTCATTATTTCAAGATGGTGTTTCCAATTTAGTTGGTACTGTTTAATATATTCCAAAATTGGCGTACTCTTCAATTCTTTTAAGATATCGGTGTTCCTTTTCCGATCCCATCTGGTGTAATCCGCTGTTCTGCGCGTGAATATCATTGCATAAGCCGTTATTCTGCTTTCATGTTGTCTTTTTAGTGTCCATGCTTCACTACCATAGGTCAATACTGGTCTAGCCAAAGTGTTATATAAACATAATCTGGTGTTTTTTTTTGTACAAGGGACGGTTTCATAACTTGATTAATAATTCCCAAATTTTTATTATAACTATTAATTTTTTCAGGGATATACTTTTCATCCCAGATAGAGAGATAATATCCAAGATATTTAAATTGATTAGATCTCTCTAAATTTTATTCTGGAGACAGATTTTACTTTGTATGGGGTCCTTCCCATGAAATGCTTAATTTAATTTTGTTAATTGATATTTCCATATTAAATTTGGCAGCTATTTTTTGTAAATTATAAATTGATCGTTGCAAATCATTTTCGGAAAGTGCCAGAAGCGCTAAATTGTCTGCAAAAAGAATAGCATCGAGTTTGAGGTTCCTATTGATGGGTACATATCCTCGTTGTGTTTTCCTGTTTTCCTCCATTCGTTTATTAATTTATTCATATATATATATATATATATATATATATATATATATATATATATATATATATAATGAAAAGCACCGGTGAAAGTCCACATCGCTGTCTTACTCCAGTGTTCATCTTTTTCCCAGAAGATAATTTTCCATCTTGTTTAACAAAAATTTCATTATCTTTATAGATGTTGAAGATATTAGTAATATTTTGTTTTGGAATGTTATCAACTAAAATTTGTAATAATATATTTCTGTCTACTTTGTCAAAAGCCTTTATGAAGTTAACAAAGGCGATATGAGGCCTAGAAACAAAATGGTCTATATGTACATATGTATTATGTATGTATTCTACATTGTATGGAGATATTGTCAATTTCAATGAAACTTAATTTGTTCAATAACTAACATGCGTATGTATATATTTACATTTTGTCATCGCCTTTTATTAAAGAAAATAAATTTCGGAACTTCAGTCACTTGAATATTACACTTTCATGAAAAAAATTACTATTCTCGTATTACAAATAATTTTTACTTATAAATTTAAATTTAATTATTTCAATAAAGAAAGTAACGGGCTTAATTAATGTACGTAGAGGAAATAATGTTCCACGTCATTACTTATCACCATAAAAATAAATTGCTTATAGTAAACCACGACAATTGGAATGAAAGACATAAAACTTTTTATCTTGGGTAGAACTTTTATAATTAAGTAAATTGCTTGAAACGAAATACGCTATAGCATAATTTTAATAACGTTACAGACCTTAACTCTGCCAGGATAAGATTTCATATTTTGATTGTTTTAGTTAAGGCGATAAGAATATTTTTTAGATAATTTAAGAACGGGAATTGAGGAATTTCGGGCTTGTTAAGAGCTTGGGGAAGAAACACGAAAATTATCTTAGAATGTAAGAAGAAGAAGAAGAAAACTGCAAGAACAATGGATTTATGGAGTTAGTATTTTTATTTAAACAGCTCTTTAACAACTAACAAATTTTGCTCGGAACCTCTTATTTCAAGATTGAGTTCATTTTACGTGGCGTAAATTTACAACAGGGGACCCACGGCTTTGTTTTCCTTCCAGAGAAAAACACAATCCGGATTTTTACGCCCTGAAAAAAAAAATCCATCTGCCCTCCGGCCGGGTTTGAACTCGCGAAACGAGAGCCAGAGTCGAGTATGGTAATCGCTAGTCCACCGAGATTGACTTTATAGAAGGAGAAAATAAAGTAAGTTAAAATACCTTAGGTAAAATCCGTCGTCCTCAACTTTTAAAATATGCAATCTTTATGCCTGTAGGCCTTTCAGGACATCCGTCCCATCTTCAGCAGTTCATTCTTCGCTACAGCATCCAGTATGGTGTTTGATGCTGCTGGTCCTAATGTGGCTTTGTCGTGACTAAAGCTTCTTCCTGACGATATCGTATACTGGATTGTTTAGTCTGGGAGTGCTTTCATTTATTAAAAGCTTGTTGTCTATTTCCTTGATAATTTCCAGGACTTCCAATAGGTTGATTCTAGCGAAGAATGAAATGCTGAAGATGGGACGGATGTCCTGAAAGGCCTACAGGCATAAAGATTGCATATTTTAAAAGTTGAGGACGACGGATTTTACCTAAGAAGGTATTTTAACTTATTTTATTTTATGACTCTCCACCTCAACGGTTTTAACAATAAATTTTATTAGTATTTATGGAAGGAGTCGTGAAGCATTTTTTTTTTGTGAAGAAATTGACAGAAGAAAATGCTCAAGGTTGATAGTTGTGGAGGAGTAAAATTATTTTGCGTTAAAGGAAAACAGGGATATCGCTTTGTATAACTCCCCATATTATTTTTCTTTTAATGCCCCAGGTTGTCATTTCGGCATTTCTGGTGTTCTGTCCTGGCATGGCGTACTTATAACCCACATCTGAGGTTGGGGCGCCTGGAAGGCGAGGTTACGCTATCCGATGATACGAGAGTTGATGATGGTAATGATGCGCCAGGAGAGGCCTTAAACTAAACTTATGCTAATTAGATGAATATGATAATGATAATTATAGCCAGATGTTGTTCGGGGACCGTTTGGGCCTTGAAGTGTTCTGGCATTTATCTTACAGGTGAGGAAAACCCCCAAAACACCTCACCCACGAAACTAGTCCCGACCGGGGATCGAACACGGGCCCGCTGCATGACAAGGCAGCAAGCTAGACCACAGCGGTGGACATATGACAGTATTACTGGTAAATGAATATTTAATAATTAATGAGAAACATTAATGAAATCGATTTAGATTTTGGAGGAATTACGTGTTTATTACTTTAATTATTAGAGAAAGTAGTAAGACTGAATTCAAATACCTAGGAACAATAATCACAAATAGGAATGAGATGCACAAAGAAATTAAACATAGGCTCAATTCTGGAAATGCGTGCTATTATGCGTTACAGAGACATTTGTCGTCACAACTCCTTTCAAAAAAACGTTAAACTGAAAATATATAAAACTATTATTCTACCAGTTATATTATACAGATGCGAAACATGGACTCTTACTTTAAGGGAAGAAAGGAGATTATAAGTATTTGAGAATAAAATTAAGAACATTTTTGGACCAAAGAGAGATGAACAGACAGGTGAATGGAGAAGACTACATAACAGTGTACTGCATGGTCTTTATAGGAAACCAGATATAAGAACAGTTAACTCTCATAGACTGCTATGGGCAGAACATGTGGCACGAATGGGGAATCGAAGATGTGCGTGGAAGCTTCTTGTAGGAAAACCAGAGGGAAAACGCCCAATTGGTAAACCAAGAATGAGGTGGGAGAATAACATTAACTATGATTTTAGGGAAGTATATTATACAGGGAATGATTGGAAAACATTAGCTCAGGATAGCGATATATGGAGAGCTTATGTCCGCGCTGCAGGGTTTGATAGTGCCAGTGAGTTAGTTAGTTGGTAATACACTCCATGCACGTCTCAACAGTACAGAAACACTATAATAAATCGCTGCTTGCAGCCTTTTTTTTAAGAACGAGAGGGGGGAATACGTGCGCACGAAAAACAAACGAATTTTTTTTCTATTTACAACTTTCGTGTTCTATGATTTGCGATGAGTCAATTTAACGGCTCACTCTATGTTATAAATAACATGTTAAGAGCTCCGAAGAATTAAAAACATAACATGTTCCTAAATGAAATCAAGACATAAACAAATTTATTATAGACAGACGAAAATATTGGAAAGATCATATACAAAGAATGGAAAAAACAGACTTGTAAAAGAGCTAAAGAAGATAGACCAATGGACTGGAGTAGAGCAAGAGGAAGACCAGCCAAGAGATGGACAGACAGTGGATGCATATCCAATGCGTCTTCATCCGAGGAGTGATTTGGGAAATAAACAGGATGAAAATCCTACAAATCATCTTCCTCCTGCCAGGTATTAGTCCTAGAAGAACTGTTACGGCCTGAGAAAGCGGTTTTCCTGCCATCTTTTCATAGGTCGACCAAGTGACCGTTTCCCATTTGGACAGTAGTTCATTATTGTCTTGGGGATCCTGGATCTAGCTATTCTTGAGACATGTTCCTTCCAGCTTAGCTGATATCTGGAGATGTAGTCCAGTATTGGTGACACATTAAGTTCTTGAAGGGTTTCTACATTTTTCTTTCGATCCCATTGGGACCGAGTCATGGCGGTATAACCATTCCAACTAATACTGAGTAAATGCAGTATTGAAGCAGGTCCAGATGCTTAAAGATGGCAACCCCATCGCTGGACTTACCACCTCCTTGCTAGCAACTAGTTGGTGGGACATTCTATTGCTTTCAAGCCTGATAAAAGGAAAAGCCAGATGGATCACCATGATGACGACATACGAACGAATAAGGCTAATGAATGGAAAAAAAAAAAAAGAAAAATCCTACAAATAAAGAATAGAGCACTTGGCCCGGAAAGCCAAGGGTCCCGGGTTCGAGTCCCGGTCTAGGCGAACATTTTTCTCTTCAAATATAATTTATCCTTCAATGAGAAGTGTTAAATTAATAATAAAATCGTCAATAGAAGCCCTACTGGCTATAAAGTAGTGTTAAATTCCCAATAAATGTCTTAACTAAGAAGCCGCCATTTGCAAAGATAGAAGCTATGGTTTCAAGCATTTGGCGCGAGGGAATTACAACGTACATAAGAGAAAAATTTGCGTCTAGATCGTAACTCGCCTCGGTAGCTCAGTTGGTAGAGCACTTGGCCCGGAAAGCCAAGGGTCCCGGGTTCGAGTCCCGGTCTAGGCGAAAATTTTCTCTTCAAATATAATAATAATAAGATTTTTTAAATCTTACTAAAGAAAGAATACGTTATTTGAAAACTGGTGGTTGCGTAAAGCTTGCGACGCCCCATAAAAACTGGCCCTGATAGAAATACAAATGATGATTAATATTCAGGGCATTGCCTAGTTTATAATTATTGATATGCATCAGTGTAGCAGCACGTAGAGGATCCCTGGAGCGAGTTGGGTTATGACTAGAGAATAAAAGTATTGCTCATGGTGAAAGTTGGGATTAACAATACCAGAGTTAAATGTGAGAAACATTATACAGGAAGCGTTTATTAAAACCAATGCTATATGCTACAATAACTACTTCTTACTTGCAGAATTATCATTACTGCCAGCTCTGCTTAGTAACGAATTGTACAGGGTGTATAAATCTGTAATACTGAAAGTCTCGAAATAGCTATATTTTGTAAATACATTCACTGTTTCTCATATGTAGTAAGTAATACCGCCCTAAAAAGATGTTCAGTAGAATTTGTTTAGAAGGTGGAATTGGGAAGTACTCGAACATCCACCAAATTCACCAGACATGAGCTCTTGTGACTATAACTTATTCACAAAGATCAAACAACTTCTACGAGGCATTCGATTTCAATCAGGAGTTGATATCCAGAAAACTCTAGTTCGATCAGATGAAACAGATATCAAGAAACGGTGCTGCAGATGGAGTTCTTCGTTTTGCAAGGATTTAGTGATGTACAATTCATTTGACAAGAGAGTAAAATGAAGTTCGTATTGTCAAAAGTAAACCTAAATAAATATTTTGTGATGTTATTTATCCAATTTATTTCAACTGATTTATCTATTCTTATACCGTTGTATTATAACATTAACTATGATTTGAGGGAAGTAGGTTATACAGGGGATGATTGGAAAACATTGGCTCAGGTTAGGGATGTATGGAGAGCTTATGTCCGCGCGACCATGAACCTACGGGTTCGACAGTGCCAGTGAGTTGGTTAGTTATACCGATGTATTACTGTTTTTTTGGAATCAATAAAGAGATTGAGTGAATCAATTGGAAAAATAAGACTTAGAAAAAAGGAGAGAGGATAAAAGATGAAGAAAAATAAGAAGAAAGGAGAATACAGTTACATAAACCGGAAAAATAAATATATCTGTAATGTAACTTAAGTTCATATAAATATTCTCTTTAATTTGCTTACTTGATATAGTCAGCTACTAGATGGCAGTGAAGACAGTGTTCTCGCGACATCTAGTAATAATGGAGAGTATAATACATATATAAGAAAAATAAGTGTTTAAATTGGATTCGCCTGGTAGTGTAATGGATATCACGCTGAGGTACAGACTCAGAGATCCGGGTTCGAATCCCGTCCAGGCATTTATTTTTCTTATCATACCATATTAAGCTTGCATTGCTCACTCAATGTTAAACATTTAATTATAACATCGATAAAGCGTCACTGCTATAAAGTAAAATAAATATTCTCTTTAATTTGCTTACTTGATATAGTCAGCTACTAGATGGCAGTGAAGACAGTGTTCTCGCGACATCTAGTAATAATGGAGAGTATAATACATATATAAGAAAAATAAGTGTTTAAATTGGATTCGCCTGGTAGTGTAATGGATATCACGCTGAGGTACAGACTCAGAGATCCGGGTTCGAATCCCGTCCAGGCATTTATTTTTCTTATCATACCATATATATATATAAGCGAACGTATGTCTGTCTGTCAGCCTGTCTGTCTCCCCTTTATATGTATTACTACATCATTCATCCGATTCTGATCGGGCTTTTTGCAAAATGTGTAGAAGTTTCCCGGGGAGATTTTAGGATATAAGAGAGTCGTAATGCTCATGTCCTTCGCAAAAAGTGTTTTTCGTAACTTTTTTTGACGCTTAAATGGTTTACGCTGCCTAAACCATAACACATACACCAAATTAATGAGCACAGAATTGAATATCTCCAAAAAATCTAAAAAAAAAAAAAAAAAGTCCTCGACAGCACATGTCTATCTTTTACAAATAACTCATAATAACAATTTTTATCTTTCAGCTCATTGATGCCAAGAAGATCTGGATGACTCGATTCCCGGACAAGCCTAGCAGCACCGTATTCTTTTACGGACAATTTAACTCATGCCCCAAATTGTAGTCAATGGCCAATCACGGTTCAATGAATTTTGTTTTACAACCAATGACAGTCGTGTTTCACCTCACTCTTTACCGGTTTCTCTTTATCAGCTCCTGCTTTTTTGATGAAGAAAGCTCCTCCTTTTTAATATTCTGAACAGCTCAGAACATTATTTTTCTCCAACAAATGCATTGAATATAGCAAATAATGAACAGAATCCTTGATTTTACTGAGTTGTTTACAAAAAAATTAATTAATGACCTATAATATTAATTATAATATAGAGTTTGATGTGTTTCATTGTTTCTCCACTATGATGCATTCTTACAATATTGTGATCCTATTTGGAAATAAATAATATGATCAAGTTGCAGTGAATGTACATAACCTCACATTTCTCATTTGTTTTCAACACCGCCGTTTACATATATATGTGTGTCCACCGCTGTGGTCTCTTGATAGCGTGTTGCCTTATCACGCAGCGGACCCGGGTTCGAATTCCCAGTCGGGGGACAGGCTCCTGGGTGGGTTTTTTTGGGGGGGTTTTCCTCACCTGTAAGACAAATGTCAGGAAGCTTAGGGCCCAACGATCCCCGAAAATCATCCGGCCATCATCATCATCATCCTTATCATTGTCATTATCATCATCACCCTTCATGGGTGTGGAAACCAACGGGAAGGAACCACACCTATAATTCCCTAGTAAAGCTACAAAGCATAGCATTAAAATGCTATGATTGCGGTGAAAGACCTGCCCTCGGGCAGAATTACTGTGAATGGATGGATATTTAAATAATGATTTGTGAGTAAACGGCTTAATTTTATTCGTTGAATAGTCCTAACAAATGCCACTCTTGATATCCAAATCTTCTAGAATAAATGATTGGAAATCACTCGTGACATTACTTATGATAACTGTCAATAACCATTTTTGTCTTTCAGCTCATCTATGCCAAGAAGATCTCTAAAAATAATTTCGATATAAATTGATAATTTTCTTTTTACTTATTCTACTAAACGTAGTAACACAATTAATTTATTTAGGCGTAGCAACGCAGGCCGGGTATTAGCTATAAGTTAATGAGAATATGCTTATAGAGTGATAAGCTTCACCTACACGCCCAAGGATTAAGTGAGTGGCGTTGCTGATGAGTAAAAGTGGATGTACGGCTTTCATTACTAAAGTATTGAGGTTGTTAACTTTCTCCGGGAAGAGAGCAGACCTCTAGGACGTGAACCCATGTGTACACATTGTTCTACCAACATTAACCGAGTCATATCATATGTCATGACATTCTTTGTTATACTTCAAGCCTATTATCCTGTTTGAGAGAGACATCTCTTCACATATGTAAACACCGTTTTATAAACAATACAAATACTGTAATTAAAGAAAGTAGGCCTACTCTCTACACAAATTGTTTCTAAAAATGATCGTGGTATTTTAGACGATTAACAAAGTCATCAAATATATAAAACTGAACGTGTGTTTGTTTGTTCGTACTTTATACGCGGCCATACCGTAGATACGATTGTGATGGGGCTATTTGCAAAATGTTCAGGATTTTTCCAGGATGAATATAGGCTATAAGATAGTTGTGATACTCAACTTCTACACCCTTAAAAATCGCCCTTTCTAGTGGAAAACGTGAAAAAAGTAGCTCTTTGGACGCTTAAATGGCTTACGCTGCCTAAACCATAAATACCTAAAATTAATGTACACAGAATTGAATATCTCAAAAAGCTCTACAAAAACGCGACAGCATATGTTTATCTCTTACGGTAACTCACAATAACCATTTTTGTCTTTCATTGATGCCAAGAAGATCGAGACAGGTACGTAGATTCCTGTGCAAGCATAGCAGCACATGGCGGGTATTCGTTTACGGATAACTCACAATAACGAATTTTGTCTTTTAGCTCATTTATGCCAAGAAGATCGAGATAAGTAGATTCCAGTGCAACACCGGATAATCAGCAAAGAATCATAAAATAATTATGATATACATTTATAATTATTTTTCAATTTACTTATTCAACTAATCATAAGAAGTACGTTAATTTTCGTATTTCAGCTCATTTATGTCAAGAAGATCGGGATATGCAGATTCCCGGGCAACGCCGGGTAAACAGCACGGGGTATATAAAAAATATAATTTTATAATTATTTTTCCTTTTACTTATTCAACGAAGTATAAAAGCACATTAATTTCCAATTATTTAGGCGTAGCAGCGCACGCCGGGTATTAGCTAGTCTAATAGGCTATATAAAAATGAATGTTTGTTTGTTGTATTTTATGTGCTGCCATACCGTTCATCCGATTGAGATGGGGCTTCTTGCGAAATGTTCAGGAGATTTCCGGGATGAACATAGGCTATAAGAGAGTTGTAATACTCGACTCCTTCGCCCCTAAAACACACCCTTTATAGTGAAAACGTAAGAAAAAGTAGACTTTAGATTTTAACTAATTTTAAGTTATTATATATTCTTACTATTTTACAGACCATTTTGACATTTTTATAAAGGTGTGTTTTTGCTGAATTATAAAACATGTAGGTTATATGAAAATTTTTCCGTCAGAATATCTCGTTTCCCAAACTAAGATTATACAAAACAATAATAAGACCAACAGTGTGGCTTATACCAGTGAACTTTGGACTCTCAAAGAAACAATCAAACAAACATTGTTTCCGATTGAGGGTCTTTCCACTTTTCAGCGGTTGCCCTTTTACCAGCCGGCTGCTGGCCCTTCACATCCACATGTGTCAATCACAGAGGTAGATGATCAACAGCCAGTGTAGGGGTGACATGTGGTTAGCATGTCGAGTCCCCAAGCCGTTATAGCTGGTTCCTCAACCTGGAGCCGCTACTTATTGTAGCTACCCAATTGCCTCACGATGCTGGGTGGGCACCGGTCCCATACTGGCCGAAAAACCATGAGAAAATTTCTTCCCCCATGGAGACTCGAACCAGCGCAACTCTGCGCCAAGGCTTCCTACCTTAACCGCTCGGCTACGGCGCGGGACAAACAAACATTGTTAATTTTCGAAAGAAAGATACTTAGAAAAATTTATGGTCCAAATAAAGGACCAGACCAAACTTGGAAAATGAAAACAAATAGTGAATTAAATAATCTTCTTCTTCTTCTTCTTCATATTCTTATTCATAATTTGTGGGATTTTCATCCTGTTTATTTCCAAAATCACTCTCGAAGGAAGACGCATTGGATGTGCAAACATGGCCCTGCACCCTACTCAGCCTCTAACTGAAATGTGTATTAGAATTAAATAATATAATTAAAAATCAAAATATAATAAATCATATCAGATCTCTTAGGATTGGATGGTTTGGTCATCTGATAAGAATGGATTAACAAAAATTAGTTAAAAAATTATATAAATGGAAGCTTACAGGAACTAGAACTGTTGGTTGACCTAAGATGAGATGGCAGGACGATGTTTGAGAGGATTTGAAGAAGATGAGGGTGACAAATGTGGAACTGGCAGAAGATAGAAGAGTCTGGAGGAAGATTATTGAGAAAACCAAAACATTCGATTTTGAAGTTGTAGTGTCTTAAGATGTTGATGATATTTCGTTTCTTACTATTTTATGAACAGACAAAAAACATAACACAGAAATAAGACAACAACTAAAAGTAGAGCAATTAAACACAACAATAGTGAAATACAGAACAAACTGGAAAGAACACTTGGCAAGGATGACTGAGAATAGAACACCAAAAGCAGCATACAACTATTCACCACGAGGAAGAAGAAGTTTGGGAAGACCAAGGAAAAGATGGAAAGAGCAGCAAATTTGAGCCGGAACAGGCTAGTAAATAAGCCTAAACCGTGAAGAAGAAGAAGAAGAAGAAGAAGAACTATTTTATGAAAAAATATATTGTATAACAGAAGTCTAAGTAAAATTAGTACTTTTATCTTGCATTTTCCTGCCATGTTACATAAAATAACGTTACTGTTCACGCAAACCCACTTTAGAGTTGCATAGTAACTGTGCTTCCGGCAAGAATAGATCTTTGGTCTCCAAGGTAAACTACGCCTAGAGGAACCATGGCTTAAGGAGGTTTTTATTTGTTACAAGTTAGTTATTTAATTATTTCCCTTAAACACCCTTAGGTAGTTGCAACTTCATATATTGCATTCATTCTCAAGTGTACCTAATGCACAGTTAACAGTGACGCAATTTCCTCAGTAGGAAATGCCACTCCTAGTTTCTCTGCTGCAGGTGTCTTATTTGCTACGGTACGTGTAAAAAGTAATAAACTTTATGACAGTCACTGTTTATTTCTATAAACTTCTGATGTCTCTTCAAATACAGTCATTGTATTTTCTGCTTAAAGCCAGAAAATACTCTATAATGAAATTATACAAGACAATGGCAGTGCCTATTATTACTTATGGATCCGAAACATGGACAGTGACAACACAACAATCTGCCAGAATACAAATTATTGTCCTGGTGAGTGGAAGAGAAGGCCACATGGCCTTAACTCCACCAGGCTAAATAAATCTATTTCATTATTTTCTAAATGATAAAGAAATAAAAAAAACTGATAAAGAAATAAAAAAAATAATTATTTTAACGATAACCCAAGAATTTGGATAGTATCAAGTTAAGGTATGTATAATCTTTTAAACTATGAATAGAATTACATTTTCTCGAAGTATTTTACGTTAGATTACCATTTGATTAAAATAAGTGGGGCGCTATATCGATTTATTTCGCTGGCTCATAAAAAATACCTGATAATTAATAATACGGTCCTTTTTACAATACAGCAGTTTATATCGACTTTATACACAGGCTATAGTACCTTGTATTCCTGACACAAAAATTATTTCGCGGGGAGGTATGTTAGCCTGGTACCAGAAAATGTATAAAATTAAAATTCAAGAATTCCGGAGACAGAATATGTAAAATTAATGTCCACGTGTTACCAAAGTAACATATTATCAACGAATTACTGAATATAATATTCACTGAATATGTTTAGATGTATAAAAATGCAAATAATAGTAAAATAGTGGCCTTGATTTCTTAAAAGTGTATGTGGTACTGTTGTAAATACACTACTCTTATTTGGCGTAATCTCTAATCGACGGATGAAATGAAACACCTATTATTATTCGTTGGAGAACTGTGATATACAAGGATACCGGCTGACCAGATATATATAAAGAATGTTTTGTAACAATCGCACTCTGAACATAATCAAGTAAGACTCAGTCTATTAATCAGCAAAATTGGACCAATAGAGCTATAGTTAATCTTAAACGAAAATAAAAAAATCGCTATAACAACATCAATTTCGTTTATTTGCAAAGAAATTCGGTATGTCCCATTTAAATAAAACGAGAAAGGACTGGGTTTCTCCGAATATATGACAAATCCGACTATTAGGAATGAGGGTTTATTTGAAAACCAAACTTTAAAAAACACTTAGCGGTCATCAATTTTTCGAAACGAAACGCGGTATTTAGCATCTGATAATATCGAGATTGTTAATCAGCAAATTCGGACCATTAGGAATGAGATTTAACCTGGAAGCTGATTTTAGTGGAATATTTTCAACGTTCTAGCAGCAATTCTTTCTCGCAACGAAACTTGGCATATATGATTTAGTTATAAAACATACGCACGAGCCACTCTTTCTTCCAATTTCTGAAACTTCATATGTAACTTTCCTATCACAGCGCTCTGAAATGAACTTCACAAATTAGACTTGATGTGGTTATTCTGCCAGTTATATTGTATGGATGTGACCGTGGACTCTTACTTTAAGGGAGGAAAAGAGATTACGAGTATTTGAAAATAAAGTTCTTAGAAAAATTTTGCGCCAAAGAGATATGAACAGACAGGTGAATGGAGAGGACTACATAGCAGTGAACTACATGGTCTTTATAGGAAGCCAGATATAATAAGAACATTTAAGTCTCGTGGACTGCGATGGGTAGGACATGTGGCACGAATGGGGAATGAAAGACGTGCATGGAACCATCTTGTAGGAAAACCAGAGGGAAAACGCCCAGTTGGTAGACCAATAATGAGGTGGGAGAATAACATTAACTATGATTTCAGGGAAGTAGATTATACAGGGAATGATAGGAAATCATTAGCTCAGGTAGGGATGTATGGAGAGCTTATGTCTGCGCGGCCATGAACCTACATGTTCGATAATGCCAGTGAGTTAGTTAGTTAGATGATTTTTTTTTAATTTTCCCAGCTTCTCCGTGACGAACTTTTATCATTTTGTTCAATCTCAAACCACTACTAAACGTTTTCTTCGTAAATTACACGTGGGTTTCTTATAAATGAACGCGCACTTTACCTGAAGCAAGTGATTGCAACTGCAAACATAATAATTCACCATGACCCTGTGACACAGAAACGACCCACATCATGCTCGAGAGAATGAAAGTGAGAGATCCCAGACCACCAAAACCTCTCGGCACATCAACACGTCCAACTCAATGGAAAATCGTACACAAGAGAAAAGTTGTGGTTAGCATTAACAAAATTTACTATTTGTGAATATTATAAATTTCATAACTTTCTCTGTCACTTGTCATAAATGTATTCTGTAAAATTTATACGATCTTTTTAAACATTATTCCATCATTATCTTCTTCTTCTTCTTCTTCTTCACTTCGAGGTATAGGAATTGAATTGCCTGTTCCGTCTTCAAGTACTTTACAGCCATCTTCTTCTGGGCCTACAACTCTCTTACCGCCTATAACCTTTCTGGGAAACTCCTGAACATTTTGCAAAAAGCTTCTGGTCCAGCTATCATCTAGATTGGCTGGTTTGTATAACTCTATCACTCTCTTCTTGTGTCCCCTGATGTTCATTTAAATTTGCCAATTTACGGGTTAGATTAGTAATCTTCTTGTCTTGTAAGCCCATGTTTCCCTTAACAGAGATTTAGGCGCTCTCCCCCTACAGGGAAGAATTTGAACCATACTAATTTAGCTACACTTGTTTTCGTATAGATGTCATTTGAGTGGTCCGTGGTCAGCGTTCCGCCTCATACTGATATCTAGGAAACCAAGGTAGTATTTGGACGGGAACATTCGGTAAATTTTGCTTAGAGGCCTTTTCATTCAGGCTTAAGGATATTTTACGAGCCTGAAAATCTTCAGACTCGGGACCCACGGCTTAAAGTCCCTCCCGGAGGACATGCTCCTTGAATTTTTCTATCCTAAAAAAATCCATTGACCCCGGCCGGGTTTGAACCCGCGACCCTCGGGACCAGAGACAAGGAGCATAACCACTAGTCCACCGCGGCCGATTTGTAATAAAAAGAAAAATAAGTTACGAGAATTGTGTGCAGCGAAATAAAATAATTATAATTTTTAACTCATGTAAGCTATTGCTGTAATGTTTCACCGGAAATCTGTCATAATGTCCCTGTTTAATGACCCTGTAATGTTCTACTCTGTAGGTAAGAGAGGAAGTGTGACCGGTGACTGCACTGCCCCCTCCTCAGAGGTTTCTAACTACATTAGAAAACAGGGCCAAGGAGATTTCAATTTCTGCTGTTATAATGCAAGAAACCACAAGTTTTTTTTACAATTTACTTTAAGCCATCTTTTAACCAAGTTCAAATAAACAATGGTTATAAGTTTATTTAACGACAGTCTTTTAACATCTATGGTAATTAGTGTCGCAATTAAAATCTGAATGTTAAAAGGACCGGAAATTTACACAGAAACAACTTATTTGAGATTTCAGGATTTTTTACGTGTCATAAATCTACAACATGGCCCACGGCTTTATTTCCCATCCAAGGAAGTCATACCTAGGATTTTTACGTTCTTAAAAAACCATCGATCCTTGCCGGATTTGAACCTGAGAATCTAGGAAGCAGATGAGAGAATGATAACTATTAATCCACCAGGAACAACTCAAAGAAACAGTATTCGAAATATGGAAATCAGTCATGATGTCAAAGGTTGGACGTACATATTTCTTCTGACGGAGTCACAGTATTATTAAAGAATGGTAAAATATTTTGACGGAACTCTTTTTTATGTGAAATATTTTATTATTGCAATTAATAATAATAATAATAATAATAATAATAATAATAATAATAATAATAATAATAATAATAATAAAAACGCTTTTGACGTCCCAACTCCTTTCAAAAAACGTTAAACAGAAAATATATAAAACTGTTATACTACCAGTTATATTATATGGTTGCGAAACATGGACTCTTACTTTAAGGGAGGAAAGGAGATTACGAGTGTTTGAGAATAAAGTTCTAAGAAAAATGTTTGGATCAAAGAGAGACGAACAGATAGACGAATGGAGAAGACTACATAACAGTGAACTACATGACCTTTATAAGAAGCCAAATATAATAAGAACTGTTAAATCTCGTAAACTGCGATGTGCAGGACATGTGGCACGAATGGGGAATGAAAGACGTGCATGGAAGCTTCTTGTAAGAAAATCATAGGGAAAACGCTCAGTTGGTAGACCAAGAATGAGGTGGGAGAATAACATTATGATTTGAGGGAAGTAGATTATAGGGGAATGATTGGAAAACATTAGCTCAGGATAGGGATGTATGGAGAGCTTATATCCGCGCGGCCATGAATCTACGTGTTCGATAGTGCCAGTGAGTTAGTTAGTTAGTTAATAATGAAATAAAACTCCATTATTTGACCTACCAAGAAGGTTCTTGGCCTACATGACGGCTGCTGGCCTCAAATCCACAAGTAAAACTTAGAAAAGTGGACATAATCCAGTCAGTATAGACGTGACACGTAGTCAGAACGTGGGGTTCCCCAGCATTTATAGCTAATCAATTTCCTAGCGATGCTGGGTGGGCACCGGTCCCATACTGGTCGAAATTCATGAGAAAATGTCTTCTCCTATGGAGACCCGAACTAGCGTAAGTCCCTTAAATCTGCGCCAAGGCATCTTGCCTTAACCACTCGGCTACGATGTGCTGCGGGACTTCGTAAAACATATATATATATATATTACTACGTGAAGAAAAAAAGGTTGTACCCATTTTTAGCAGATTGCGTGCACGGAGGAGTGTGATATTTGGCATAATTAAAGTTCATATAGAGAAGGAGTGCAGAAAAATAAAATTTATGTATAATACGTGTTACAAATAAATTAAATTAAACAAAATAAAATAAATTGTCTCTAAGGAATTTATGTGTATTACGCATTCATTTGTTTACGTTCATACTGAAAGTGCATTGTTTGTAAAAAGAAAATTGTGTAGCAGCAATGTGGATTGACTTACTCTCGCGTATTTATTATTAGTGGTTTAAAAAAGTGATTAGAATATATTATTTTTATTTAAATTAGACCCTGTCTAATCTTGGTTTCAGTAATTTCATTATATATTTTTTTTATGTTTACATATTCGCACCTACTTCCTATTTGCCTCGACATAGAACATTGACGGGTCGGAGTGAGAGACAAAGAAGAAGGGATATAATAGTCCCGTTACTCGTAATAATAGGCTAAATGCAAATTTAAATAGTATACAAATACTTATTTTACGAATTCTCACTATGAGGTATATTCATTAAGGTAGAATTTTTATCACTCACCTTATACTGTTCTTATTATTTGACTATAAGCTAGTTTCGGAACATAGTTTCTGTTCCATCCTCAGTATCGTCACGACCGTTGTTCTGTCGTCTTGAAGACGTCGTCTCAAGACGACAGAACAACGGTCGTGACGATAGTTAGGATGGAACAGAAACTATGTTCCGAAACTAGTTTATAGTCAAATAACAAGAACAATATGAGGTAAGTGATAAAAATTCTACCTTAAAGTATACAAATGTCAAATAATGCGTTATTGTTTTTTTATATATGGCTCAGCCAAGCTTTATCACATATTTCCTATCGTTCGTGTTTTTAAAATAAATCGAAAATTAATGCATAATGACGTATATGTGACAAACTTAAAAATTTAATGAATTGTGGTCTAATTTCGACCGCTGGGCGACCACTAGTCTCTATAAATAGACGTATTAACACAGAACAGCCTTCTGAAGATAATTTATTAAATCATATTAATGACATTTCACTGAACAATTCTTAGATTTTTTAAATTATCACAAATAACTTCACTTTATTCTTTGGAAACATGATATTTGCTATGCATGTGTATTTCATGTCATTACAGAGTTTATTGTATTAAACTAGCTTCATACCCGGCGCACAAATAAGTGATATATTAAAGGTTCATTAAACTGTATGGTATACTCTGAGACGAACCAAACATGGCGGTTGCTAATCACTCTAATCAGTTTTTAATTTCGGATTTCAGGTAAACCTCCACTTCTAATTGTCGGATTTCGCTCATTTTTGGATAATACCTACATCGGTTTATTTTGATACGATATACTGAGTTTCCTCTGGAAATGCGTGCTATTATGCATTGCAGAGACTCTTGATGTCTCAACTTTTTCAAAAAACGTTAAACTGAAAATATATATAACTATTATTCTACCAGTTGTATTATATGGATGCGAAACATGGACTCTTACTTTAAGGGAGGAAAGGAGATTACGAGTATTTGAGAATAAAGTACTTAGGAACATTTTTGGACCAAAAAAGAGATGAACAGACAGCAGAATGGAGAAGACTACATAACAATGAACTACATGGTCTTTATAGGAAGCCAGATATAATAAGAACAGTTAAGTCTCGTAGACTGCAATAGGCAGGACATGTTGCACGTATGGGGAATGAAATACTTGCATGGAAGCTTCTTGTAGGAAAGCCAGAGGGAAAACGCCCCGTTGGTAGACCAAGAATGAGGTGGGAGAATAACATTAACTATGATTTGAGGGAAGTAGATTATACAGGGAATGATTGGAAAGCATTAGCTCAGGATAGGGATGTATGGAGAGCTTATGTCCGCGCGGCCATGAAACTACGGGTTCGATAGTGCCAGTGAGTAAGAAAGTAAGTAAATATACTGAGTTTCCCTTGTGAAACGTCGAAAATTGTGATCGCTAGAACGATTTTTAAATTTTTATTTTAGGTGAACTCCTACACCTAATGGTTTTAGAGGGTACAATTGCGAATCTAAACCATCCAGGGACCCACTCAAACACACACAAGAATCTAATCAAAATCGGTCCAGTCGTTTAGGCAGTTTTTAATTTCGGATTTCAGGTAAACCTCCACTTCTAATTGTCAGATTTCGCTCATTTTTTGAAAATATCTACCTCGGTTTATTTTGATACGACATACTGAGTTTCGTTGTGAAACATCCAAAATTGTGATCGCTAGAGCGATTTTTAAATTTTCACTTCAGGTGGACTCCTATACCTAACGGTTTTAGAGGGTCCACTTGTGAATATAAACCATCCAGGGACACACTCAAACACCCACAAACAAATTCATCAAAATCGGTCCCGTCCTTTAGGAGGAGTTCAGTGACAAACACACGTACAAAATATTTATATATATATCCAAAGATATTGCAGTCGTAAATAGGCTATAAAATTATGCCAAAGCCTTATATGTACACGCTTTGACGGATTTAATTGCAGAAGTAATTGTAAAACAGCTGAAGTAAGTGGGTTTCATGCGACTTCTTCGCGGTAAAAATAATTGTTAATGAACGATGGAATGATCATGACCTACTTCTATACAATAACAACTACTTGTCATGACTGCACAAAAAGTATATAAATTTAACCGCATCGAGTGGCAGGAATGAAAATATTTCTACCACAAATTAATATTCATCACGTTGTTAAAGAAACATTATAATCAACGTGTCAATGCACACGACAAACACATATGTTCACTAACTTTTTTTTTCTTATTCTGAAACTCTTAAAATTTTGATCTTAAAGCTTCTAGGAATTTTTGATATGTACTTATAGGCTATGTAAGTCGTGTCATGCAAAATGTTTATGTTTCTACGAATGCAACCGTGATTAATAGTACTGAGTGGATGATGACACGGTAATAAAATTACAAACCAAGAATTTGACTTGACGGCTGAACATAATTGAACAAGTAACTTGTTTTAATTATCTTGGATGCATATTATCTTACCTGCAAAATTTGGATATGGAAAAGAAATTAAGGAAATTTCAACAGATGTGTGGTTCAATATGCTGATGATGTAGTACTATTGGCCGATAGCGAGGAGATACTAAAGGCCAACACGCACACACTATTGAGTAACACTAAGAAATTGGGACTGGAAGTAAACATCAGTAAAACTAAATATATGGTCACACGTAGAAGTTCAGTATATAATGGAAATGGACAGCTAATGTCAAATGACGGAAATTTTGAGGAAGTGGCTGAATTCAAATACATAGGAACAATAATCACAAATAGGAATGAGATGCACAAAGAAATTAAACATAGGCTCAATCCTGGAAATGCGTGCTATTGTGCATTGCAGAGACTTTTGATGTCCCAACTCCTTTCGAAAAACGTTAAGCTGAAAATATATAAAACTATTATTCTACCAGTTATATTATATGGGTGCGAAACATGGACTCTTACTTTATGGGAGGAAAGGAGATTACGAGTATTTGAGAATAAAGTTCTTAGGAAAATTTTTGGACCAAAGAGAGATGAACAGACAGGTGAATGGAGAAGACTACATAACAATGAACTACATGGTCTTTATAGGAAGCCAGATATAATAAGAACAGTTAAGTCTCGTAGACTGCGATGGGCAGGACATGTTGCACGTATGGGGAGTTAAAGACTTGCATGGAAGCTTCTTGTAGGAAAGCCAGAGGGAAAACGCCCAGTTGGTAGACCAAGAATGAGGTGGGAGAACGACATTAACTATGATTTGAGGGAAGTAGATTATACATGGAATGATTGGAAAGCATTAGCTCAGGATAGGGATGTATGGAGAGCTTATGTCCGCGCGGCCATGAACCTACGGGTTCGATAGTGCCAGTGAGTAAGTAAGTAAGTGTGGTTCAATAAGAAGATATTTGAGAACTAAGACTACAATAGTAACTCAACTGAAATGTTACAAAACAGTAGCCGTTTCAACGTTAACATACGGATCTCAGACTTGGCTTTTAAACTCTCTGATAAACATAAAAATGAGACAATAGAAATGAGATTTCTGAGATCAATTGCAGGTGTATCTTTAAGAGATCAAAAGAGAAACCAAGATATCAGAGATGAATTACAAATATATAATATAAACGAGATAATATGCAGAAATAAATGTAAATGGTTTGAACCTGTACAATGAATGACAAATAATCGCTTATCAAAACAGATGTTTTATTATAGATCTGGCAATAAATAGCAATGAAAGAGAAAATGTAATATTGGAGGAAGGAATCCAAATAAAGCAAGTGAAACAAACTAAATATTTGGGAATAATTATGGATAACATTGAAGGTATGGCCAAAGAGAATATAAATCGTAGAATTGAATTGAGTAGCAAAATAATATCATCGTTAAATTCCATATGGTGGGATAAGCATATTTGGAAAGACGCAAAAAAATATATTGGTAAAACATTGGTGGAATCTGTTGCAATGTATGGAAGTGAGGTATGGACAATCAATAAGTACTACAAGAATAGACTAATAGCTCTAGAAATGGATTATTCACGCAGAAGTACCAGAAAGTCAAAAATAGAACATGTCACAAATAAGGAAATTAGAAACATAATGGAAGCAGAAGAAAGCATAATTGAAAGAATTGAGAAGGAAATAAAGTGGTTAGGATATGTTTTAAGAATGGAAGATGAGCGATGGCCAAAGTAACTATACCAATGGCATCCGACCAGAAAGAAGGAAAAAAGGGAGACCAAAGTTAACATGGAAGGAAAACATGAAGACATTAATGCAAGCAAGAGGCCTAAGCATTGAAGATGCCCAAGATCGTAGGCTTTGGAGGTTTGGCACGGGAAGACGGCAGCAGCTGTAAAAACCCGTAGATAGATAGATAGATAGATAGAGAAGGCCGAAGAAATGTAGGAAGACCAAACGACGTTGGAAGGGCGAACTGTGGCATATTGTGCAGCGGGGAGCGGAAAGGGCCAATAGGCTCATACCTTGAAGATGATGATGGCTGAGAAAAAAGAAATCCCAATCAAGTTGCCCATTGAATTTTTTTCTATAAAATGTAGCCTATAACCTTTAGGAGGTAGGTACACCTTGTCCATTTACGTTTTATAAAATTATATTAGTCCACCGCTGTGGTCTCGAGGTAGCGTGCTGCCTTGTCACGCAGCGGACCCGGGTTCGATTCCCGGTTGGGACAGGCTCCTGGGTGAGGTTTCTTCGGGGTTTTTCTTCATCTGTAAGACAAATGTCAGGACGCCTAGGGCTCAACGATCGCCGAAAACCATCCGGTCATCATCATCACCATCATCCTTCACCGGTGTGAAAAGCATCGGGAAGTTACTACACCTATAATTCGGATATGATTGCAGTGAAAGACCTGTTCTCGGGCAGAACACTAGAGAATAGAATAGAAATTAGATTAAGCTTTAAAATAAATATAAAATTCGTCATCACCATATTCTATTCATGAATTTAGGCTATTATGGGGTACAAAATATAATATTATAGCCGTCTTTACTTTCATCCACCATGGAGACGCAAACTCGAAGTCTAGACATGGAGGATGAGTATTTAACCACTTCCGCCTTGGAGCAAAATATCGTACGAGATAACAGCGGCTGGATATAAGGATTAAGAGAAAACATGTCCCCATGAAAGTAAGGCACCGGAAGTTAGAGAAAGACTGAAAGAGAAAACAAATCCGGGATTAAATATGTAAGCATGACAGTATCGACAAAGAATTTTTGATATGTTATCTTTAAGGACAGGTAGAAGATTGAACAATAAATGTAACAAATAACTTCGAAGAATAATGCTTTAGAATTAAAACTGATTCTATTCTACAGTGTTCTGCTTAAGGGCAGGTCTTTCACTGCAATCATAGCACTTTTCATGCTATGCTTTGCAGCTTTACTAGGGAATTATAGGTGTGGTAGCTACTCGTTCCACACCGGTGAAGGATGATGATGATGACTATTTAACTCATGCCCCAAATGGCAGTCAATGACAATCATGTTTCAATTATTTTTTATTTATAACCAATCACAGTCGTGTTTCGCCTGGAAATTATAAACCGAAGTTTATCATATTAAAGAAAGCCCCTCCTTTTTAACATTCTGAATAGGTCATAGCATTATTTTACAGTGACTGACTCTATAAGAAATACAGCTACCAGATTGTATATATAGTGCACGAATGTCAGCTGATAGTGCTTGCGGGAGATAATATAAAAACATTCGTAGCAATTGTTTATACCACAAAAAAAACATTGTTTGCACCTTCTTTTTTTTCGTTTATACTGTTTTTCCTTTTTGTTTTACCTTTTCTTCTTTTTTTTTGTTTTATCTTTTTTCCTTTTTTTCCCTGTTTTTGTTAACATTCTTTTATCTTCACATAGACACAAGGACAGGACACACACACCCATACCCAGGGTGGAGATTTAAAATCCCCTACCCCGCCAGGAATCGAACCCGGGTCGCCGGAGTGGAAGGTAGGGATTCTACCTACTACGCCACGGCGACGGACTTTTTTTTCTTTGTCGTTTTCTTTCGTTTACACTGTTGTTCCTTTTTGTTTTATCTTTGTTAGCCTTTTTTTTTATCTTATTCACACATACAAACACAAAACAGGACACACACCCAGACTCCAGGTGGAGATTTAAAATCCCTTATCCCGCCGGGAATCGAACCCGGGTCGTCGGGGTGGAAGGTAGGGACTCTACCGACTACGCCACGGAGACGGACAAATGTCTTAATCGAATTATTTCCCAGGAAATAACGATGCAGAAAAATATAATTGACATAGTTGGATCATAGAAGATCAGAAATTAATTAACACCTATAATGTTGGCTATACATTTTTCCATTAGGGTGCATTCTCACAATATTGCGATCCTTTGGCAATAAATAATATGATCTGGTTGCAGTGATGAACAAGCGTAACAATCGTTTCTCATTTGTTTTCAAACATTGCTTCTCATTTGTTTTCAAACATCGCCGTTTACATTAAATAAATACATATTTTAAAATAACTATATTTAAATAACGATTCGTGAGTAAACAGCTTAATTTTATTCGTTAAATAGTCCTACCAAATGCCACTCTTGATTTCCAAATTCTGTAGATAAATTCACTCCTCACGATAATTTGAAAGTCGCTCGTGGCATTACTTATGACTATTTAACTCATGCCCCAAATGGGAGTCAATGACCAATCACGTTTCAATTATTTCTGTTTTACAACCAATCAGAGTCGTGTTTCACCAAATATTTATCAGTGTTATAATTACCATATTAAAGAAAGCTCCTCCTTAATTTTGCGTTCCTTTGGCAATAAATAGTATGATCTGGTTGCAGTGATAAACAAAAGAAGCAGTAGAAGAGTACCTATCGTTTCTCATTTGTTTTCAAACATCGCCGTTTACATTAAATATATAAATATTTTAAAATAACTATACTTAAATAATGATTTGTGAGTAAACAGCTTAATTTTATTCGTTAAATAGTCCTAACAAATGCCACTCTTGATTTCCAAATTCTCTAGATAAATTCACTCCTCACTTCATGAGTCGTGAATTTATCGATAATTTGGAAATCACTCGTGGCATTACTTGTGATAATGTTGATGCCCGGATGATTTTCGGGGACCGTTGGGCCCTGAACTTCCTGACATTTGTCTTAAAGGTGAGGAAAAGCCCCGAAAAACCTCACCCAGGAACACGGCCCGCTGCGTGACAACGCAGCACGCTAACCTCGAGATCACAGCGGTGGACTTAAAACTGATATAACACAAAAAAAGAGTATAATAAATAATAAGAAAATGGAGAAATACGTATATATAGAGAAAGTTGCTGACGTGAGGACGAAGCAAATCGCTATTATAAAAAGCAAAATTCTTTTTTAAATTGAGGAAGATCAAATATAATAGAACAAAAATACCTTATAAAGAAAATTTGCGTTCTATGATTTCTCTGTGACGTATTGCAGACAAAGTACGGTAGAGAAGTTGTAGTAAATTGTTTCCCAACAAAGGTACAAGCAGAGGTCAATATCCTCATGGAATACCATGGTAGTTTCGTAACGCTGGAGCGGTCGGTCTGCGTTATGGACAAGAATTGTACATTGTAATACCCAACTGCTACATGAAAAAAGAGAATAAAACCAGGTCATTCCAGCAACTTCCCCATAAATAACTGCTTGTCTCATTCATGAAGCCGAGACTTTTTTTAAACAGAATCATTTTAAAACTTTGGGTATCCGTGTCGCCATTAGCATTTCTATTCACCACAGATATCACATATTTTCATAAGTAATGAATGCCACGAGCGATTTCCAAATTATCGATAAATTCACGACTCACGAAGTGAGGAGTGAATTTATCTAGAGAATTTGGAAATCAAGAGTGGCATTTGTTAGGACTATTTAACGAATAAAATTAAGCTGTTTACTCACAAATCATTATTTAACTATAGTTATTTTAAAATATGTATATATTTAATGTAAACGGCGATGTTTGAAAACAAATGAGAAACTATTGATACGCTTCATTTGCTTCTTTTGTTCATCACTGCAACCAGATCATAATATTATTTATTGCCAAAGGATCGCAATGTTGTAAGAATGCACCCTAGTGGAGAAATTTATAACCAACGATATAGGCATCAATTAATTTCTGATGTCCTATGATGTAAATGTGTCAACTATATTTTTTCTGCAACGTCATTACCTGGAAAATAATTTCGTTTAAGAAAATGCAAAAAGTGGTTTATTTTTTTGTGGTATAATCAATTGTTACAAATGATTTAATATTATCTCTCACGTGCGCTTTCTGCTGACATTCATGTACTATATATACAATCTGGTAGCCGTATTTCTTAGGGGGTCAGTAACTGCAAAATAAGCTATGACCTATTCAGAATGTTAAAAAGGAGGTGCTTTCTTTATTATGATAAACTTTAATTGGCAAATTTTAGGCGAAACACGACTGTGATTGGTTTTAAATAAAAAATGATTTAAATATGATTGGTCATTGACTCCCATTTGGGGCATGGGTTGAATAGTCATCATAATCATCACAGTTCTTTTTATCACCATCATTATCTTCTTCGTGTTTGTTTTCTATTAAGTAGATTTACTAGTTCTAAGGTAGCCTACTTCTGTGTAATGTTTCCTTAGGTATTTTAACGAAGAGCACGAATTTTACTGGAAACATCACCGTTTGTAGAGTAGTAAAAACTAATACACTCTTTTAAATTAAAAAAGAATGGGAAAATTAGAATAATTAGAAATAGAATCAGTATAATAAAAACTCGACAGATATAAATTAACCTGGCTAGACCAGGGGTCACCAACTGGTGGACCGCGGTTCGGATCCGGACCCTGAGGCTTTGGTTTCCGGGCCGGTTAAATATCGAATTAATACAAATTTTTAAAACAGGTTAAACATAGAATACAATCAGTTGCACTAAATATAATGTCATGATAGTATTATTGTAGGCTCGGTGGGCAGTACTGCTTACGGTCGGATATTTGACTGAAGATGAACGGGATTCCGTTTGAAACCAAGTATCGTGAAAAACACGAAATTTGTGAAGTGAGATATTTAAATATTACTCTGACCATCTCGAGGTAGCGTGCTGCCTTGTCACGCAGCGGGCCCGGGTTCGATCCCCGGTCGGGGCAGTTTTTCTGGGTGAGGTTTTTATCGGGTTTTTTCCTCACCTGTAAGACAAATTTCAGAAAAACTTTAAGGCCCAAACGGTCCCCGAAATCATATGGCCATCATCGTCCTTATCATCATCATCCTTCACCGGTGTGGAAAGCAACGGGAAGCTACCACACCTACAATTCCCTAGTAAAGCTGTAAGCATAGCATGAAAATATTATGATTGCAGTGAAGGACCTGCCTTCGGGCAGAATTACTATGGATGGACTCTGACCATATGTTAACTTTGTTATAAACTTATTAATAATTCTTCTTCTTCTTCTTCTTCTTCTTCTTCTTCGTCAGGCTCTACGACTTCCAGTGGAATGTCTTGGCCTTCTCAACCAGTTTACGCCACTTCTTCCTATTTTGTGCAGTAGATTTCAAATCAAAAATCCCCATCTCTCTCAAATCCTCAATTACGTCATCCTCCCATCGATCCTTGGGTCTTCCCCTTGGTCTTGTTCCCTGTGGCTTCCAATTCAAAATATCATTCGGCAATCTTCCCTTTGGCATTCTTAGTGTATGTCCAAACCATTGTAATCTTTTGGATTTGATGAAACTAACTATATTTTCTTTATTATTCTTGAGGTATAATTCGTCATTCCTTCTCAACCTCCAATTTCCATTTTCCTTTACTGGACCTAGCACTCTTCTAAATATTTTCCTCTCAAACGTTAATAGTCTTAATTTATCTGCTTCTTTTAGTACCCAGGTTTCAGCTCCATAACATTTATTAATAATTATTAGAATTAATAACTGTGTACTACTGTGCTGTATCCTTTTAGTATTTACCACGTGTTTTGTTTAATTTGTGCAATTCATACCCATAACATAACTTAAATAATTTCCTTATAACGATCTTGAAGAAGACTTCCGGGCTGTAGACCGTGGTATCCAGGCTTGAAGTTCCCCGACGTTTCGCCAGAGACTGCGTCTGACATCTTCAAGGGTTGTCTTGAGGATGCCAGACTCAGTCTCTGGCGAAACGTCGGGGAACTTCAAGTCTCGATACCACTACCAACAGCCCGGAAGTCTTCTTCAAAGATCATCATAGCAACTCCGTCCGTGAAAGCCTAAGTCAATACAATTTCCTTATAATATTAATTACTTAATAAAATCTTCGTATGTTTAATCAACCGTGGTTCCGGACCTCGACTGAATTTACTGCTTTGAAAAGGGACCTCCATGAAATCTAATTGGTGACCCCTGGGCTAGACCATGTAAAAATAATAAAGTTCTTAGGAAAATTTTAGGACCAAAGAGAGATGAACAAACATGTGAATGGAGAAGACTACATAGCAGTGGACTACATGGTCTTTATGGGAAACCAGATATAATAACAATAGTTAAGTCGCGTAGATTGCGATGGCCAGGACATTTGACACAAATGGGGAATGAAAAGACGTGCATAGAAGCTTCTTGTAGGAAAACCAGAGGGGAAAACGCCCAGTTGGTATACCGAGAATGAGGTGGGAAACTAATATTAACTATGATTTGAGGGAAGTAGATTATTCAGGGGATGATTGTAAAACATTAGCTCAGGATAGGAATGTATGGAGAGCTTATGTCCGCGCGGCCATGAACCTGCCAGTGAGTTAAACACATATAACAAATTCACTCTTTGTATTATATTGTTTACTTTTTTCGAAGATTCTCATTCCATGAAATGGATTTATAGTTATTACTAGAAGTCCCGGCCACGCGTTGCTATGGCTAAGGTATACGTTAAAAATTTAAATTATGTTGCTGTCTTTCAGCCAGATTACTTAAAACTAATACTTATACACGAAATTAATAATATTGAAAATAAAATAAACACTGAACACACTTAAATTATGAAATAATCAATATTTGTAATTCAATTGAAATTCGCTGTTGCAACAAAAAGCACAGCCATCTGGATCTCTCTTTGATAAATAATAAACCAATCACCTTACCAAATTACCTTACACCGCCATCTGTTAGAATCGTATGGAACTCACATATAATTATAACTCTTTGTTAAATAATAAACAAATAATTTGCAATAAAAAATAATGCTACTATAAATTTAGTTATAAACTACCCTAAGTTTCAAGTTGGATCAAACTGCATACAGTGTGCAAAATTTTATTAAAATCGGTTCAGTAGTTTAGGATTCCATCGCGGACAAACAACGTGACACGAAATTTTTATGTATTAAGACATATCAATGTTATGTAAGCCAAATATACGGTAATATCATCGTATGATTTTTACTTCTATTTCTGTATCTACCTAGATCTATCTTTGGAGCTAATACATAATCTATTAAATTTATAAATTACCTGATTATTCGACGTAAAATACGTATTGCAAAACTTTCTTTTACAATATTACCTCATTGAATATTTTTGAATACATTCCCGAAACAAGCGACTAACAGCAATAATGGTTTTTGAGCGTGACTTTCCAGTTGAAAGCAACACCATACATTTTAAGTGCTTTAGGTACGTAAATTATATTAAAGTGAGTTGAATAGGAATAATATTGAGGACGCCATACCTTCATCATAAGAAATAGGCGTGATCATTTTATTACAACCAAAGATTATAACAAAAGATTAAAATTGAATTATGATTTTGCAATTCATTCATGGGATCAAGGGTCAATGCCGATGACTTTTTAGGATCTTTTAACCAAATTAATAACAAAATGTGAGCAATTTATTACGAAATATGTTATTTTACATTACTCAAGAAATTATAAAATGTGATATTAATCATTTACCAATTGCACATCCAGGAAAGCTTGACAAAACGCAGCAATACATTTTGTGCAGGATATCAAGATGATCATAAATATTTAGACATGAATAAAATATAATTAGTGGACCCATTTGAGATACAAAAGAGAGATTCAGTAAATTTGACCTCTCCTTTGTCTCTAATGGAAATCATTTTTTTTTTCATTTTTATACGAATTTATTTAGCAATTTTCTAATTACTTGGTGCATTTCTGATTAGACAGTCTCATCCACCAACCAACTAACTAACTAACTAATTGGCACTAGCGAATCCGTAGGTTCATGGCCGCGCGGATATAAGCTCTTCATATATCCCTATCCTGAGTCAACGTTTTCCAATCACCCCCTGTATAATCTACTTCCCTCAAATCATCGTTAATGTTATCTTCCCACCTCATTCTTGGTCTACCAACTGGGCGTTTTCCCTCTTGTTTTCCTACAAGAAGCTTCCATGCACCCTCTTTCATTCCCCACTCTTGCCACATATCCTGCCCATCGCAGTCTACGAGACTTAACTGTTCTTATTATATCTGGCTTCCTATAAAGACCATGTAATTCACTGTTATACAGTCTTCTCCATTCACCTGTCTGTTCATCTCTCTTTGGTCCAAAAATTTTCCTAAGAAGTTTATTCTCAAACACTCGTAATCTCCTTTCCTGCCTTAAAGTAAGAGTCCATGTTTCGCATCCATATAATATAACTGGTCTCATCCACCAATAGTAATTTAAATGTAACTAGCTAATACTCGGCGTGCGCCGCTGCGTCTAAATAAATTAAATGTGTTTTTTTATGTTTAGTTGAATAAGTATAAAATATATACATAGTGTCCCATTCAAACCTCCCACATTTTAATTAATCTTAACTCTCAAAGTATGTGGAATTGTGCAATGAGGTTGGTATTAAAAGAAAGAGAAACTCAAAAAATTTTTGTTTTTATTGTTGCAGTTAATTCATCTGTCGTATGTTGGACAATAATGACATAAAACAAAATGGCGACTCCTCAGCAACGAGCACAGACTGTTTTCTGGTATGAAGAGACGAAGTCAATAATTACAGTGCAAAGAAATTACCCGAGAGAATATGAAGGAAATGCACTTGATGGGAAGAACATGAAGGCATGGCTTGGGAAGTTTCTGGCGACTAGAAGTGTTAAAAAAGAATCAGGAGGTGCTCGTACACGTGTTTTAGAAGAACAGATTGAAGAAATTAGAGCAGGATAGAGGTGTTTTAGTGTGTGGCAATTGTGGTAATGGAAATTCTTTGAGTTTCTGTTTCGTTTAATACCCGCCTCATTTATGATTAATTAAAATGGGACACCTTGTATATTATACATTTATATAGTAATTATTTTTAGATACCCCGCGCTGTTTACCTGGTTTTTCCCGGGAATCTACTTAACCCGATCATCAATGAGCTGAAAGACAAAAATGGTTATTGTGAGTTGTCCGTAAAAGATAGACATATGCTGTCACGGACTTTTTTTGTAGATTTTATTGAGATATTCAATTCTGTTTACATCAGTTTTGTGTATTTGTTATGGTTTAGGCAGCGTAAGCCATTATACATCCTAAAAAAAACTATTTTTCCAGTGCACCTATGCACTTTTTTTTTTTTTTAGTTCTGGCTCTATAGTTGGAGCCTTTGGCATGGATTCCCTGAAGTTGTCCCCGCCCGGAGATCTGAATGGGGGACTATTTGACCTCTGGAAAATTTTACCCCAGTGGAACCCATGTCCGCATTTCTTGACGGTTGTATTTTTACGGTGAAAGATCGTCATTCTTTCGACCAAGGTGTTTTTCTTCGTCTGGCTTATCATCTTCGACCAGTCCGGCATGGATAACCCTATCGGCAGTAATGCTACCGCAGGCATAGCTCTCGGGATCATTTAAGCACGCAAGGCACTCCACCACAAGGTAAAGATATCATGGAAGGCCTGGCTCTACAGTACGTACGCTAACTGTCCCTAAAAAATTCTCTAAATAATGTTCATGTGGCGTGGAGCATGTGAAAGTCCTACAAAAGGAAACATTAAAATGCGGTAATGAACTATTATTTATCCATTCTGGAGTGTTTGTATATGAATAATTCATGGCAATGATTTTTTCTTTCTTAATGTTCTTTTCAACAATCCTCGTTATTGTGAAGCAGGGCACCTACTGTCCTGCCGACATTTCGGAGGTCGGCCCAAGAGTCTTGGAGGTGTATGCTTTCCCAGTAATGGCGATTTTCAAGACGGTCATCAGACATTCTTTAGATATGATTTCTCCATCCTTGTCTTCTTTCATTTACCCACTTGACCACATCTTCATTTCAAATATATTTCTGATCTCCTCATGATTACGGCGCAAAAAGTGGATATCCGAATTTCGAGATAATTTTGGTTTTAAAATGAAGCTTACGACACTAAACATGAAAACAAAACAAAAAAAAAATGCGGACCATCCAGAAACAAAGCAGTAAAATAAAATTTATAAGCACTACAAAATGCACATGTCACTAGTTTACTGTACGGGACATCCCCTTTTCGATATAAATTAGGTACTAAAATGAAACTTAGGATCACCAAAGATGAAAACACGAAAATCTGCGGACCATCACTAAACAAACTAGGTTAGATCAATTGATTATTGTACATAATTAGGTTAGGTTAGCTTTTTAGTTTCTTACACATGTAGTATAATTTATTTACATATCTGTAATTTAATATTGTCTAAATGCCATTCAATTTATTACTTTCACAGGTTAGAGTAATTTAAATACGTTAGGTTAGCTTTTAGGTTATTATACATGTATTCAAATAAATTATATTACAAATTTCGAAGATTACATTATAAATAAGTGGCTCCATTTATTGAACATTTTGTAAGGGATAATTTACCGTTGTTCATTTTCGAGATATACGTACGATGACGTATCGATTATTATCGATAATCGATTCAGTTGAACCATTTTTTCCTCAAGAAACTCTATGTGAGGATTTGATTTTTATTAAATTTCAAACTCTTTGCTACGTAATTTTGGAAATACAGCAGTGAACTTTTATTACAATAAAATATGTATTATATTTTCGCATCTGTATTGAAGAAAACATGTTTTTATCCTGGACTAACGTCTGAATATCGAATCTGACGTCACGACCACAATGGCAGCAACTTACTACAGATAATACAGGGAATAGTGTTTTATAAATTGTTATTTTACAGCTTTGTTTCTGGATGGTCTACAACTTTTTTTTCATGTTTTCATCTTCGATGTTCTTAAGCTTCATTTTAAAACCAAAATTATCTCGAAATTCGGATGTCCACTTTTTGCGCCGTACCCCTCCTCATTTGTTCTTCTGTCATATATTTATATGTAATTATTCCTCATATATAGTTATGTCACTCTACTCCCTCTAAACGACTGTTTCGATTTTGATTAAATTTTGTGTGTGTGCCTGATTGGATCAATCGATGGTTTAGATTCACAATTTGACCCTCTGAAACCATTAGCGGTAGGAGTTCACGAAAAGTGAAACTGTAAAAATCGCTTTAGCGGTCACATTTTTCGATGTTTCACAACGAAGCTCAGTATATCCTGTTAAAATAAACAGACCGAGGCAGGTATTATCAAAAAATGAGCGACATCCGACAATTAGAAGTGGAGGAATAGTGAAATCCGAAATTAAAAAATTGCCCAAATGATTAGACCGGTTTTTAAGGTTTTTTTTTTTTTTTTTTTTTTCGAGTGAGTCCCTGTAAGGTTTAGATTCGGTAGGTGGCGCTGCGATCGGGTAATAGGATGTTATTATATCATATGTATAGTCATCTGCATTATCGACGTATTCCCCGCGACAACAATGTTACGTCATCATGCACGCTTCTTGAACCACAACAGATAGCAGTGAGGAGTTTTCTTGGGAAATTATACAATAATACCTAAACTTATTTAATAATATATAATTACGTCTTCTTCTTCTTCTTCTTCCTTCCAAGTATTAGGCCAAGGCCTGTTATGATCCTATAGAAAATTTTCCCTCCAGCGTTTCATAGGACGGCCCAGTGATCTTCGTCCTCTTGGTATATAATTATAAACAGCTTTGGGGATCCGATTTGAACTCATTCTTTCAAGATGTTGTTTCCAATTTACTTGGTACTGTTTAATATATTCCAAAATTGGCGTAGTCTTCAATTCTTTTAAGATATCGGTGTTCCTTTTCCGATCCCATCTGGTGTAACCCGCTGTTCTGCGCATGAATCTCATTTCACAAGCCGTTATTCTGCTTTCATGTTGTTTACGTCTTAATTTGCGAATTTGATGGTAAAAAATTAATTTATATTTTTATCATCCGGCCATGACACGAGAATTGAACGTTCGGGCAGGACAGCGTTCTGCGGGTGCGCTAGTGAACAACAAACTTCAATGCTTCTTAATGTTCTCATTTTTGTTGTCAATAGACGCTCAGTTGTTTTTTGTTTCATCTCTAGTTTCCGTAGCATAACTTAAAATTTGTCTCGAGTTTCCAGTATTCTGCTTTTACTTTCTATTGGCACATATTTATTTTCTATATTTTATCTTTTAATGATCCAGATATACCGTAGTTGGTGATTTTACTGTCTGAGATTCCACTTCATATATAATAAGTTTTTAATACTTATTTTTATTCCGAGAAAGTTAAAACTCTTAACCTGTTCTATATTTTTATTATAAATGGACAATAAACATCAGAATGAATGTCTGCAAATATCCAAACATTTAGTTTTTATGTTTCTATCATCTGTTGAAATTTACGTGTCATTGTCTGAAGATTACCTTCACTTTCTGTCAATTTTGAATATTTTGAGTGTATATAGGCTTACTTATATCATGTACACATTATCAAAAAAGGGATAAAGGTGTTTCTTTACAACATGTGACGCAAAAAAAATTGTCTAATTTGCAATAATACACCATGCGCATGCGCCAACAAACGCGAAGTGCTTTACACTGTGGAATCACAGGATGCAGTCGACATATACATGGTATTTAACAATTTAATTCGCAAAACACTAATTTCTCCTGCCAGTTATTTAAATGTGGCGGACCGCACTGAAAACAAAATCACGCACGACTGTTATTATTATTTATTGTGTAATTCAACACACATTTAAGTTATTACTACTTGTTCGCTTTTTTTTTGTTTCATTGACAATACTGAATAAATCTAACCAATTGATGTATCCTATAGAATAAATTGCCAAATTAAAGGGTTAACGAATATAAAAGTTAACCTAACGCAGTTTAAGCACTCAAACCTGTGAAAGAATGCAATAAATAGTAAGTTGTGAAATTCTGAAGTACATATATATTTCTTTTTCTAATGCCCCAGGTTGTCTTTCGACATTCCTGTTTTCTCTCCTGGCATAGCGTACTTGTAACCCACTTCCGTGGTTGGGGCGCCTGAAAGGCCGGGTTACGTTTCCCCGATGATATAATGTGTGATGATGTTGATAATGGTGCGCCAGGAGAGTCCCTATTCATAAGCTTAACCTAAGATGAATATGAATGATGATGATTGCGATGGCCATATGATTTCGGGGACCGTTTGGGCCTTAAAGTTTTCCTTACATTTGTCTTACATGCGAGGAAAAACCCCGATAAAAATCTCACCCAGAAAAACTGTCCCGAACGGCGATCGAACCCGGGCCCGCTGCGTGACAAGGCAGCACGCTACCCCGAGACCACAGCGGTGGGCATTCTGAAGTATATGTGAACAGTTAATTAAAGTCCAGCCGCTGGATCTCTGGCTCTGACGTTTAGGTTGTACGAGGGGTAAATGGAGAAACTCGCCCTCTACTGCCAATAAGGAAATAGTTGTAGTGTGAGTGAACGTCTGTCACAACCAATCACTGCTCTTGACACCGCTAGTAATGTTTAAAACTGCTGAGATGATGTCAACTGTATTTCTGCTAACCGCATACATAAAGCGGCCCCTCCCACTGAATGTCCATATCGGCAACATTGTTGTCAAAACGTCGAGCTGGAGATCCAGTGGCTGGACTTATAGTATATACTCTATATTGGCTGCACTGGAACAGTCCTTGTTGTATAGAATAATCATAAGTAATGCCACGAGTGATTTCCAAATTATCGATAAATTCACGACTCACGAAGTGAGGAGTGAATTTATCTAGAGAATTTGGAAATCAAGAGTGGCATTTGTTAGGACTATTTAACGAATAAAATTAAGCTGTTTACTCACAAATCTTTATTTAACTATAGTTATTTTAAAATATTTATATATTTAATGTAAACTGCGATATTTTAAAACAAATGAGAAACGCTTCATCTGCTTCTTTTCTTTATCACTGCAACCAGATCATACTATTTATTGCCAAAGGAACGCAATATTGTAAGAATGCTCTCTAGTGGAGAAAAAATGAAACACATCAAACTGTATATTAATTCATTTCTGATGTATGATGCAAATGAGACAATTATATTTTTCTGGATTATTACCTGGGAAAAAATACATTTAAGAAAGTGCAAACAGTGGTTTCTTTTTTTTGGTGGTATAATAAATTGCTACAAATGTTTTTATATTAACTCCTGCAAGCGCTATGTGTTGACATCTATGCACTATATATACAATCTGGTAGCCGTAATTCTTACGGGCTCAGTCACTGCAAAATAATGGTCAGACCTGTTCACAAGATTAAAAAGGAGGAGCTTTCTTTAATATGGTAAATTTAACACTGATAAATATTTCGTGAAACACGACTCTGATTGGTTGTAAAACAGAAATCATTGAAACGTGATTGGTCATTGACTCCCATTTGGGACATGAGTTAAATAGTCGTTATAATCAATATGGTTGCCATGTCTTCTTGCTACGTATGTAGTTAAATATCATAGAAAAATATGTTGAAATAATCGTTAGAAAAATGTACAATCATTGCAAATGAGGGGAAATAATTCGAAAAATGAGACCCTAGGAATAAAATTTGATAGGAGCTTTTGAAGGAATTAAAAAAAGTCGCGTCACAGGTTGTGAAGAACAACCGTGATAAATGGATATTATAAGAAAACTGCTCACCATTTTGTTTAAAAATATGTTGCAGAAATTATCAGATCTGAAACGATAATTTGGAAAATCTTGTGGATACTGATATCCACCCAAACTGTATTATGCTTCAGGGCACACATTTTTGTCGTATAGCGGAGAATGAGTTAAATACTAATTAAGTGGCACCTTTAACAGACTGGTTTCTTTAACACACACACACACACAAACATGTTTATAAAAAGTGGGGGAAGAAGCCAGTCGGTCGAAGATGCCACTTGGTTTGTATTTTATTCAGTCTAAACGCATCTAAATTCCTTCATTTGTCAGAATATGTGCCCGTTTTCATGTGTTTCCTTCTTTGTGCTATTGAAAATGGAAAATAAAAAAGGCGATGTAAATTATTTATGCATAAATAAATACATGTGTATACCAATTTCAGATTTCTTATTGAATTATTTTAGAAGTAGAATTGAAATGAATTGGCATCCTTCCAACTTAACTTCTTTGGTGCTACTATATTTTAGTCGGAATTGGATGACTATAGGCTATAACTTTCTCTACCTTCTTCGTGAATAAAAGAATGGTTGTAAAGATCTGAGTTAGTTTTAAATTTATGCAGACGTTAGTCAGGACAGTAATATGATACTGTATCTTAAATTCAAATATATTTCGGAATTTTTATTAGTATTCTCCTCTCTGAATTTTAAGGGGGTGATGGGTGAAATTTCTATTTTCTATATTTTTTTAGCTAGAGACTTGAGGTTTTGTACAAACATCCACAGCATGATACATAATGATGTGTTTAAGTTTCAATCTTGTGAGACATCTGTTTTATGAGTTATTAAATATTATATTTTAAAAAAATGCACATATAATTAAATGGGTTCCACAGTTTTTTTAGTAAAATGTCTGGTTTTTTACAAGACCCCTAAAATATTTAGAAAAACATCATGCATTAGAATTCTTACAATGGTGAATACAAAGGGAGAAAAAAAAAATGTTGTACCTCATGCGTGAAATTACAAAAAAAAAAAATTGTATGCATTTTATTTTTTATTTCTGAAAATACTAATTCAATCATGAAACCCTTGCACTACCTTGTCACACATAGTTTTTAGGACATGCAGTAAAAATTTGAACCTTCTAGGATAAAATTAGTGAATTCCATTCAATTTTGAATGTACAAAAATGCAGTGAAAATAGAAGTGTTGAAAAACAAGCTTAAAGATTTGCATGCAGTTTAAATACAATATGTAACATACAGGCCTAATCAGCACTTTAGGGCACTTAGAAGCGTCATAGGCCTCTGAAACTTTGCCAACATATACATTAGAGTACAGGCTATTTTTAGTACAAAAAACAAAAAAATGCAAATTTTGATCTCAAATTGTCAATTTTTCACCCATAACCCCCCTTAAATAGTAAAGTAAAAGTAAAGTGATCCCACAACAGACCCGGAGGTCCTTGGGGTAGTAGGAGGTTAAGGTTCCCACTTTTTCTAGACAATCGGCACTTTATGTCAGCCGGGTTGTCAGCCCTGCGTGACGGCCGCCTTTACCCCCAGAACAAGCGTCTGGTACTCATTTCCGTTAGAGGCTGAGTCGACCCCAGGGCCATAGTGCCGCCAGAGGGTTTTGGTCAGTTTAAAAATCCTGACCCCAACGGGACTTGAACCCTCGTCCCTCCGGCTTGTAGCTCAGTGCCTTAACCACTACGCTACGGCGTGCCCCCCCTTAAATAGTGCCTAATTTATTATGTATAACAAAATAATTCTCACTAGATTATCGAACCCGTAAGTCCATGGCTATGATGACATAAGCTATCCATACATTCCTATCCTGAGCCAACGTTTTCCAATCATTCTGTGTATAATTTACCTTCCTCAAATCATGATTAATGTTATTATTCTCCCACATCATTCTCGGTCTACCTACTGGGTGTTTTCTCTCTGGTTCCCTACAAGTAGTTTCCATGCTCCTCTTTCAGTCTTCATTCGTTCCACATTTCCCTGTTCTATTGAATAATCGCAGTTTACGAGACTTAACTGTTCTTATTATAATCCGGTTTCCCATAAAGATCTCGTAGCTCACTGTAGTCATCTCCATTCACCTGTCTGTTCATCTCCCTTTAGTCTAAAAATTGTCGTAAGAACTTTATTCTCAAATACTCGTAATTTTTTCTCCTCCCTTAAAGTAAGAGTCCATGTTTCGCATCCATATAATATAACTGGGATAATAGTTTTATATAATTTCAATGTAATGTTTGAGAAAAGTTGGACGACAAAAGTTCCTGTGATACATAATAGCATGCATTTCCAGAATTGAACGTATGTCTAATTTCTTTGTGCATCTTATTCCTATTGGTGATTATAGAAATTATATTTTAATGTAAACTCAAAATGCAATTTATAGTTTTTTTGACAAAATGGATGTTGAAAATGCACATAAAAATATGGGGATTAGAACTTTTTGTTTTAAATGGATGTTAAAAATTCAAATGAGAATACTTTGGAATACTTTATCTTTGTTTTGAGGAAATGGATATTGAAAATTCAAATGAGAATATATTTAGAACACTTCTTTTTTATTTAGAAAATGGAACACTTTTTTTTGAGAAAATGTATGTAGAAGGAAAAAATAATATTAATTAAATAAAAATAAAACATAGTTTTATTTCTTCTTCTTCCTTCCAAGTATCAGGCCAAGGCCCGCTACGATCCTACAGAAAATTTTCCCTCCGGGAAATTCTCGTATAAGACTTGAAAGCATAATAATAGTCCCTTCGATTGGTTGCTAGCCAAAGGAAGGCAAGACCAGTGATGGGGCTGCCATCTTATAGCCTCTGGTCAGGCTTTTCTGGAGAAGAAAAGAAAATAAAGGAAAGAAGAAATGGAAGAAAGGAAAGACTCCCTAGCCCTCAGATGCCCTAATAGCGTCGGGGTAAAAAAAAAACAAGAGTTAACCAAGAGAGGTTAGATAGTAAAGTTAAAAGAGTGCAAAACACAAGTAAGTGGAAGAAATGTTTTGCTCAGCTTGGGCACCTTGTGGTCGCCATCCACATATCCCCTAGATGAGGACCCCTGAGGGGTTTTATTTAAAAAATTTTATTTAAAATATATATACAGTCAATATGCCCATTTCACCAATTAATGTTTTAAAATGGTCAACAAGTTTCTACAGCCAAGCTGTCATTCTCAAGACCAGATATTGACTGAAGACAAAATTGATTTTATTTGATTTGATCAAGTGATTTGAATGAATCCCCTTTGTTAAATTTAAAAATTTAAATAAATATTGTTGTATTGTTGCTTAGATCAGTTGGAACACAATTCATAATTTGTTAACATGTCTGAAGAAGGTACAGTGTACCGAAACAGCTGTCACTGAATTATATAATAAATCTCTATCTATCTATCTTCGGGTTTTTACAGCTGCTGCCGTCTTCCCGTGCCAAACCTCCAAAGCCTACGGTCTTGGGCATCTTCGATGCTTAGCCCTCTAGCTTGCATTACTGTCTTCATGTTTTCCTTCCATGTTAACCTTGGTCTTCCTCTTTTCTTCTTTCTGTTAGGATGCCATTCATATAGTTGCTTGGGCCATCGCTCATCTTCCATTCTTAAAACATGTCCTAACCACTTTAATTCCTTTTCCTCAATTCTTTCAATTATGCTTTCTTCTGCTTCCATTTTGTTTCTAATTTCCTTATTTGTGACACGTTCTAATTTAGACTTTCTGGCACTTCTTCGTAAATAATCCATTTCTAGAGCTATTAGTCTATTCTTGTAGTACTTATTGATTGTCCATACCTCACTTCCGTACATTGCAACAGATTCCACCAATGTTTTACCAATATATTTTTTTGTGTCTTTCCAAATATGCTTATCCCACCATATGGAATTTAATGATGATATTATTTTGCTACTCAATTCAATTCTATGTTTTATGTTCTCTTTGCCTATACCTTCGATGTTATCCATAATCATTCCCAAATATTTAGTTTGTTTCACTTGCTTTATTTGGATTCCATCTTCCAATACTAAGTTTTCTCTTTCATTGCTATTTATTGCCAGATATTCTGTTTTTTGTAAATTTACTGTGAGACCCCATGATTCATATGTGCTTTTTTCAACCTTTTTATCATGAATTCCATATCAAAATTGTCTTGCGCTAAAACCAGTTGATCATCGGCAAATTGTAATGTCAGCAAAAATCTATTGCCTATTGGGATCCCCATACCTTTGCAGCTTTGTTTCCATTTCGTTAATATAGATTCTACATAAATATTAAATAAAATTGGTGATAGACTGCACCCTTGTTTCAATCCCTTTGAGGTGTTTATAGGATTAGACATTATATTTCCCATTTTAACATAAGCGGAGTTATCTTTATAGGTTTGTTTAATAATTTCTATTAGGTTTCTGTCAATATTGTATTTCTCCAATACTTCCCATAATTTGTTCCTCGGAATTGAGTCATAAGCTTTCTCTAAATCTATCATTGTCAAATGGGTTTCTTCTCCAACTGCAGTCCGTTTTCAATTAACTGTTGTATTGCAAATATATTGTCAACACATGACCTTCCTGGTCTGAATCCATTTTGATCTTCTCCTAATTTGTCTTTAACATCTTTTTGTAACTTTGTTTTTAATAACTTCGTAAATATTCTATATAATGTGTTATTTATACTTAGTCCTCTGTAGTTTTTTGCGTCTCTTCTATCGCCCTTCTTGTATATTGGTACTATGTAGCTTATTTTCCATTCATCAGGAATCTTCTGTATTGCAGTGCACTTATTATATAAGTCCCTCAATCTACCTATTAAATTTTTTTGGGCCATATTTAATTAACTCATTTGGTATGTTTCCTGGCCCTGGTGCCTTTTTATTCTTTAGGGTTTGAATTTCTAATTCTATATCTATTGTATCAAATTCCAGGGCGTTCATTTCTATGGATGGATTTTCTGTTGTTTCCATAAACTCATTTCTAGTTTCTGACAGTAAAGCTTTGTAATGTTTTTCTGCGTCTGATTTTGCTAACAAATTTATCTTGCTGGGTCCTTGGTTGGTTTTCAGTGTTTTTAGAAATCTCCATACTTCTGATGATTGTGATCCTCCTATATAACTTTCTATTTCTTGGCATTTGCTTTTCCATAATTTGTTTTTTTTCTTCTATCACTTTCCTTTTAACTTTGGCGTTTGTTCTCTTGTATTCTATCCAATTTTCTGTTGTTTTATTTGCCAACCATTCTAAGTAGCATTTTTTCTTCTTTTTGGTTAATTCTTCAATATCATCATTCCACCAATCTTGGGTATTTTGTTTTTTATTTATTGTGCCTAATGCTTCTTTTGCTGCCGAATGTATTATTTCCTTTAATTGATTATATTCTTCTTCTATGTCTTCGTTGTAATCCAAATTCTCAATTTTAATCCTCAGTCTTTCTTTATATAAGTTTTTGATACTATCCTGATTAAATAAATACAGTTTAAATTTTTCTTCCTGCTTCGGTTGCATTGTTGATTCCCTTGCTTCATCATGCACTTTTTTCCCTGTAGGGAATTTGGGGATGATCTGTGCTGTGAGTAGATAGTGGTCAGAACCACAATTTGCTCCTCTTTTAACCCTTGAGTCCTTAATAAATAAGGAAGTATTTTGCTTTACAATTATGTAGTCTATAAATACGAAGATCAAATAAAACTATGTTTTATTTTTATTTAATTAATAAATATGGATTTTCATCAAGTAAACACCAACTCAATTGAAAGAATAATAGTTTACTTTTGACGTAATATTAAACCGTAATACGTTTAGAAATTATATACAAAGTTGGGGAACATGAAAACTTGTTTTAAACTACTGTAGATGTCCAAGAATTTGGACTGGATTCTGCCGTTAGAAAGGAGAGGAATTGTGGACAAAGTCCGAGCCAAGAGTATGTCGGGTAACGCTCTCACGAATAACGTGTCTGCAGCACGGAAATACGTGAAAATATTTTAATACGTCTGTTCCTGTCTCTCATTGTTATAACGTCATTTCTCTCACCGAGTGTCCGCTGTTTCGCAATCAATCCTTCACAACACAATAAAAATAATTAATCACAAATCAGTAGCCATAATTATGCAAATTACCTTGGAAGAACATTTACCGCCCGCATGACGGAAATACCAGACCTTAGTCAACCATTTTTACCAAACAAAATATTTTTTTCCCTTTAAAATACAATTTTACAATATAATTCACAATAATAATTTTACTAATTCTCATTTTTATCTTGATTCTCCCACAAATTTTAAATATTAATCCGGGAAACAAGTTTCTTTAACTAACTCACTGGCACTATCGAACCTGTAGGTTCATGGCCGCGCGGAATTAAGCTCTCCACACATCCCTATTCTGGGCTAATATTTTCCAGTCATTCCCTGTATAATCTACTTCCTTCAAATCGTGGTTAATGTTAATCTCCAATCTCACTCCTGGTCTACCAACTGGGCGTTTCCCATCTGGTTTTCCTCCAAGAAGCTTCCATGTCCCTTTATCATTCCCAATTCGTGTCACATGTCCTGCACAACACAGTCTACGAGACTTAACTGATATTATATTTGATTTTCTATAAAGATGATGTACCTCTGTATTATGGTAGTCTTCTTTCAGAAACATGTCCCTGTGTTTGAGCCTTTGGCATGGATTCCCTGAAGTAATCCCCGCCCGGATAACCGAATGGGGGACTATTTTACCTCTGGAAATTTTTACTCCAGTGGAACCCATGTCCGCGTTTCTTGACGGTTGTACTATTATGGTGAAAGATCGTCACTCTTTCGACATAGGTACTTTTTTCGTCCAGCTTATCGCCTTCGATCTGTCCGTCATGGGTTACCTTTTTTTGCAGCAATACTATCGGGATCATTTAGGCATGCAAGACATTCCACCACAAGATAAAGATACCATGGAGGGGCAAGTTTCATTGTAAAGCAAAACATTTTAGATGTTTATTTCTCACTTTTAATTCAGTCAAGTAATTTAAACTTACAAACGAGACAAGACTATGGTATGGTAATGCAAAGTGATATAAAGAGTGATACACAACCATTGATAGAAGAATATATCGAAAGATCATAGACGTGAGTGATACAATTTTTGCCTAAGACGTTGAACCTTTTATAATTTGTATACTTTCCTTTCAACGTTTCTTTTTAAAAAATATAACTTATATTTCCTTAAATAATGTGTACCTTACTGACTTAAATCAAGTCCTACGAATTAGCTTTTAATTATTTTGCGAATAATGTTATTTATGTATTTATAGTATAAAATAGAACAAAGGAAGTAATTTTAATTCATTAAGTACATTTTTATTGCCTCGGCGGTCTACAGGTTGAGTTCCTCGTCTCTGGTTCCAACCGACCGGGGTTCATACATTTTTTAGAGTAGTAAAATGCAATGACTTAGGGTCGGTTTCACCAACAGAGGTAGCTGTATTACGCCAGTTTAAGCTATGCATTATACACGGGGAAAACGGGCGTAATACAGTTACCTCTGTTGGTGAAACCGACCCTTAGAGCCAGTTTCACCAAGAGAGGTAACTGTAATACGCCAGTTTAAGCTATGCATTATATATGAGGAAAACTGGCGTAATACAGTTACCTCTCTTAGTGAAACTGGCCCTAAGTCATCCGGGAGAAACTTCGAGCCGTGGGTTTCGAATCTGAAGATTTTCACAAATTAACCATATTTAACTTTCAGCTCATTAATGCCAAGAATATCGGGATAAGTAGATTCCCGGGCAACGCCAGGTAAACAGCATGCGGTATCTAAAAATAATTATGGTATAAATTTATAATATTTTTTTTTCCCTTTTTACTTATTCAACTAAATGTAAAAAAGAACACATTTTATTTATTTAGGCGTAGCAGCGCATGCCGGGTATTAGCTAGTATCAATATTTTTAAAATTTATTGTAATCACATTTGAGATTATGTATTAATTGTTTCTAAATATTAATGTATTTTTTATAATATTAAAAAAATAATTATATATTTTTTCTATTTCAGGATTGTTTCTGTTATTTATACAGGTATCCTCAACCAAAATATACAATTTTCTTCTTCCACACTTTCCGGTCTTGTGTGTCTGCTTCTGTCATATTTCTTTTCTTCGCGTTGTCTTGAATTCCCTTCTCCAGGAGGTATCCATTTCAATACTTCTTTATTTGTTTCTGTGTCCCTTCTTCTCATTATATGTCCATACCATCTTAGTTGGATTTCTTCAATCTCTTGTACAATATTCTTTTCTACATTCATAATTTATCTTATTGTTTATTTATTATTTTATCTAATTTTGATATTATTGCCGATCTTAAACTTTTCTTAATTAGAAAGTTTTGTTATAAATGTGCTTTATCCAAATGTTGAAAAGCAATAATAAAAATGTTTATTCGTATTTATCTTCTTCTTATTCTTAATTTGTAGGATTATCGTGTTTATTTCCAAAATCACTCCTCGGAGGGAGATGTATTGGATGTGCATCCACTGTCTATCCATCTCTTGGCTGTTCTTCCTCTTGTACTTCTCTCGTCCATTGGTCTATCTTCTTTAGCTCTTTTTACAAGTCAGTTGTCTTCAATTCTTTCTATATGACCTTTCCATTAATTTCGTCTACGTATAATAAATTTGGTTATGTCTGGAAAATTACATTTTCCCCTAATTCCTGTGTTATTGGCATTTCAATTTTGATTAATACAAATCTATTTTTATAAAAAACTTAAAAAAACTATATTTCATATTATTTAATGAGTGGAACTCAACCTTTCCATTAATGTAACTTTTGGCATATATTGCTTAATCGAACATGCTTTAACAAGAAACATCAACCAAAGATAATAGAACAGTAAAACATTTAAAAGAATATGTACTTAAGGTATTCGTGGAACTCATAATAATTACTTTATGAAATCCTTAAAGTGTTAATTTCGCTTGAATAGCATTTTAATGATAGTTTAACACCATGTGAGGCTGAAGGACACACTTCACTAAACATGGTGACGTCATTTAAATGTCTTCACACTCTCGTATCCTATAACAAGTGATCTTAAGACCTTTCAAATTAATTATATATCCTATTTATAACATTTCCTGGGCAGTTAATGACAAATGAGGAAAGTTTTGAGGAAGTGGCTGAATTCAAATACCTAGGAACAATAATCACGAACAGGAATGAGATGCACAAAGAAATTAAACATAGGCTCAATTCTGGAAATGCGTGTTATTATGCATTACAGGGACTCTTGACTTCCCAACTCCTTTCAAAAAACGTTAAACAGAAAATATATAAAACTTTTATTCTACCAGTTATATTATATGGGTGCGAAGCATGCACTCTTAATTTAAGGGAGAAAGGAGATTACGAGTATTTGAGAATAAAGTTCTTAGGAAAACTTTTGGACCAAAGGAGATGGACAGAGAGGTGAATGGAGAAGACTACATAAGTGAAATACATGGTCTTTATAGGAAGTCAGATATAATAAGAACAGTTAAGTCTCGTAGACCACGATGGGCAGGATATGTGGCACGAATTGGGAATGAAAGACGTGCGTGAAAGCTTTTTGTAGGAACACCAGAGCGAAAACGCCCAGTTGGTAGACCAAGAATGAGGTGGGAGAATAATATTAAGTATGATTTGAGGGAAGTAGATCATGCAGGGAATGATTGGAAAACATTAGCTCAGGATAGGGATTATGGAGAGCCTATGTCCACGCAGCCATAAATCTACGGATTCGAAAAAAATCACAAAATTTTCGAAAAATGGCTTAAATATCGAAATCGTGTCAATGAGTTAGTTATACATATTGTCAATGGAGATATTAGCCTGAGTAAAAACATAAGGCAACTGTAAAATAGGCGGTGTATATTTTACGATTAAAATAAATTTGTATATACACCGTGTCCCTTTTAAACCTCCACAATTTAATTAATCATAATTCTCAAAGTATGCGGGATTATGAAATGAGGTTGGTATTAAAAGAAAGATAAACTCAAAGAATTTTTGTTTTCATTGTTGCAGTTAATTCATCTGTCTCATGTTGGACAATGATGACATAAAACAAAATGTCAACTCCTCAGCAACTGTTTTCTGGTATGCAGAGACGAAGTCAATAATTACAGTACAAAGAAATTACCGGAGAGAATATAGAGGAAATGCATCATTAAGGCATGGCTTGAGAAGTTTCTGGCGACTGGAAATAAAAGAATGAGGAGGTGCTCGTACACGTGTTTCAGAAGATAAGATTGAAGAAATTGATATTGTTCGTGCTACTGATGGTGCACATATAGAGGTATTTTAGTGTGTGGCAATGGAAATTCTTTGAGTTTCTGTTTCGTTTAATACCGGCCCCATTTTATAATTCCGCATACTTTGTTAGTTATGATTAATTAAAATGTGGGAGGTTTGAATGGAACACCCCGTATAATAAACACTATTATACTTACATTTTTCTCTATTTTCAAGTTCATATTTATGTTTAAACTTTATTTGATGGATGTTCAAATCAACATCCAAGAGTTATGAGATTTTTTGATTTGTAACTTGACATTGTTAGGAATCTAGATTAAAACGCTATAGTAAAGTATTTTGTTCATGAATGGAGCACAACACAACAGATGCTGTTTCTAATGCCTTCGAGCTTCATCATCTCATTTCAAAATTGCAAATCACAGTCTTTTGAACCTCGAAACGAAACGTATTGACATGAAATTGACCTGTATGAAGGTACGTTCTAAATCTAATAGTTTGGTGAATACTTAATGAATAGTGAAGAGGTGAAAGGAAAGATGATAGCGGGGGGCGGCCATAAAAATGAGGACAACTAGAGGTCATCCAAGGAACAGGTTTCCATTATTACGCTTAAAAGAATCAATCGATGAAATCTTAATGAATCAAATGCATCAAGCCTTATCATTCAAAATTATTGATAGTGAAATTAACTGATATTATATGCTTAGAAATTTATGTATACGCCAGAACAATTTTTATTCACAATTGTTTAGACTTCGAGCGTCTTTTAAATTGGAGCAATATTATTTTTCATTTAATAATTCATTGTTTTAGGACAAGTAGCGGTTGTATATTTTTCAAAGCTCCGTAAGATATCATTTTCATCAAAATTTTGTGGAAAACCATTATGCATGAACTAAAATTATCTATAGAGCGATTAGTCAAGTTTTTAAAAAATAAATTATACATAAGTTCATTTAAATCAATGAGGATACCCGTGAAGAACTGCAAATCTACTCCATAAAAGTAAATATATTTAACAACAACAACCAGTGGAAAAAACGCGTAGAAAGAATGGAAGAAAGCAATGTACCAAACAAAATCATATATTATCAGCTGCTGAAATGAGATTCCTCAGACCAACAGCAGGATATCAAAGAAGAGACAAAGAACATAACACAGAATTAAGACAACTAAAAGTAGAGGAGTTAAACACAACAATAGAGAAATACAGAACAAACTGGAAAGAACACTTGGCAAGGATGACTGAGAATAGAATACCAAAAGCAGCATACAGCTATTCACCACGAGGAAGAAGAAGTTTGGGAAGATCAAAGAAAAGCTGGAAAGAGCAGCAATTTTGAGCCGGAAGAGGCTAGTAAATAAGCCTAAACCGTGAAGAAGAAGAAGAAGAAGAAGAAGAAGAAGGCATTATTTTCCGAGAGGAAGAAGAGATGTCGGACGTCTTCGGAAGAGATAGTCTCAGATCCATTAGTAAAGACGGAACAGGCAATTAATGCCTAAAACAGGAAGAAGAAGCAATTTATTTAAATTTACAATAAATGCTTTCAAAATTTACATTACTTCTTGTTGCATAAAACAAAGAACAATTCATATTAATGTACACGGCATTCTTTTATAAAACATGCGATTGCTTTTTCTCATTAATCAACATATCTGTTCGCTTCGCTAATTATTAATTCGGTTTTTATTAGTCGTTGTATTGATATGAAGTGTACTTAATGTGGCTATATCTCTACAAACTAAATTTATTATACTGGTTATAGCGCTTTTATTGCATTACTTCATCACTATTTATACACTAAAATCGTTCTCAATAACGAATAATCCATTTTTCCTAATGTGTGTTTATACACACACACGCATATATGCATATATATATATATATATATATATATGTGTGTGTGTGTGTGTGTGTGTGTACGGGAAGCAACCACACCTATAATTTCCTAGGAAAGCTGGAAAGCATAGCATGAAAATGTTATGACTGCAGTGAAAGACCTGCTCTCGGGCAGAATTGCTATGGATATATATCCACCGCTGTGGTCTCGAGGTAGCGTGCTTCCTTGTCACGCAGCGGGCCCGGGTTCGAGCCCCGGTCGGGGCAGTTTTTCTGGGTTAGGTTTTTATCGGGGACTTCCTCACCTGTAAGACAACTGTCAGGAAAACTTTAAGGCCCAAACGGTCCCCGAAATCATACGGCCATCCTCATCATTATCATCCTTATTATCATCCTTATCATCATCATCATCATTCACCGGTGTGGAAAGCAACGGGGAGCTACCACACCTGTAATTCCCTAGTAAAGCTTCAAGCATAGCATGAAAATGCTATGATTGCAGTGAAGGACCTGCCATCGGGCAGAATTACTATGGATGGAGATATATATATATATATATAATTCTATCTATCTATCTCTCTCTGTCTGTCCGTCTGTCTGTCTGTCTGTATAGAGAAAGAGAGAGAGAGAGAGAGAGAGAGAGAGAGACAGAGAGAGAGGGAGGGAGGGAGATATATATATATGCATTTTCTGGAATCATGAAATGGTTTGAAATGAACACATGTTAGGGAACGCAAATGTATATGTATATGGTCGGAAAAAATTGCTGTAAAATTAATCTCCTTAATACTTTTACAGACGTAAATTCGTTTTTGGATTTGTGGTTCTTTTCTAAAACTAGATTTCTTTTTACTGAATTTGTTAATTATTTTGGATGGGTAGAGGTTCAGTTAATTTAAATAGCTACTGAATAAGGAAAATTGATCCATGGTAAATAGGATTATAATTAAAACAGTAGGTACCATCTTCTGCAATGAAAGACATAAACAACAGCAAATCTACAATAGCAGGATTTTCATTTGAGAACAACTATCATGACCTAAGTTTCAGTTGTAATGTAAACAAATCATACGTATGACTGCATTTTTTATCGATCGAATAACGATTTTACATTTCAGTGTGTAAGGAAGTAGTTCCCTCTCTAACACTCGAAATAAAGAAAATAAAAATAATAAAAATAAATATTAAATAGAATAAAAAATGGGGATTACGGATAAATTATAATAAAACAGAATATATTTCATTGGATACAACAGATAAGCTAAAATGTAATTCAGGAAGAATACGTAATGTTAAAAATTTTAAATATTTAGCATCTATTTTAGATCAAAGTGAGAATTCAACTATAGAAATTGAAAGAAGAATAGCTGATGGAAGAAGAATCATTGGTATGTTGAACTCAGTGCTTTGGAATAGAAATATAATATACAAACGAAGAAAACTATATTTCAAGTTCTGTTACAAAGCATTTTATTATATGGGTCCGAAACCTGGACAGTAAGTAGAAAACAATCCAACAAGCTGTTAGCAGTAGAAATGGATTTTTGGAGGCGATCGACAAGAATTCAATCAGAAACAGCACAATAAGGGAAATTAAGCAAGTTAAAAAAAAGAACATTAGGAAAAATAGAAGAAAAACGTTTGAAATGGTATGGACACCTGATAAGAATGGAAGAAGAGAGAATACCAAAGAAGATCCTTAATTGGAAAGCTAATAGAAGAAGTGGAAGAGGCAGGTCTAGAGAACGATGGATGGATGGATGGATGGATGGAGCGAAGAAAAGTATGAAAGGTAGAGGTTTGAGGGAAGAAGATGCTTTAGACAGGAACCTCTGGCGACAAATCACTTTGGGTTGAAGGAGAAACACTGTATTGTGGAATATTCCTAATAAAAATAATATCTAGCACATGTCTATAGTAAGTTATATGGGAGAGTTTTAAAATATATAATTATATGCATTTTAAAAGTTTAAATAAGCATTGCTTTATTTTTACGCATATCCAGAATACTTTGGAGTTTTAGTTGTTTCAAAATGGGCACTTCTGTAGAATTTCTAAAACATCGGAAAGAATTTGAAAAGCAGTGAGAAACAATTTATTTTGAATATTTTCGAAAACAGTTTAGTGAAAAAAAAGTGTATTAACTATTGATGATGTGGTGAAAATAACAGCAGAATTTACAGCTGAGTCAGCATGGAGCATAAATTCTGCTCGTAATGTCATAAATAAATAAGACATTGAGGATGTTCCTAATTATTGGTAAAATTTTATCTTGTGTTCAGCATTATCATCATCATAGGACATTCACGAATTTAGGTCATTTGTTGACCTGTTTCGGCCTCAAGAGAAACATCATCTAAAATCTTTTGAGTGGACGTCCTGGTGTTCTTCTTCCTGCAAGTTGATAGCTTAACTTTTGTTTGGGTAATTCAGTATTATTTCCCTAATATATTACCGGTAATTGCCTAAGAAAAATGATTTTATCGTTGACAGTTCCGTACACTATTCAGTCATATGGCGGGTAAAAGTAGCACCACGGTTCCCACAATAGACGGAGTCGGTGGATTAATACCCTACGCAAGTTTGTTTACAGTAGAACTGGTACTTAGCGCTGAATTAGTACAGTCAGCATTTCCACAATTATTAAGAATATAGATCTACTTTTCCTTTAACACATTCAGTGCCGTAAACCAGTTAAGGCGTTTAAAGAGACTATCGTGTGTATGCGGCCGTCGGTCAGTTAACTCGTTTTAGAGCGGGCACGAAAAAACCTCGTTTATATTCGGCGCTTAAATATTGTGTTGGCTTAGTATGTCTTGGAGATCATAGATGGCATGTAAATGTACATTTTCTATTCCCGTTTGACACGTTTAACCTTGGTGAATCCCCTTTTATTTTTAGAACAAACAACACATGGAATTGTTCACCCAAACTCGCCTCCAGACTCCATTGCAGTCGTATATGTTTCTCGTCATCGCGCTGCTGTTTGTGCGTGAGTGTAACCATGACGAAAGAAAAATATCTCACTGAAGAAGAGTTAGTGAATATTTTGTATAATGGTGATGAACTGATTCGTGAATTAGAGGATTCACAAAGTGAAAGTGAAGATGAACTTCCACTTCCTGAAATTGATACGCCGATACCATGTGATGTCAATCACCCAAGTTATTTCACCATCAAATCCTACTAGGATATCTCCTTTAGGTATGTACATAATTTGAATTTTCTAGGACTAATAGTTTGTGAATAATGGTCCATTTTCTGAAGTGCCACGAAAAGGGTAGCTGGGGTATTTAAATGGCTGGCCTGTGGATTTAAATGCACTGCTCAGTGCCTGGTACTGAATGTGATACGGTCGAATAAGTGATAACATATCTTCACAATCTATCGATACCCTTTTTGATTTGGTTTTATTAACTGCAGAATATTTCTTAATTCATGCAACAAGTATCGGTATTCCGAAATAAAAATACATTTGGATAGACGAATATTCAATTGCACAGTTTGACAATACTGTATAAAATAAAACAAAACACGTTAAAACTTAAATACACGTTTTATTTTAGTATTATTTCCTGACATAGCTCAACCTGTCTAAACGAAGATTCCAAAATAATTGGTCCTAATTCGAAGACCATTGTTCAATTTCAAATTGGTTCTATGATGTAGAGTGGAATCAAAATATGGAATTATGATTTTTTGAAAATAATATAAAATACAAAAGATTACCCAGACAAGCTTTGGAATATATTCCACCTGGGAAATGAAAGAGAGGTCGACCTAGATTTAAATGTATGAATGATGTAAGAAGAGGTATGAGGGAGCTAGGTCTGGAAGAATTGGAATAGGAAGATAGAGAAGAATGGAGAAAGAAGATAATTTAAAAATATTTGGAGATAGGAAGATGTTTTATTACATTTCAAAGCTGTTCGTAAATAAATACATATAAAATAAATTTTTGATCCAAAATATTTTATTCATTTTTTTGTCATATGCTCGATAAGAAAATGTCTGAGGAAACACTGCTAGCATTGATGAAGGGGAGAAAGAGAGCATGGCCAGAAGCAACATAATTAGAAAGAATGAAAGTAGTAATTAAATGCGGACGTTTGTAGAGAGAACAATGAAAAGAGCTAGAGGACAGACACCCGAGACACAGAGAAATGGCGACAATCATTACACAGTTCCCACAATAGAATTATGGTCTTTTAAATATATTCAACTATAGCTTGATTTTCTACTTACGTTACTTATTTTTAAACTGTTAAATATAATTCATTAATTATGCACTTGTTTATCGTTAGCGTTAATACGTGCAATTTCAGTTATGTCTAGACGTAATGACAATATTAGCAATAAGCTGATTGGATATAATTCTCAACAATCGCTAGATTTTGATCAATTATCGTAATTATTAAAAAAAAAGTCTATCGATATTAATTACAAATTTAAAAAAAAATATTTGTCATTAATAATTGTAAATAATTGTAATAAATACAATATATTTAATAATTAAGATTTTTGGTCTGTACGCCGTAGCGTAGTGGTTAAGGCACTGCGCTACAAGCCGGAAGGTCGAGGGTTCAAGTCCCGTTGGGGTCAGGATTTTTAAACTGACCCAAACCTTCTGGCGACACTATGGCCCTGGGGTCGACTCAGCCTCTAACGGAAATGAGTACCAGACACTTGTTCTGGGAGTAAAGGCGGTCGTAACGCAGGACTGACAACCCGGCTGACATAAAAAGTGTCGATTGTCTAGAAAAAGTGGGAGCCTACTACCCCAAGGGCCTCCTGAGGCCTGTTGTGGGACCACTTTACTTTACTTTACTTTATATTCTTACTTCTCATGGTTGTTTTTGTTGAACATATGTTTCAAGTTTTCTGAGCCCCATCTTTAGCGATTACAAACTCAGAAGCTTTGAAACGTATGTTCAACAAAAACAACCATTAAGAGGTAAGAATTGTAATCGCTGAAGATGGGACTCAGAAGCTTTGAAACATATGTTCAACAAAAACAACAATTAAGAGGTAAGAATTGTAATCGCTGACGATGGGGCTCAGAAGCCTTGAAACGTATGTTAAACAAAAACAACCATAAGAGGTAAGAATAAATATACCAAATATCTTAATTATTAAATAAACCTCTTAATGTTACTGCCTATTGTATTTTTAAAATAATACATTTATCTTAATTAAACATGTTAGTGTTATCTGGAATTTTTAAATCAGAGTTTTATGAATAAATAAAATAATAATGTTAAATTAAAAATGCAGAATTCAAGGTTAAAGCAAAGTGATTATAATATCTAGATGATACGAAAAAATTGCAAGGCAATATTTCCAATTATGTTGGTTGTTTATAGTTTATTAATTTTGTTTATAGGTCAAAGATTGTTAGTAGATAATGAAAAAAAGCATTAAAACACTTTATATATTTCTGATTATTGATATTTAATTCGTAAATATTTTATCTGATCTATCTCGCTGGCAATATCGAACTCGCAGGCTTATGCTCCCACATATTCGTAACTAACTAACTGGTCCTATCGAACCTGTAGGTTCATTGCTTCGCAGACATAAATTCTCCATAGATCCCAATCCTAAGCTAATGTTTTCCAATCATCCCCTGTTTTGTCCACGGACGAAGCGAATGAAAGCAGTAGGTATTTAATACGTCATGAGTGTTGCTTTATTCTCAGGTAGAATGCCATTGTATCGCTTGCAATTCCCCTTCGTCCCGTGCTTTCATTCTCTTCGTCTGTGGGGTATGTAATCCACTTCCTTCAAATAATGGCCAATGTTATTCTTCTACCTCATTCATGGTCTACCAACTGGTGGTTTTCCTACATAAGTTTCCATGCCCTTCTTTCATTCCGAATTCGTGCCACATGTCCTGCTCCTCGCTCATATATTCGTATCCTGAGCTATATTATCCAGTCATTCCTTAAATAATCCATCTATTTCAAATCATAGTTAATAATTCGTCCACCTCATTCATGACCTATCTATATAGGCCTACGTTTTCCCTCTGGTTTTCCTACAAGCAGTTTCTTACCCTGTTTCATTCCCCAATCTTGCCACTTGTCTTGCCCATCGCAGACTTACAAGACTAACTATATCTGATTTCTCATGGAGCTCTCTGTTATGTAATTTCCTTCATTAACCTGCCTGTTAGTACCTTTTTGATAAAAAAAAACTTCTTGTAAGCCCATGTTTCCCTGAAATTTAGGCGCTCTCCCCCTACAGGGAAAAATTTGAACCATACTAATTTAGTTACACTTGATTTCGTACAGATGTCATTTGAGTGGTCAGTGGTCAGCGTTCCGCCTCACACTGACATCTAGAAAACCAAGGTAGTACTAGGACGAGAAAATTCGGTACATTTTGCTTAGAGGCCTTTTAATTCAGGCTTAAGGATCTTTTACGAGCCTGAAAATCTTCAGATTCGGAACCCACGGCTTAAAGTCCCTCCCGGAGGACTTGCTCCTTAGATTTTTCCATCCTTAAAAAATCCATCGACCCAGGCCGGGTTTGAACCCGCGATCCTCGGGACCAGAGGCAAGGAGCATAACCACTAGTCCACCGCGGCCAACTTAAGAACTTTATTTTCAAATATTCATAAAGTCATAATATTTTCTCCTCTATTAAAGTAAGATACCTGTTTTGCAACCATGTTATATTACTAGAAGAAATACAGTTTACGTATTTAGTTTAACTTTTTTTGAGAGAAAAATGTTAAAATACTCGTATTAAAATAAGTACCTGATTATCGGTTGTCATTACCGAATGACATGCCGAAGATGGAACAGGATTCTGAAAGGCCCATATTTTTTAGTGGGCTTGCCGCAGTGTAATGGTCAAGGCAGTGTGCTACAAACCGGAAGGTCGAGTTTCCCAAACCATCTGGTGGCACCATGACCCAGGGGTCGACTTAGCCTCTAACGGAAATTAGTACCGGACCCTTGTTTTGGGGGTGAAAGCGGCCGTCACGCAGGGCTGACAATCCAATTGACATTAAGTGCCGATTGTCTAGAAAAAGTGGGAGCCTTAACCTCCCACTACCCCTAGGGTCTCCGGTGGCTGTGGTGGGATAACTTTACCTTCTATATGTTTTTAACTACTTAACAAAGTTTTTAAAACAGAAATTGAATTTAGCTGAGGACGACTGCTATAGAAAGTGTTTATTTTAACATTTTATTACATAACCTCAACGGTGATTTACAATGAATTTCAGAAGTATTGATTTTTTGAGAGAATTTGAGACGTTAAGAGTCTCTATAATACATGATTACACGCATTTTCAGAATTCGAGATACACAGTTCATTTTAACTCATAGGAACTTAAAATGTGTAGGACTTTTGAATACAGTCCTCACATTCCTAGGAACATGTCCCTAAATTTGAGCCTTTGGCATGGGTTCTCTGAAGTAGTCCCCGCCCGGAGAACTGAGTGGGGGACTATTTTACCGCCGGAAAATTTTACTCCAGTGGAACCCATGTCCGCATTTCTTGACGGTTGCATTTTTACGATGAAAGATCGTCACTCTTTCGACCAAGGTACTTTTTTCGTCTGGCTTATCACATTCGACCAGTCAGGCATGGGTAACCCTATCGGAAGCAATGCTAACTCCGGAGGCTTCTTTTAAGAAAACCAGAGCGAAAACGCCCAGTTGGTGGACCAAGTATGAGGTGGGAGAACAACATTAACTATGATTTGAGCGAGGTAGATTATACAGGTGTCCCGCGCTGTATCCGAGTGATTAAGGCAGGAAGCCTTGGCACAGAGCTACGGGACTTGCGCTGGTTCGAGTCCCCATGGGGGAAGAAATTTTATTTCGGCCAGTATGGGACCGGTGCCCACCCAGCATCGTGAGGCATTTGGGTAGTTACAATAAGTAGCGGCTCCAGGTTGAGAAAACCAGATATAACGGCTGGGGGACCCGACATGCTGACCACATGTCACCCCTACATTGGCTGATGATCGTCTACCTCTGTGATTGACACATGCGGATGTGAGGCCAGCAGCCGGATGGTAGGCTAAGGGCATTGTTGGGCTGTCGCACCAGGAGTAATAAAGTGTAGATTATACAGGGAGTGATTGGAAAACGTTAGCTCAGGCTAGGGGTGTATGGAGAGCTTATGTCCGTGCGGCCATGAACTTACGGGTTCGATAGTGCCAGTGAGTGAGTTGGTTAGTTGGTTAGGGCTTTTGAATTGCACAGATTTGACTATACATTGAATAAGGTCGAATACAGCAGCTGTTATGGAAGAAAGTGCAATTAAATGTCATACAATTGATTTAATTATATCGCCAGACACTTTTTGTTTGGGCTCCACAAGAGTTGTTTAATGCTCTATATAACATAACCTGCTTATTTCATAATAAGTTTTAAGGTGAAAGTAAGTGATTATCGTCTACTTGTTATGGATCAGCTCTGCGCTTTCTTTCTCTACCAACTGCAGTCACTTTAATCGTATCAAGTTGAAAGTGACCGGACGAAGGTCACTTTCACATAATATTTCATTATGTTATCTGATGACCTGACTTCGCAACCATAAATCTTATTTCTGTACGTGTAAATTGGGCGGAGAAACCATCCGGAAATTTTACAAAGGACATTTCCTTAAGTAAAGGTCAAAATCTCATGATATTTATACATTATAGTTTCACTTTTTATTCCTGAATGTTTTTTATAGAATATTTATTTAATCAATTGAGTTGATGTTTACTTGATGAAAATCCATATTTATTAAATAAAAATAAAACTTAGTTTTATTTGATTTTCATATTTATTAAGATATAATTCAGTGACAGCTGTTTCGGTACCTGTACCTTCTTCAGACATGTTAACAAATTATAATACAATTATAATCATAATTTGTTAACATGTCTGAAGAAGGTAAAGTGCACCCAAACAGCTGTCACTGAATTATATCTTAATAAATATGAAAATCAAATAAAACTAAGTTTTATTTTTATTTAATTAATGAATATTTATTTAATACTAGCTAATATGCGGCGTGAGCTGCTGCATCTAAATAAATTAAATATTGACAGATAATTAATTATATGATATATCATATACATAACATGGCGGTTGCTAAATCCCTAATTTCAAGTTTTTGGTAAACCCCCGCTGCTAACGGTCGGATTTCGCTGATTTTTTTAATAATACATACCTCGGTTTATTTTGATAGGATACTCCGAATATTGTTGTGAAACATCGAAAATTGCGATCGCTAGAGCGATTTTTATATTTTCGTTTCAGATGAACGCCTATACCTAATGATTTTAGAACATAATACATAACGGCTAAACACTTGCCGCGTCTGAAAACATGTACATACAAATTTTCACGAAGATCTGTTGAACGGATTAGAAGTCTATAAAGGACAGACAAACATATATTCGTTTATATATGCATACTACCTAAATACCTGGCGTGCGCTGCTGCACCTAAATAAATGATAATGTGCTTTTTGCATTTAGTTGAATTAGTAAAAGGAAACATAAATATAAATTTATATCGTTATTATTTTTAGATTCACCGTGCAGATTACCCGGAGTTGTCCGGGAATCTACGCATCCCGATGTACTTGGCATAAATGAGCTAAAAGACAAAATTCGTTATTTTTTAGTTATCCGTAAAAGAATACCCGTCGTGCGCTGCTTGCTATGCTTGCCCGGGAATCTATTATCCCGATCTTCTTGGCATCAATGAAAAACAAAAATGGTTATTGTGTTATCCGTAAAAGATAAACATATGTTGTCGCGGACTTTTCTCTAGAGTTTTTTGAGATATTCAATTCTGTGTACAATAATTTTGTGTATTTGTTATGGTTTAGGCAGCGTAAGTCATTTAAGCTTACAAAAAGCGACATTTTTTCACGCTTTTTTCACTATAGAAGGAGATTTTTAAGGGTAAAATGCTTGGGCATTAAAACTCTCTTATAACCTATAACCTTCCCGGGAAAATTCTGAACATTTTACAATAAGCCCCATGACAATCGGATGAATGGTATGGCAGCCCATGCTTGCCCGGGAATCTATTTATCCTGATCTTCTTGGCATCAATGAAAGACAAAAATGGCTATAGTGAGTTATCTATAAAAGATAAACATATGCTGTCGCGGACTTTTTAGTTTTTTTTTTAGGTATTCAATTCTGTGTACATTAATTTTGTGTATGTGTTATGGTTTAGGCAGCGTAAGCCATTTAAGCGTCAAAAAAGGGACTATCTTAAGGGTGTAGGAGATGAGTATCACAACTCCCTTATAGCCAATGTTCATCCCGGGAATTTGCTGAACATTTTGCAAAAAAAACTCCATCACAACCGGATGAACGGTATGGCAGCGCATAAAGTACGAACAAACAAAATGCATTTTTATATATTAGATTTTAGAAATTACGAACAATCTGGATGTATTATAGAAAGTGATGTTTGAGCTACAATACACAAAATAATTATTTACTTAACGAGAATCAGGCCAGCCTAACAAAAAAAAAAGTGTTAGAAAATTGGCATTACTTCCTTCAATAAGTTACCTTGTGAAGATCATAAACAATCTTCTCTAGATGTAAGTATGAAGACCCGGTATAACACGTTTATTTGCTAAGACACCATGTTATATTGTAAATTAATTTTTAGTTTTACATGTTATTTTATTACTATTTATTTTTTATTTAATCATCATCATCATATGACATTCACGAATTTAGGTCATTTGTTGACCTGTTTCGGCCTCAAGAGAAACACCATTCAGAAGTCTTTTGAGTGGACGTCCTGGTCTTCTTCTTCTTCGTTCAGGTTGATATCTTAACATTTGTTTGGGTATCCTGTGATCTTCCATTCGATGAACATGTTGCATCCATCTTGAATTATAATCAGAAATTTTGTTTTCTAAAGGTTCCATGTGCAATTTTTCTAAATGTCTTCATTTTTTTTGTAATCTAGTAGTGTTTATCTTGCAGCCGTCCGAAGGTATCTCATTTCAGCAGATCTAAGTCTCTGTGTATCCTTCTGTTTCAATGTCCATACTTCGGTACTTTATTTTAATGTTTGTATTCATTGATGCTCTATTGCATTGTAATTTATACTTAATAACAACTAATAAGATCAAATAAATAAATAAATAAATATAACTTACATATAAATAAATATATATATGCCAGCGCACGTTATCCTTAAACCATTTTTGATTTTAATTAAAATATCAACATTAAATGAATGCGTTTTGAACAAAATGTTATTAATGGTAACTTTTTATGTACCGTTGGATTACATATTGAATAAATATAAATTATTATTAGGCTTAGGCTTTTTAGCATTGTCATCTTTTTTGTGACGAAAAGGCACCTGATTTGATGCATCAACCGCAAACCTGGAGGACCAGGTAATTTTTGGTCAAGGTTTTCTTCCTCTAGCCTTTATCAAACCAATGACGAAATACAAGGCAGTTGTATCTGTACCCTAGATAAGGGGCCCTCACTGGGTACTATCAGTCGGGCGTACTGAACCCTGGTTTTTTAACGAGTAGTTACTCCTCTCCCTCACCCTTTTTTAACCCGGCTTGGTACAGGCTTTGGCAAGAAATAAGAACCTGAATGAGAACAAGAAGACTGGAGGACATGGAGTGGATGGATGGAGACGAGTGGAGAAGAAAACTAAAGCTTTAGGCACAGAAAGACGAGTAAACGTTGAAAACCTTTATATAAATCAATAAATTATTGTTATTGCGTTCAGAAAACTTGTATTCAATGAATACCCAGTTTAATACTCCTCATATTTATCCTACAGTCAAACTTTTATAACACTAAAATATGCCAAATTTGTATACAATACCATATCATGATTAAAGAGTTGGTACCATTGATATTATTGAGAGACCATGTGTTAAACGTTATTTCCTTCGGACCAATGAGTCATTGCTCTGAATATAATAATAATAATAATAATAATAATAATAATAATAACAATAATAACAACAATAATAATAATAACATCAACAATAACAAAAACAACAATAACAATAATAACAACAATAATAATAAAACAGCAACAATAACAAGAATAATAATAACAAGAATAATAATAACAACAATAATAATTTCATTAATAACAGCAACAACAATAATAATAACACCAACAATAATAACAAAAACAACAACAATAATAACAAATACAACAACAATAATAACAAATACAACAATAATAATAACAAAAACAACAACAATAATAACAAAAACAACAACAATAATAACAAAAACAACAACAATAATAACAAAAACAACAATAATAACAAAAACAACAACAATAATAACAAAAAACAACAACAAAAACAACAAGAATAACAAAAACAACAACAAAAACAACAAGAATAACAAGAATAACAAAAACAACAAGAATAACAAAACCAACAACAATAATAACAAAAACAACAAAAACAACAAGAATAACAAAAACAACAAGAATAACGAAAACACAACAAGAATAACAAAAACAAGAATAACAAAAAACAACAAGAATAACAAAAACAACAACAAGAATAAAAAACAAAAACAACAACAACAAAAACAACAATAAAAATAATAAAAATAATAATAATAACAATAACAACAATAATAATACTAATAATAATAATAATAATAATAATAATAATAATAGGAGCAAATGAACTTGATGCCAGATTTTCATTGCATACGTTTACCTCAGCATTATGTTACCTAGGCATGTTAAAATGTTGCACTGCCTACCACAAGTCAACTATAAAGCAGATTACATGTAATGTGCAAACGTTAGATTTGTTATTCTTCTGTCGACATAAGGCGAACACCTTACAACACATTCCTGGCAGATGTTTTCGGGCGGAGTACACTGTTACGATGACATGGAATATATCGTTATATAACCCACTCAATTGTTTAGCGTAAAACAAAATTTATGGTTTGTTAAGAAGTAACTTGAAATAAGTATCATTATCATCATTTATATTATCATTATCAATAATAATGTAACAATATTAATGATAATAATTACCATAATTAATATTATTATAATTACAACCGTCAAGAAACGAGGACATGGGTTCCACTGGGGTAAAATTTTGCGGACGTAAAATAGTCCCCATTCGGTTCTCCGGGCGGGACTACTTCAGGGAATCCATGCCAGAGGGAAAGCGCCTAGTTGGTAGACCAAGGATGAGGTGGGAAAATAACATTAACCAAGATTTGAGGGAAGTAGATTATACAGGGGATGATTTGAAAATATTAACTCAGGATAGGGATGTACGGAGAGCCTATGTCCGCACGGACATGAACCTACGGGTTCGATAGTGCCAGTGAGTTTAGTTAGTTAGTTGGTTTAATATTATTATAATATATCAATGATGTTGGCAATAATAATAATAATAATAATAATAATAATAATAATAATAATAATAATACTTATAATAAAATAAGGAAATTAAACATAGGCTCAATTCTGGAAATGCGTGCTATTATACATTACAGAGACTCTTGACTCCCAACTCCTTCCAAAAAACGTTAAACTGAAAATATATAAAACTATTATTCTACCAGTTATATTATATGGATGCGAAACATGGACTCTTACTTTAAGGGAGGACAGGAGATTACGAGTTTTTGAGAATAAAGTTCTTAGGAAAATTTTGGACCAAAGAGAGATGAAGACAGGTGAATGGAGAATACTGTTAACAAAGAATTAAATGGTCTTTATAGGAAGCCAAATATAATGAGAACGGTTAAGTCTCGTAGACTGCGATGGGCAGGACATGTGACACGAATGGGGAATGAAAAACCTGCATGGAAGCTTCTTGTAAGAAAACCAGAGGAAAAACGCCCAGTTGGTAGACCAAGAATGAGGTGGGAGAATAACATTAACTTTGATTTTAGGGAAGGAGATTATACAGGGGATGATGGGAAAATATAAGCTCAGGATAGGGGTATATGGAGAGCTTATGTCCGCGCGGCCTTAAAACTAAGGGTTCGATAGTGCCAGTGAGTTAGTTAGTTAATAAAATAATTATGTTTCGTGTGCAACATAGAGTAGTAACTTCCCCTTCCTGGCTGTTTGTACCTGCTAGTGGCATGAATGAAAAGGGGATCTCTGTCAACTCATTCGAAATACAGTATAGAGATATGCATAGGTTAAATGAGCTATCATCCGAATACCACGCTCTTCCTCTGTAAGTTGGCTGAGAAGACGTGGTACTGTTGATAGAAATTCAACTGTCGTGAGTTCATTTTCAGTGAGGTAGTGGTTACTAACTCTCGCCTAATTCCGAGTTCGAGGGTTCAAATCCGCCCTGGGTACACAGATTTTTCAGGGCGTAAAAATCTTGAGTATCGGTTCCTTACTAAGGGAACTTAAAGATGGACCCCGTGTATTAGATTTACCACACATAAAATAACCTAGAGCTTGAAAAAAAAAAAGCCCTCTGAGCAAAACTTGTCAACATTTCACGCCTAGATTCGAAATTATGACCGTAAAAACCGCTGTCAATCAAATAAAACATCAATAAAACGCGGACGTTAAGCCTGGCTGTCCCCAATTTGCTTTTCAACCTCTGGCACGAGGTTTTATATTTACTATTTTCATCATCATCAACATCATTATCCCCCACACAACATGTTTAAACAACAAACACTTTAAAATACCCATAACTAACTAACTAACTCACTGGCTCTATCGAACCCGTAGGTTCATGGCCGCGCGGACAAAAGATTTCCACACATTCCTATCCTGAGCTAATGTTTTCCAATCATCCCCTGTATAATCTACTTCCCTCAAATCTTGGATAATGTTATTCTCCCACCTCATTCTTGGTCAACCAACTCGGCGTTTTCCCTCTGGTTTTCCTACCAGAAGCTTCCAAGCACATTTTTCATCCCCCATACCTGCCACACGTCCTGCTCATCGCAGCCCTTAAAAATACTTATGCTATACTTTTCTCCGTCGACAGTAAAAATTGACAGGATCCTTTATAACACAGTCCGAAGATGTGTAAATAATTGAAAAATAAATGACATTCATGTCATATCTGCCGAGAAAGGAGGCCAAAGCTCAAACTGCATTATATTAACATTAAAAGATGGGCCGCGGTGGACTATTGGTTATGCTCTTTGCCTCTGGTCCCGAGGGTCGCGGGTTCAAACCCGGCGGGGTCGATGGATTTTTTAGGATGTAATAATCCAAGAAGCAAGTCCTCCGGGAGGGACTTTAAGCCGTGGGTCCCATCAGGCTCGTAAAATAAACTTAAGCCGGATTAAAAAGGCCTCTAAGTAAAATTTACCGAATTTTCCGGTCCTAGTACTACCTTGGTGAGGGGCACGCCGTAGCGTAGTGGTTAAGGCACTGCGCTACAAGCCGGAAGGTCGAGGGTTCAAGTCCCGGTGGGTCAGGTTTCTTAAACTGACCCAAACCCTCTGGCGGCACTATGGCCCTGGGGTCGACTCAGCCTCTAACGGAAATGAGTATCAGACGCTTGTTCTGGGGCAAAGACGGCCGTCACGCAGGGCTGACAACCCGGCTGACATCAAGTGCCGATTGTCAAGAAAAAGTGGGAGCCTTAACCTCCCACTACCCCAAGGGCCTCCTGAGGCCTGTAGTGGGAATACTTTACTTTTACTTTAGTATTACCTTGGTTTCCTAGATGTCACGCTGACCACGGGCCATTACAGTGACATCTATAGAAAAACAAGTGTAACTAAATAAGTGTGGTTCAATTTTCTTCCTTGTAGGGGAGAGCACCTAAATCTCGTTGAGGGAAACAAGGGCTTACAAGATACAAGAAGATTAACATTAAAATAATCTCTCTTTTTTTTTGTCGATATAAAGTGATGTGATTCATCGAAAGTTATCGGCATCGATAATCAAATAAACATATTAATGAGAGGTCGTTTCTGTAGTAACAGTAATAATAACAACATACCTGTAATTCGCTTCCCGTCGAAAATGAGCAGGAAGTCTGCTACTTTTATTGGAACCGGAGACTTGAATGAGCGTGATTCATGTTTTATTACTAATAATAAACATTTCTAGCAATTTTTCGTGAGAATATTTTCTCATGATTTTAAATTTCTTACATTTCTTTCTTCTAAGCCGAATGCACGTTTATATCTATTTGTAGTCACCACAGCTTATATTTGAAGTCAGAATGTGTCCATTTGGTCACGAATTTATAATAATTCAAATTAAATTCGTGAGATATTTCTCGAATTAATTGACTTCAATAATTGTATATTGGAAAATTATCATGAAGTATAAAGCAATGTCCATTATTGTTCACTTGATCTACGTCTGAGTAGAAAGTTATGGGTCAATTGTTTGTGCCAAACCGGTCAAAACACTTTCTGCTACCTTGTTCGTGGGTGGCAGAACCAATAACTCTGGTCAACGTGATTTTTCTCTCATGACTTCATGAGTACCAATAGTTGTACTTAACCCAGTTTTTTTATCGTGTTTTCAAATACGTATTCGGAATTTCTCCATAACCCATTTTTTTATTTCAATTTAAATTAATGGATTTAAATAATTATTTTTTAATAAATGTTTTTTCGTCCATTTGTCCATTGTAAAATAAAATGGGGAACACATTCATCAGGAGATTTCAGCTATGGAAAAGAGCTATCAATGCAAATTGAATCGTAATATGCTGGCCGATTATTGTTGGACCATCAAGAGGGATGCTCCGCAAACGAAATATAGGTGAAAATCGTCATTTCTTACTTTCTAGGTGAGTCCGAATGTTCGAATATTGTGTAGTTACGAATTTAGAAAATATTAGAATGTTTGAAATTGGCTACTATCAGAATCACATATTTTTCTTTCTGAGACAAAAAAAAAATATTTTTTGTTGCTCAGTGTAACCATTATTAATAACTATTCAGGGATCGAAATTTAAAATTGTAGTAATAAAATAAATCACAATGTACTATTAAGACATGCAAACAATTTTTTGCATGATAGTGCGTTTTGTCGAACTTACAGGAATGGCAGCCATAATTGAAAGTTCAACTTCCAACATTTCAGGGTTGACAACCTAAATAACTATACTGTAATAAAATAAATACACTGTAATATTACATATTACAAACCACGTGTGGGAAGTAAAACCACTGCCCACTATGTATACTATGTACAATAATGTATAAACAACAAATATCCAAAAGCTAGTTTTAATATACATTGTACGAAACAAATCACTGCATTTTAAATGAACTTTATTTGAAACAATATAAAACAATAAATACGTACTTGCCATTTGAACACTTATTGGTGTCACAGCCTCCTGTAATTTCAACTAATAAACATTGCCCACACGGTTAAGGTTAGTCAGATGTTTTTAATGAACGCAAATATTTCCAAGAAATAAGTTATTATTTTACTATTATTTATTACTTTGAAAACACCATCGCGCAAAAAATAATGTACAACGCACGTTTGTGAAGTGTTTTACAGAATCTCGGAAATTAAAACATCGCTATTGCTCGGTTTTTAAACATTTTCCTAGCTTCTGTAAAAAACACCTCCCAACCTCGCATCGTAATATACTATAATATGTAAATTACGAGCTTTACTGTTTTTACATAGGCCTACATGTAAAACCTTGACAAAAATCTGTTAAAGAAATGAAGATGCTTACTTTCCATTTTGCTGTAATAAATCGTTCTACTTTTAAAGTAGGTGGAATAACCTTCTACACCTACAGATTTATACAGGTTGTTTAAATAATAAACGGCATATTTTTGTAGGCATTTCCCCAGATGTTAAGGAAGGTACATCCATCAATAGTAATTCTGCCCGAGGGCAGGACTTTCACTGCAATCATAGCATTTTCATGTTATGCTTTGCAGCTTTACTATAGGGAATTATAGGTGTGGTAGCTTCCCGTTGTTTTCCACACTGGTGAAGGATGATGGTGATGATGATGATGGCCAGATGATTTCCGGGGTTCGTTGGGCCCTAAGCTTCCTGAAATGTGTCTTACAGGTGAGGAAAAACGCCGAAAAAACCTCACCCAGGAGCCTGTCCCGAAAAGCGGGAAAATTAGTGTCATATGAATTTTCTACGAGATTTAATTTAACGAAACTAGTCTTTCTTCGCATGAGTTACTCGGAATGTTTGAGCCACTTTTGTCCAGACAGGATACAAATATGAGAAACTGTCTGTAGGGAAAAGATTGGCAATTACCATACGCAATACTAGAAGCTGGAAGATATGGGGGTTCGAATGCTGGTGAGGTCAAGATCTTTAAAATGTCCTATAACCTTCTGGAGGCATCATGACCTGAGACCGATTTAGCCTCCAACGGAAATGAGTACCAGATGCTTGTTCTGGGGTAAAAGCGACCGTTATACAGGGCAGACAACTAATTAAAACCCGATCAAACACCATACTGAACAAACAATCATTGCAAACATTCAGGAATTTGGAGAATATCGAACTGATACCACACCCAGCATTATAGTCCAGATCTTGCGCATTCAGTTTACCATCTGTTTTGATCCAAGGTTCATTTCGCCCATTTTTGCGCAAAATTTCGAAAATATTGAAGCTGTGGAAGTTGTTTCAACGAACTGTTCACATCAAAAACGAGAGACTGGTACCGTCACGGGATAATATACCTCCCCGGAAGATGGCTCGAGTTCATAGAATTTACCGGTATCTATTTTGAAAGAGTAGTTCAATTTCTTACAAGTAATGCCACGAGTGATTTACAAATTATCTAGAGAATTTGGAAAACAAGGGTGGCATTTGTTAGGACTATTTAACGAATAAAATAAAGCTGTTTACTCACAAATCATTATTTGACTATAGTTATTTTATTAAAATATTTATATATGTAAACGGTGATGTTTGAAAACAAATGAGAAACGATTGGTACGCTTCATTTGCTTCTTTTGTTCGATCACTGCAACCAGATCATATTATTTATTGCCAAAGGATCGCTGTAAGAATGCAACCTAGTGGAGAAATTTGTAACCAAAATTATAGGCATTAATTAATTTATGATGTCGTATGATGTAAATATGACAATTTTATTTTTCTGCAACGTTATTTCCTGGGAAATAATTCGTTTAAGAAAGTGCAAACAGTGTTTTTTTTTGTGGTATAATCAGTTGCTACAAATGTTTTTTATATTATCTCCACATGCGCTATCAGCTGACATGCATATACTATACATACAATCTGGTAGCCGTATTTCTTAGAGAGTCAGTCACTGCAAAATAATGCTATGACCTATTCAGAATGTTAAAAAAGGAGGAGATTTCTTCAATATGATAAAATTATTTGATAAATTCGAGGTGAAACACGACTGTGATTGGTTGTAAATAAAAAAACATTGAAATGTGATTGGTCATTAACTCCCATTTGGGGCATGAGTTAAATAGTCAGAAAAAAGTTCCAAATGAAAGTTTGTTTATAAAGACATAACTTATGAGACAGGAAAGTCCTAATTAGAAAACAAGTGTCTTATCATATTTCATCTTTCGACCATTAGTTACTCGTTTCATTGCCAGATAGAGTTATAAATTGTAGGTTTAATCGATTTTATAAACCGGTAGTTAACGAGAAGGTGCTATATGTGTTCTTACTGGTATGTTGTTGTTTTGAATATATTATCAGGAGAAATGTCAACTATTCAAGCAGTAGAAAGAAAGTAAAAGTAACATAAATACTGTAAAGTATTTTTAACTTGGCTAAAAGTGTTAACTAACAGAAGTAGCATTTGAAGGTGAAGAGGCACTTTCTCTTCCTTCCACGCTTCCTCTTCACATGGGTCTTTTTGAATACATATCTTACATATTATCAGATCCTTCCAACGAATTTCTCAACTACGTTTCTATTTTAATGCAGAGTTTCTAAATTTCATATTCTGAAATTACTTTTATGTCTTGTCTTGTAAGCCCATGTTTTCCCTTAACAGAGATTTAGGCGCTCTCCTCCTACAGGGAAGAATGTGAACCATACTAATTTAGTTACACTTGTTTTCGTGTAGATGTCATTTGAGTGGTCCGTGATCAGCGTTCCGCCTCATACTGACATCTAGGAAACCAAGGTAGAACTAGGACGGGAAAATTTCAGTAAATTTTGCTTAGAGGCCTTTTCATTCAGGCTTAAGGATCTTTTACGAGCCTGAAAATATTCAGACTCGGGACCCACGGCTTAAAGTCCCTCCCGGAGGACTTGCTCCTTGGATTTTTCCATCCTAAAAAAACCATCGACCCCGGCTGGGTTTGGACCAGAGGCAAGGAGCATAACCACTAGTCCACCGCGGCACTCCTGACCAACTATTGTATAGCTGGCTTAATTTGGTAGAGAGAGCGATGGCGATACAAGAGTAGATAGTTGACTACTTTAGTCCAGATACAAAAGAAAGAACCCACCCTGTTGTCAGTTTTTACCCCTTATCCCTATTAACATCTGGTGAAGAAACACCTACAACACTGGTGCGAGTGAGATAGGTGAGTACAGTTGTCTCATTCTACAAATTTCTCGTAAAGTTAAATCAGAGAGACCATAACTAACTCACTGGCAGTATCGAACCCATATGTTTCATGGCAACGCGGACATAAGTTCTCCACACATCCCTATCATGAACTAATGTTTTCCAATCATTCCCTGTATAATCTACTTCCCTCAAATCATGGTTAAAGTTATTCTCCCACCTCATTTTTTTGTCTACCGACTGGGCGTTTTCTCTCTGGTTTTCCTACAAGAAGCTACCATGCACATCTTTCATTCCCCATCCGCGCCACATGTTCTGCTCATCGCAGTCTACGAGACTTAACTGTTCTTATTATATCTGGCTTCCTATAAAGACCATGTACTTCACTGTTGCGTAGCCTTCTCCATTCACCTATCTGTTCATCTCTCTTCGGCCCAAAAATGTTTCTAAGAACTTTATTTTCAAACACTCGTAATCTCCTTTCCTCCCTTAAAGTAAGAGTCCATGTTTCGCACCCATATAATATAACTGGTAGAATAACAGTTTTATATATTTTCAGTTTAACGTTTTTGAAAGGAGTTGGGACATCAAAAGTCTCTGCAATGCATAATAGCACTCCTGACAGTATTTTTAATGGAGGCTACATGGTCACAAAAATACGTCATTACATGAAGTAAATATCCTCAACCCGTGTCCAACTCAGAGTCGAGTCGAAGGATGAGATGAAGTCCCTATATATATAGGGGTCTGTGAACGACAAGGGTGCTGGCCGACGACGCCTAACGCACCATCACAGGGGCAGATGAACAAAATGACACGAAATGGATGAGATGAGTATGGAGAAATGGTGGAATTAAATTGTGGCAGGGGAAAACGGGAGAAAACCCCGAGAAAAACCTGTCCGAGCTCCGTTTCGTCCACCGCGAAACCCACATGGAGTGACCGAAACTCGATCTCGTGACCCTAGCAGTGATTATATGAAAATGGGCATTTAATTACAACTGAAGGAAATTTTGAAGAACTGACGATATTAAAGTAACTAGCTCACTGGCACCATCGGTGTACAAAAGCTCTCCATACATCCCTATCATGAGAAAATGTATTTAATCAACTCCTGTTTAATTTACTTCCTTCAAATCATTGTTAATGTTATCCCCCCACTCCATGTTTGGCCTACTTACTGCGCGTATTCTCTCTGATTTTACTTAAGGAGTTTCAATGCCGCTTTTTCATTCCCCATTCGTGCCACATGCTCTGCCTATAGCGGAATACGAGACTTCACTGTTCTTATTACATCTGGGAATTTAAATACCTAGGAACAATAATTACAAATAGGAATGAGATGCACAAAGAAATTAAACATAGACTTAATTCTAGAAATGCGTGCTATTATGCATTGCAGAGACTCTTGACGTCCCAACTCCTTTCAAAAAACGTTAAACTGCAAATATATAAAACTGTTATTCTACCAGTTATATTATATGGATGCGAAACATGGACTCTTACTTTAAGGGAGGGAATGACATTACGAGTATTTGAGAATAAAGTTCTTAGAAAAATTTTTGGACCAAAGAGAGATGAACAGACAGGTGAATGGAGAAGACTGCATAAAAGTGAATTATATGGTCTTTATAGGAAGCCAGATATAATAAGAATAGTTAAGTCTCGTAAATTTGTGTTTATAAGTCAAGATGGATGCAACATGTTCATCGAATGGAAGATCACAGGATACCCAAACAAATGTTAAGATATCAATCTGCAGGCAGAAGAAGACCAGGATGTCCACTCAAAAGACTTCTGAATGCTGTTTCTCTTGAGGCCGAAACAGGTCAACAAATGGCCTAAATTCGTGAATGTACTATGATGATGATGTAGTCTCGTAGACTGCGATGGGTATGACATGTGATACGGATGGGGAATGAAAGACGTGCAAGGAAGCTTCTTGTAGAAGAACCAGAGGAAAACGCCCAATTAGTAAGACCACGAATGAGCTGGGAGAATAACATTAACTATGATTTGTGGGAAGTAGATTATACAGGCAATGATTAGAAAACATTAGCTCAAGATAAAGATGTATGGAGAGCTTATATTCGCACGGTCATGAACCTGTGGGTTCGATAGTGTCAGTGAGTTAGTTGATTAAGTGTTTTTAAGGAAATTGATAGTAATGATATTTCAACCCATAATTTGACTTGATTTGAAATCGGGTATCCCCAAACTAACGTCAAACTGTACCGTCCCAATCAATTTGATTTGAGGTAACTTCGTCTTATCAGCGTCTACAGCAGTAAATCATATACCTGCTGAGTTTTGGTAGCATAAAAATTCGTTATCCTTGTTGTTTCATTCCTAAAGTGTTGTAAATGACGTCTTGACATATGTCTACAATGTATTTTAATTCAAGGAAACTATAAATCCACCAGGTGGTCTAATAGATTTTATTAGCACTTTGATCAAATCACTCCTTGTCACAGTGTCTTTGTGTTGTTAACAATCGTTAAAAAGATGAGTGATATCTGCTCCACAATGTCAGTGTGATATTTAATTCACGTGCATTATTCCTCGCACAATTATATCTAACCTTCATGCCATAAACATATGACGTCGCCATTATCTGTTCTTTAACGCTTGACCTTAGGTTCTCCACGTTTAATTGTTTCGAGCGATCTACAACAGATCAGATTTTTAGTATAAGACAGATTTTAGAAAAGAAATGGGAATATAATGGTACTGTACATCAACTATATGTAGACTTCAAAAAAGCATATGATTCAATTAAGAGGGAGAAGTTATATAGTATCCTGCTGGAGTTCGGAATTCCTAAAAAGTTAGTTAGACTTATACGAATGTGTCTAAATGGCTCAACGAGTAGGGTTCGTGTAGGCAAACAGTTTTCAGACACTTTTGAAATCCAGAATGGGTTGAAGCAAGGAGATGCACTATCTCCTCTACTATTTAATTTTGTACTAGAGCATGCCATTAAAACTTTAGAGAATGAGGAAGGCTTACAACTGAATGGTATTAATAAGCTGTTAGTCTATGCTGATGATGTAGTACTACTGGCCGATAGCGAGGAGATACTAAAGGCCAACACGCACACACTATTGAGTAACACTAAGAAATTAGGACTGGAAGTAAATATCAGTAAAACTAAATATATGGTCACACGTAGAAATACATTATATAATGGAATGGACAGCTAATAACAAATGAGGGAAATTTTGAGGAATTGGCTGAATTCAAATACCTAGGAACAATAATCACAAATAGGAATGAGATGCACAAAGAAATTAAACATAGGCTCAATTCTGGAAATGCATGCTATTATGCATTGCAGAGACTTTTGATGTCCCAACTCCTTTCAAAAAAAACGTTAAGCTGAAAATATATAAAACTATTATTCTACCAGTTATATTATATGGGTGCGAAACATGGACTCTTACTTTAAGGGAGGAAAGGAGATTACGAGTATTTGAGAATAAAGTTCTTAGGAAAATTTTTGGACCAAAGAGAGATGAACAGACAGGTGAATGGAGAAGACTACATAACAATGAACTACATGGTCTTTATAGGAAGCCAGATATAATAAGAACAGTTAAGTCTCGTAGACTGCAATGGGCAGGACATGTTGCGCGTATGGGGAATGAAAGACGTGCATGGAAACTTCTTGTAGGAAAGCCAGAAGGAAAACGCCCAGTTGGTAGACCAAGAATGAGGTGGGAGAACAACATTAACTATGATTTGAGGGAAGTAGATTATACAGGGAATGATTGGAAAGCATTAGCTCGGGATAGGGATGTATGGAGAGCTTATGTCCGTGCCGCCATGAACCTACGGGTTCGATAGTGCCAGTGAGTAAGTAAGTAAGTAAGATATTCAGTTATTCTTACGTATTGTAACATATATATACCGCTTTTGTCAAATGTTGACCTATTTTCTTTTTAAGATCCTTAAAATCCTTAAATACGTAAATTAAATATTAACTTTACTATATTTCAAGTATCCACCGCTGTGGTCTCGAGGTAGCGTGCTGCTTTGTCACGCAGCAGGTCCGGGTTCGATTCCCGGTCGGGACAGGTTTCTGGGTGAGATTTTTTTCGGGGTTTTTCCTCACCTGCAAGACAAATTTCAGGAAGCTTAGGGCCCAACTGTCCCCGAAAATCCGGCCATCATCATCTTTATCATTATCATTATCATCATCCTTCACCGGTGTGGAAAGCAACGGGAAGCTACCACACCTACAATTCCCTAGTAAAGCTGCAAAGCATAGCATGAAAATGCTGTGATTGCAGTGAAAGATGTTCCGTCGAGCAGAATTACTATGGATGGATATTTCAAGTTCTGTTACAAAGCAATTTACCATATGGGTTCGAAACCTGGACAGTAAGTACAAAACAAGCCAACAAGCTGTTAGCAGTAGAAATGGATTTTTGGAGGCGATCGACAAGAATTTCAAGTAGGGATAAAGTCAGAAACAGCACAATAAAGGAAATTATGCAATTTAAAAAAAAATTAGAAAAAAGGAAGAAAAACGTTTGAAATTGTATGGACACCTCATAAGAATGGAAGAAGAGAGAATACCAAAGAAGATCCTTAATTGGAAAGCTAATGGAAGAAGTGGAAGAGGCAGACCTAGAGAACGATGGGTGGATGGAGTGAGGAGAAGTATGGAAGCTAGAGATTTGAGGGAGAAGATGCTTTAGACAGGAACCTCTGGCGACAAATCACATTGAGTTGAAGAAAAAATACTGTATTCTGGAATATTCCTAATAAAAAAATAATAATTCTAGCTCAATAAATATGGTACCCCATTAAGAGTTTTAAGAAGCGGAAATTTATAGTATTTTAATATTTACTTACTCACTGGCACTATCGAACCCGTAGGTTCATGGCCGCGCGGACATAAGCTCTCCTTACATCCATATCCTGAGCTAATGCTTTCCAATCATTCCTGTATAATCTACTTCCCTCAAATCATAGTTAATGTTAGTCTCCCAACTCATTCTTGGTCTACCAACTGGGCGTTTTCCCTCTGGCTTTCCTACAAGAAGCTTCCATGCAAGTCTTTCATTCCCCATACGCGCAACATGTCCTGCCCATCGCAGTCTACGAGACTTAACTGTTCTTATAATATCTGGCTTCCTATAAAGACCATGTAGTTCATTGTTATGGAGTCTTCTCCATTCACCTGTCTGTTCATCTCTCTTTGGTCCAAAAATTTTCCTAAGAACTTTATTCTCAAAATCTTGTAATCTCCTTTCCTCCCTTAAAGTAAGAGTCCATGTTTCGCACTCATATAATATAACTGGTAGAATAATAGTTTTATATATTTTCTGTTTAACGTATTTTGAAAGGAGTTGGGACATCAAGAGTCTCTGCAATGCATAATAGCACGCATTTCCAGAATTGAGCCTATGTTTAATTTCTTTGTGCATCTCATTCCTATTTGTGATTATTGTTCCTAGGCATTTGAATTCAGCCACTTCCTCAAATTTTCCCTCATTTGTCATTACCTGTCCATTTCCATTATATAATGAATTTCTACGTCTGACCATATATTTAGTTTTATTGATATTTACTTCCAGTCCTAATTTCTTAGTGTTACTTACACCATAATAAATTTAACTGTGAACGTTTTCTAGACGTTCGGAAAAATGCGTTTATTTTACAAGCTTACTTTTAACACTCCTCCGTTATTTAACATGTATAACAAGTAAACAACAAGTTTGAAGATGGTATTTATTTTCCTAAAAACATATCTTAATTAAAGTAATAAGAGCGATGTACATGTACAAAATTTTATAGCCAATAGTTTGTAGTTTCCTTTCAGATCAATGTTAAAAACGTTTGGGTAAAATATCTTAACATCCTATTTTATAATATAGGCCTACTAGGTGATACCCGGCTGCGCTGCTACGCCTGAATAAATGAAAATTAATGTGCTTTTATGTTTAGTTGAATAAGTTAATATAAAATAATTATAAATTTATATATTTTAGATACCCTGTGCTGATTACTCGACATAAATGAGCTGAAATGCGAAAATGAATGTGTTTTATGTTTGGTTAAATAAGTAAAAGGAAACAATTATATCGTAATTATTTTTAGATACCCCGTGCTGTTTACCCGGTGTTGTCCGAGAATCTAGTCATCCCGATCTTCATGTATAAATGAGCTGAAAGACAAAAATTAATGTATTTCGTATGATTAGTTGAATAAGTAAAATGAAAAATAATTATAAATGTATATCGTAGTTATTTTAAGATTCCCCGTGCTGATTACCCGATGTTGCCCGGGAATCTACTTATCTGGATCTTCTGGGCAAAAATGAGCTAAAAGCTAAAATTTGGTATTGTCAGTTATCCGTAAAACAATATACGCCATGTGCTGCTATGCTTGCACATGAATCTACGTACTTGTCTCGATCTTCTTGGCATCGATGAAAGACGAAAATGGTTATTGTGAGTTATCCGTAAGAGATAAACATATGCTATCGCGGACTTTTTGTAGAGTTTTTTTTAGATATTCAATTCTGTGTAGGCCTACATTAATTTTCATAACAATGAACTACATGGTCTTTATAGGAAGCCAGATATAATAAGAACAGTTAAGTCTCGTAGACTGACATGGGCAGGACATGTTGCACGTATGGGGAATGATAGACTTGCATGGAAGCCTCTTGTAGGAAAGCCAGAGGGAAAACGCCCAGTTGGTAGACCAAGAATGAGGTGGGAGAATAACATTAACTATGATTTGAGGGAAGTAGATTATACAGGGAATGATTGGAAAGCATTATCTCAGGATATGGATGTATGGAGAGCTTATGTCCGCGCGGCCATGAACCTACGGGTTCGATAGTACCAGTGAGTGAGTGTGAGTGTACATTAAATTTGTGTATTTGTTATGGTTTAGGCAGCGTAAGCCATTTAAGCGTCCAAATAGCTACTTTTTTTCACGTTTTTCCCCTACAAAGGGAGATTTTTAAGGATGTAGGAGTTGAGTATCACAACTCTCTTATAGTCTGTTTTCATCCCGGGAATCTCCTGAACATTTTGCAAAAAGCCCCATGACAATCGGATCAACGGCATGGCCGCGCATAAAATACAAACAAACGAACTTTTTTATATATTAGATAATTCATTTGTATATCTTCTTATTTAATGATACCCTGTATTAATTTGCCAGCACAAGAAGTTTGACCTCAACCTTGTTCACCACAAATATTTACTTGCAAGTTTGCTTGTAGGAGTTACTAATGAACTTGACAGCTGTGGTTTGTAAAGTATTACTGTTAATGTTTTACGTGGTCGTTGAATGTAAACCAATATTACATTACTTGCTCATGACATTAACTCTACTGAAGAACCTTGGTCGCTAAACACATTTCATTTCATTGATCCTTTATCATTGCTTCGAATCTCTAATATATAAAAATTAATGTTTGTTTGTTTGTTTGTTTGTTCGTACTTTATGCGCGGCCATACCGTTGATCCGATTGTGATGGGGCTCTTTGCAAAATGTTCAGGAGATTCCCGGGATGAACATAGGCTATAAGGGAGTTGTGATACTCAGCTCCTACACACTTAAAAATCGCCCTTTGTAATGGAAAACGTGAAAAAAGTAGCTCTTTGGTCGCTTAAATTGCTTACGCTGCCTAAACCATAACAAATACACAAAATTAATGTACACAGAATTCAATATCTCAAAAAGCTCTACAAAAAAGTCCGCAACAGCATATGTTTATCTCTTACGGACAACTCGCAATAATCATTTTTGTCTTTCATTGATGCCAAGAAGATCGAGACAAGTATGTAGATTCCTGTGCAAGCATAGCAGCACGTGGCGGGTATTTTTCTTTACGGATAACTCACAATAACGAATTTTGTCTTTTAGCTCATTTATACCAAGAAGATCCAGATAAGTAGATTCCAGGGGAACTCCGGGTAATCAGCACGGGGAATCTTAAAATAATTACGATATACATTTATAATTATTTTTCATTTTACTTATTCAACTAATCATAAGAAGTACATTAATTTTTGTCTTTGAGCTCATTTATGCCAAGAAGATCGGGATGAATAGATTCCCGGACAATGCAGGGTAAACAGCACGGGGTATCTAAAAATAATTACGATAAAAATGTTTCCTTTTACTTGTTCAACTAAACATAAAAGCACATTCATTTTCATTTATTTAGGCGTAGCAGCGCACACCGGGTATTAGCTAATACAGTATATTTTTTCATCCATGCTCTCCGAGATTGTCGCCAAACATGTTTAATTCCACTGATTGCTATGCGTTGCTTCGAATCTCTATATGCTATACCTATTCTTCTACTTTTTCATCCATGCTGTCAGAGATTTTTCTTTTACCATTCTTCCCTTTGATTTCTGAAGCCTTTCTTCGTATCTTTGTTGTAGGCATTCTAAAAACATCTATCAACTTAATTGTCGAGATCCAAGTTCTGTTATAAATTACAAATGTTTTTATTTATTTGTCATTACAACATTTTAGTATTCTGCAATAGAAGATTTAAAGTTGAACTGCATGATCATATGTATATAATTAGTCCACCGCTGTGGTCTCGACGTAGCGTGTTGCCTTGTCACGCAGCTGGTCCGGGTTCGATCCCCGGTCGGGACAGTTTTTCTGGGTGAGGTTTTTATCTGGGTTTTTCCTCACCTGTAAGACGAATGGCAGGAAAACGTTAAGGTCCAAACGGTCCCCGAAATCATATGACCACCATTATCATCATCATCATCATCCATCACCGGTGTGGAAAGCAACGGGAAGCTACCACACCTACAATTCCCTGGTATAGCTGGAAAGCATAGCATGCCCGAGAGTAGGTCTTTTACTGCCATCATAGCATTTCCATGCTATACTTTGCAGCTTTACTAGGGGATTATAGGTGTGGTAGCTTTCCGTTGCTTTCCACACCGGTGAAGGATGATGATGATGATGATGATAATGATAAGGATGACGATGATGGCCATATGATTTCGGGGACCGTTTGGGCCTTAACGTTTTCCTGACATTTGTCTTACAGGTGAGGAAAAACCCCGATAAAAACCTCACCCAGAAAAACTGCCCCGACCGGGGATCGAATCCGGACCCGCTGCGTGACAAGGTAGCACGCTACCTTGAAACCACAGCGATGGACTTTATATATATATATATATATATATATTCTATTTGCGATGTAATTCTTCTTCTTCTTCTTCCTTTTCAGAATTAGGCCAATACGATCTGTTCCGGTCTCAAGTCCATCGTTTCCTTGGCCGTCTCAAAGATCTTTTTCCACACAGTTTGTAGGTTTTAATCGTTGTGGGTAATCCGTTCTGTATAAATGTTCTTTTCATTGGTATTTCTGCTCTTCCAGTTTATCGAGTATTGAAAATATCTCCAGTTCATTTCTTATTGATTCATTGTGTAATCTATCCATGCGCGTACATCCTTTTACATATCTTAAAAATTTCAATTCCAGTAGCTTGAATGTGTGAGATAACTTTTTTTTAAATACCCAAGATTGAGATTCATATAAAATAACAGGAGCAGCCATAATTTTATAAAACCTGAGCTGAGTTTCTCTTCTTGTCTTTCGGAGGGTTCTTCTTATGCTGCCGGACATAATTTGATATAAGTTGATATGGGATGTATTTTTATCGGAAATCCAACACTGAAGTACATCCGGTTTGAAATAAGTGAATGTTTAATTCAATTATTTATAAATATATAAGAAATTAACTGTTAGGAAATTAGTTTCATTTGTATGGAATGTTGAAATATTTACAAACAATGTTGAAGGTGGACTGTAGGTTGGAAAATCACTTAACCGTAAGGTGTGTGAAAGGCAGTTTACATTCCTTTTTGCATTGTTCCCTTATTTAAAGCCCGTTACTTCTTTACAATAATTTTCGGTTGAATTATTTGTTTTGTATCCCTATGTCCAAACAAAGCTGTAAAATATATTACAACGTGAAAGAAAACTTTCTAAATCTTATGCATTTGTATGTAAATAACGTTTTTTAAACTAAATTACTAAGCAACAGGGAAAAAAGCATTACCTCTCTTCAATATATGGAGTTAATGAATGGACCGAAATTAATAGGGGCGTAAGACAAGGATGTGGCCTCTCGCCCTTGCTCTTTATCATATACATGGATAGAATATTTCAAGAGTGGCGACAGATGAGACACGGTTCCATTCCAATTATTAGAAACCTAAAAATAGACTAATTGCTTTTAGCAGATGATTTGGTATTAATAGCTCCAACAAAAACAGATTTACAGTATTCTATACACAGTTTTAATATAATTTCAAAAAGGTACAATATGGAAATCAATACAAAGAAAACTAAAGTGATGGCCTTTTGTGGGAAATACCCTATACCTAGCAATATTGTTTTGGATGATTAAATTTTAGAACGAGTAAATTAATTTAATTATTTGGGTTATAATTTAACATTTCAAGATGAAGATGATATATCAAAGAAAATAACAAATTTCACAAAAACAACGGGGATAATTAACAGTATAATGAAACCATCTTTAGTACAGAAGAAGACAAGATTACGGCTTTATGAGGTTCTCGCAAGACCAGTGTTAAGGTACGGTAGTGAAGCATGGACAATACGAAGAAGAGACGAAAGCCGATAACAGGAAATGAGATGCGATTTATGCGCCGTACAGCAGGCTATACAAAGCGGGACCATAAAAGAAATGAGGAAATCACGGAATAGTTGGTAGTTGGATGTAGAACCCATTCTTCACCATATACAGAACTATCAGAACAACTGGAAAGTCCATCTTCAACGAATGCCGTCTCATAGAATTATAAAAGCCATGCTTTATTACTACCCACAAGGCAAAAGATCTCTGGGACGTCCAAGAAAGCGCTGGATGGAAAATTCCTGTTTGAGACCGTAATAGGCCACACGGCTAATACTTGCATGGATGATGATGATGATGATATGGAGTTAATATTATGTTAAAATCAGTGCATTTCTCGTTGTTCAATTATCAATAAGTTTCGACTTATCGTTTCATGAAGAGTTCATTTCACAATCTGTTTTAGTGATGCGAAAAACGCGAGTTAATACAAATTTTCATAATATTTAATTTAATTAAAGCAAGTTGTATTTTTACAAACGACAAAGGAACAAAATTAAATAAAATTATGGGGTACACTTTATCAGCTATTGCAACTTAAGCCTATAAATTAAATATTATTTTTACGAACTACTCAACAATTGAATGATGCATTATTACATACACAATTCCTGATCCTTCCTTCTTTCAGCCACCCCAATCTGGAATTTTCTCCTCTCTAATAAAGAAGGGGTGTCCGACTCAAAAACAGTTTTAAAAACAGCTCACTAACCATTTCTTTAAACAATATAGTATATAACAATGTTCTAGATACGTATTTATTATATTCTTTTATACATTGAAATTTCTTTACTAAGCCAATTATTTAATAAAATTATAAGATATTATAAAATATTACAAAAAATAGAAAATTACCTATTCTTTCATTCATAGTAATTCTGCCCAAAAGCAGGTCTTTCACTGCAATCATAGCAATTTCATGCTATGCTTGTAGCTTTACTAGGTAATTGTAGGTGTGGTAGCTTCCCGTTGCTTTCCACAATTACAAATATATCAAACCATAATTCAGAGCATTTTAAGATAAGGTGCTGAAGTCTGGCTAATTCCTACCAAGGAAATTAAAATAATTTTTTAATATAGAAATGGATGTTTTAAGAAGGCCAGCTGGAAAATCTAGAATGGATAGAATACGAAATAAAGAAATAAGAGAAATTATGGGTGTGCAAGAGGAGCCGGAAATCATAGACATTATAAAAAAGAAAAGATTACAGTGGTATGGCCATATGAAAAGAATGGCAGAGCAAAGATTGCCTAAAATAGTTATGGAATGAACCCCAATGGAAAGGAGGAAGAGAGGAAGACCGAAGAAAACTTGGATAGAAGGGGTACAAGCAGCTATGAATATCAGAGGATTGGAGGAAGATCAATAGATGGACAGAGAGGAATGGCGTTTGGTTTCCGGAAGACGGCGGAAGCTGCCATGATAATGGATGATGATATGATATCATTGTTATTATTATTATTATTATTATTATTATTATTATTATTATATATCCTTGTCATCTGTATATTGTGTACCCTATGTCTCTTATGTATTAATAATTAAGTTATAGAAAATTCACAATTTTTAACATCTGTACAATTTAACTGTGGTGAAGTGAAAGAGAAGACCCTACGGTCTTAACTCCATCAGGTGAAATAAGCCATTATTATTATTATTATTATTATTATTATTATTATTATTATTATTATTATTATTATTATTATTATTTGTGAAAAGTGAAAATAAACACAATACCGTTACTAAGTTTGTTCAAATGTTCTCTTAATTCGTTTATCTCATTTTAATTCGAATGTTATTCATAAATTAAATTTTTAAAGTTATCGAATATCAATGTGAATTATGTATAATTGAAAATATACAGAATCTACAATTTTAGCGCAAATATTTACGAAAGAAAAAAGACCTCATAATACAAGATAGGTGAATTCCAAATTTTTCGGTCGTAACGAAAGAAATTCCAATTACAGTTTGGTTGTTCCATTAGAGAGTGATTAAGTTATAAAGATTGAATGAGGTAAAGTTCAATTCATTCTTGTGATTTTTTCTTCTTCTACTAATAGTTACCTATTTACATTATGAGATGAATTAAAGAAACAAAACGGTTTGAAATACCATAGCTTGAAAATAGCCTATTCTCATCCCTTATTGAAACTTTTGAATTGAATTGTTTAAACTGACCTACCTATCTTTATAAAAAGCAATATATTAATAAATTAATGCAAAATGTTTCTATAGTGTGAAATTTGCACACAATAACATACAAGTAATTCAAATTGCACAAAATGCAAATATATGTCAAAACACTCCTTGGGCGGAACTTGCAGTACCGCTGACCTAATGTAACATTCTCTCTACAAGAGCATTGAAGTCAAAACCATTATATGAAAGGCACACCCCCTCAATTTGCGACACACCCTATGCTAACACAAAAACAAATCATTTTGTCAAAAATAAAAATGTAAATAAATCTTATAAATGATGGGTGTAGTTAATATACGTATATACATATAGCCACACACACACAAAAACCTCCTGGCGCGACAGGCCTACAAGGCTCTTAGCCTACCTGCCGGCTGCTGGCCTTACATCCAGAAGTTTCAATCACAGAGGTATAGATGATCATCAGCCGGTGTAGGAGTGACATGTGATCAGCATGTCGGATCCCCAGCCATTATAGCTGGTTTTCTCAACCTGGAGTTGCTACTTATTGTAGCTACCCAAATGCCTCACGATGCTGGGTGGGCACTGGTCCCATAGTGGCCGAAATATCATGATATAAGTTCTTCCCCCATGGAGACTCGAACCAGCGCAAGTCCCGTAGCTCTGCGCCAAGGTTTCCTGCCTTAACCACTCGGCTACGGCGCGGGACACACACACACATATATATATATATATATATATATATATATATATATATATATATAAACAATTAAAATTGTATGGTCATGTAAAGAGAATGACAGAAGACAAAATCCCAAAAATAATACTAGAACGGGTGCCACTTGGTAGAAGAAGTGAACAGTCAAAAATAAAGTGTTTTGAGCAGCATGAAGGAAAAAAAGATTGGACGAAGGAGATTGGAATAGCATAGAGAAGTGGAGGAGAATGACAGTACATTAATTTGGCGCAAGATGATGTTGTGAAACATTGCGAAACCAGCTAAAATAACATTAAAAAATATGTATATTTATGAAATTATAAAATTTAATAATTTTGGAATTATACATCTTTATGATAATAATAATTTAACTATGTTTTTGATGGAGTCAACAGGGGGACTGGTTAGATTATTTTTTTTTATTTAAGAATAATTCTCGCATTTTGGTAAAAATACCTATATTTTCTGTCAATCAGGAATCTTATGGGATTGCTAGTCCCCGATTATAACAGAAAGGAACTACAGACTTTTTAATGTTTTTATAAATAAAGTGTATATAAAACTTTATTTTACATAAATATAATTATATAATGACTCACAACTTTGTAACGAACTATAACCCTAATATACCTTTGGTAAAATAGAGTGTATAAATTTCGAATATGAAATAATAATAATAATAAGAAGGAGAAGATCAGCTGGAAAATCTAGAATGGATAGAATACGAAATAAAGAAATAAGGGAAATTATCGGTGTACAAGAGGAGCCGGACATCATAGACATTATACGAGTAAAAAAGAAAAGATTGCAGTGGTATGGCCATGTCAAAAGAATGCCAGAGCAAAGATTGTCAAAAATTGTTATGAAATGGATCCCAATGGAAAGGAGGAAGAGAGAAAGACCGAATAAAACTTGGATAGAAGGGGTACAAGCAGCTATGAATATGAGAGGAATTGAGGAAGATCAATGGATGGACAGAGAGGAATGGCGTTTGGTTTCCGGAAGACGGCGGCAGCTGCCATGATACCGGATGAATAATAATAATAATAATAATAATAATAATAATAATAATAATAATAATAATAAAAATAATAGTCCCCGACCGGGCTCCTCCGCAGGTGGCGCATAGGGAAATGGCCACCAGATATGGTGTGAATACAGAAAAAAAAACGATATTCCATATATATATATATATATATATATATATATCGGACATTAAAATGGCGCACTAAAGATTCATAATTGTAAGATTAATATTTTAAAATACATTTAATTGTTACATTATTTGATTTTTATCATTTCATCACTTTTGATTGTGTAAACAAATGAAATAGGTTATAACTTATGGTACAGATTCTCTGGAAGTATATATGATTTATCTCTTTTCAGCGACCAGCAATAGTCGGCTATACATATCTTTACACGCTTTATATTAGCTTGACCTGTATCTATCTATCTATCTATCTATCTATCTATCTATCTATCTATCTATCTATCTATCTATCTATGTAACGGAATCTTTCAACGTGATTTTCACCCACTTAAAATAATTGGATTGACTTGAAACTTTGAATACTTGTAAAGGACCCGTGGCAATACAATAATTTCATTTTTTTCTAAAATCCTGGCCAGAATCATCATAAAATCAAAAAAAGTGTCATTGTATCTATGTAACGGAATCTTTGAACACGATTTTCACCCACTTAGAAACATTGGATCGACTTGAAACTTTGTACTTGTAAAGGACCCGTGACAATACAATAATTTCATATTTTGTTTCTAAAATCCTGGCCAGAATCATCAGAAAATCAAAAAAAAAAATGTAAACTGGTATAATAGGTTGCGGACATGTCGACTTTTTAGTCAATCGTAAGAGCTCTGTTGGTAGAGCGGTGAACTCTAGTTGTATGCAATTTCAGTAACCCATAGGTCGCTGGTTCAAATCCGGCTGGGAGGTTTTTTTAGAAGAGTATTAATTTTAGCTCATACGAGGGTTCAAGTCCCGTTGGGGTCAGGATTTTTAAACTGACCCAAACCCTCTGGCGGCACTATGGCCCTGGGGTCGACTCAGCCTCTAACGGAAATGAGTACCAGACGCTTGTTCTGGGGTAAAGGCGGCCGTCACGCAGGGCTGACAACCCGGCTGACATAAAGTGCCGATTGTCTAGAAAAAGTGGGAGCCTTAACCTCCTACTACCCCAGGGGCCTCCGGGCCTGTTGTGGGATCACTTTACTTTACTATAATAGTATCGAAGTTAAAGATATTTACATTTGTATCTTATTCTGTAAAATATTAAAACTAAAAGTAAAAAATAAATAATAGTTTTAAAAAACTAAAACAACACGCTTTATTAGAAAACCGAACTAAAGAAATTAAAAATAATTGTAATTTCCAACACGCTTGGGATAAATAATTTTACCATCAAAAGCGTGGGGTGCTTTTTATGATTTTTACATTTTATTCTTAGAGACTTTACTTTTACCAATATATGTTTATTATTAAATATATTAATTGATAAAGAACACACCACGCTTTTGATGGTAAAATTATTTATCCCAAGCGTGTTGGAAATTAAAATTATTTTTCATTTTTTTAGTTCGGTTTTCTAATAAAGCGTGTTGTTTTAGTTTTTTAAAACTATTATTTTTACTAAAATATCGATACTGTAGTTTGATGAACTCTGATGTAATATCATTGCAACTTAGATTCAAAAGAATACTTGGAGTGGAAACAAAGCATTACTTACCGGTAATATTTTATAACATAATTCGAATGTAGCATCACGTAATGTAAAGGAACAGTATGAGAATGATGAATCACAGGAAACAAGATTTTTGCTGGTCATTGAAATCTTTTCCGCTTTCATTATGTTAAAATGTGTATTCCATGACTTCAATTAAGGCGGTTACAACCAAAGGGGTACAAGTTTTACAGTATTGAGAAAAAACAGTATTAAAGTTGAGGTTGTATAAAAATAATAGTTTATTGAAATATATAACAATCATTCTTTATCTATTCCTAAAACATACATTTATATCACTTTGCCATTTAATACAATTATGCTCCAAGAATGTAATTATGAATCAAAATCTTTTTTTTTCGTAAAATCACTTCTAACCGCCTAAATTAATAATAATAATAATAATAATACCAATAAATAATAATAATAACAACAATAAATAATAATAATAATAATAACAACAACAATAAATAATAATAATAATAATAACAACAATAAATAATAATAATAATAATAATAATAATAATAATAATAATAATAATAATAAATATAATAATAATAATAATAATAATAATAGCTTTATTTTATCTGGCAGAGTTAAGGCCTTGTCTACCACTCAACCAGGTTAAAATATCTACAAAAAGATTCTTATATTTAATTAAAATTAAAAAAAATATTACATAGTTTGTCTACAATATAATTATTATTTACAAAATATTTTGATTTTATGTAGATTTAGCAAATGAAATTTAAACGTACAAGATAAAAAATGAGAAAAAATTATTAATGACATGGAATAAATTTAACTCTCGAGAAAACATAATTATATAACAACAGGTAACTGTAGGCCTATAAGCGTGACTTAAAAGGGGCTGAACACATTTTTGGACAGTAACAGTGCTTCCACATCAAGAAGGCGAACATTTCTTAAGTTTCTTTCATTTTGGGGAATTATGTATGAATCAATTCAACCTTTAAGAAATCTGAACATTCGTAGCTATGACAATAACCTAGTTGATGATGATATGTATGTATATTAGCTTAATTTAATAGATTTAATTAACCCTATAGTTGGCAATCTAACCAACAGGATACATCAATTGGTTTAATTTATTTAATATTTTTAACAAAACATAAGAAAACAAACGTATAAAATCACTTAAATGTGTATCTAATTAAACAATATATCTAATAATAACAGTTATGCACAATGTCGTTTTCAGTGCGGTCCATGATATTTAAACAAGTGATACGTGGAATTATTGTTTTGCCAATTTAAGGGTTAAACATTTTGATACTAGAATGCTATAATATTGGCTACTTAACTCATGCCCCAAAAGGGAGTCAATAACCAATCACATTTCAATGATTTTTTATTTACAACCAATCACAGTCGTTTTTCACCTCTATTTTATCAGTTTAATTTTATTGCCATAAAATCAAGCTACCAGATTGTATATATAGTGCACGAATGTTAACACATAGTGCTTGCGGGATATAATATAAAAATATTTGTAGCAATTGATTATACCACAAAAAAATAAACCACTGTTTGCACTTTCTTAAACGAATTATTTCCCAGGAAATAACGTTGCAGAAAAATATAGTTAACATATTTACAAAAATTTACATTAAATTCAGGCAGCGGAAATGAGATTCCTACGGGCTGTGAAAGGTTGTACAAGAGAAGAACATATAAGAAATGAGAATATTAGAGAGGAACTAAAAGTACAAACCACTTCTTCAACAAATAGAAGAACACACTAACAATTGGAAGGAACATCTGTAAATAATGACAGAGAATAGGATACCAAAGATGGCACTCATGTATTGTCCTGTATGACGAAGATCGGTGGGAAGACCAAGAAAGCGTTGGGCTGAACAGATGTGCGATCGGAACAGGTAAAGATCTAATCCGTGAAGTTAATGATGATGATGGTGATATTTACATGATAGGGCATCAAAAATTAATTAATACCTATAATGTTGGGTTATAAATTTCTCCACTAGGGTACATTCATACAGTATTGCGATCCTTTGGCAATAAATAATATGATCTGGTTGCAGTGATGAAAAAATGAAGCATAACAATTATTGTTCTCATTGTTTTCAAACATCGCCGTTTACATTAAATACATAAAAAATTTAAAATAACTATATTTAAATAATGATTTGTGAGCAAACAGCTAAATTTTATTCGTTAAATAGTCCTAGCAAATGCCAGTCTTGATTTCCAAATTCTCTAGATAAATTGGAAATCACTCGTGGCATAAAAATTATCATTAATCATTCCTGATACAAGTTTCACATTTGGTAAGTAGGAAAGAAGGAAGAGTTTAACCCTTTGAACTTTTAACCTAGCGACCAGCACATTCACTGACCACTTCATGTCCACTAGCATCCTTTTGCCATGTTATACTCCATCATTTATTGTTGCTTTTAAAAAATAGAGAAAGGTAAAAGTAGTCGTGAAGATACCTACCTACAAGTTTCCTCCTTTCTATAAAAAATGTCTTATTTTCTCTGGTCCATATCTTCTATCTTTTCAATAACCAGTGATTGTATTCCACTTTCAATAACTGGTTATTATAACAATGATATAAGCACGCGAAATTTAATTTCAAGTTAATTTCATCACGCGAAAATATGTAAGACTGTAACGTAAAGATTTCAGAAAAACATAACATAATAAATAATAGTTTTAAAAAAAACTAAAAAAACACGCTTTATATTAGAAAACCTAACTAAAAAATTAAAAATAATTTTAGTTTCCAACACGCTTGGGATAAAATTAAAGTGGTCAACAAAAAAATTCATCTCCAACACATCTAGAATAAAACTAGAGTTATCTACAAGAAAAAAAATAATTGTACCATCAAAAGCGTGGGGTGCTCGATATCAATTAATATATTTGATAATAAACATATATTGGTAAAAATAAAGTCTATAAAAAGACGTAAAAACCATAAAAAGCACCCCACGATTTTGATGGTAAAATAATTATTTTTTTGTATATTTGCCTCAAATGGGAGTCAATGACCAATCACATTTCAAAGAATTTTGATTTACAATCAATCACGGCCGTTTTTCACCTCTATTTTTATCAGTTTAATTTTATCACATTAAAATCGAGTTCCTCCTTTTGAGACATTCTCAATAGGTCATAGCATTATTGTGCTATCTCTCTAAGAAATAAGTTGAATATAACAATTTATGCATTAAGATGTAAGAATCCATGGCTCCCAGATAGTGCACAGAAGTAAGCAGATTCTGCTTGCGGGATATAATATAAAAACATTTGTAGCAATTGATTATACCACAAAAAAAAACACTGTTTGCACTTTCTTAAACGTATTATTTCCCAGGTATTTACATTCCAGAAAAATATAACTGACATATTTTCATCATAGGACATCAGAAATTAATTAATAACCTATAATGTTGGTTATAAACAATTTGATGTGTTTTCTCTTTTCTCCACTAGGGTGCATTCTTACAATATTGCGATCCTTTGACAATAAATACTGATTGCACTGATGAACAAATTAAACATAATAAACCTTTCTCATTTGTTTTCAAACATCGCCGTTTTCATTAAATTTATAAATATTTTAAAATAACTATATCTAAACAATGATTTGTAAGTAAAGAGCTTCATTTTATTCGTTATATAGTCCTAACAAATGCCACTCTTGATTTCCAAATTATCGTAAGTAATGCCACGAGTGATTTCCAAATTATCGATAAATTCACGACTCACGAAGTGAGGAGTGAATTTATCTAGAGAATTTGGAAATCAAGAGTGGCATTTGTTAGGACTATTTAACGAATAAAATTAAGCTGTTTACTCACAAATCATTATTTAACTATAGTTATTTTAAAATATTTATATATTTAATGTAAACGGCGATGTTTGAAAACAAATGAGAAACTATAGGTACGCTCTCTCTTCTACTGCTTCTTTTGTTTATCACTGCAACCAGATCATGCTATTTATTGCCAAAGGAACGCAATATTGTAAGGAGGAGCTTTCTTTAATATGGTAATTATAACACTGATAAATATTTGGTGAAACACGACTCTGATTGGTTGTAAAACAGAAATCATTGAAACGTGATTGGTCATTGACTCCCATTTGGGGCATGAGTTAAATAGTCTAGATAAATTCACTCCTCACTTCGTGAATCGTGAATTTATTGATAATTTGGAAATAGCTCGTGGCGTTACTTATGATAAATTGTGTCTATAACATATTGAAATTTACACAATCAATTCTTACATTTTTAAAATTTTGAATTTTAGAATATAAAATAAAAGTATTCTTTCTTCAGTTTAGTTTAATCTGTCCTTTCGTAGGTATTTTTACCCCATGTCACACGGATATCTCTAGGTCACGAATTGCCGGTACAAGATTTTAAATCCTAGATCACACGCACAATTTATGACCACATAAGGAGCTGTAGGGTCTTCCTGGATGAGGGACCAGCTCAATGTCAGGGCCATTAAGTATTATTAATGTTAATTATGGTTTATTTTGTCTGATGGAGTTAAATCCGTAAGGTATTCTCTTACACTTCACCAGAGTTAAATATCATCATCATCATCTTCGGTGCTACAGCATATACAGGCCGTGACAGCCCCAATTATGCGCCTCCATCCATTTCTGTCTTCTACCTTCCTATTAAATTATACAGATTATAGTTCTAAATTACTTACAGTTGAATAAATTATACATACTAGGCCTATACAATTTAACAGTTCATAAAGAAATTATTATTAATAATAATAATAATAATAATAATAATAATAATAATAAAATAATAACAATAATATTGCACAATAACCTAGAACTTTATTAAATTATTGGTTTGATAATGAAAGCGCAAAATATAAAATAACTAGCTAATGCACGGTGTGCGCTGCTATGCCTAAATAAATTAAAATTAACGTGCTTTTATGTTTAGCTGAATAAGTAGAAGGAAAAATAAATATAAATTTATCCCGATATTCTTGACATAAATGAGCTAAAATACGAAAATTAATGTGTTTTATGTTTAGTTAAATAAGTTATTCGAAAAATGTATATCGTAATTACTTTTAGATACCCCGTTCTGTTTTCTCGGCGTTGTCCAGGAATCTACTCATCCCCGATGTTCTTGGCATAAATGAGCTGAAAGACAAAAATCAATGTATTTCTTATGATTAGTTGAATAAGTAAAATAACAAATAATTATAAATGTATTTCGTAATTATTTTAAGAATCCCCATGTTGATTACCCGCTGTTGCCTAGAAATCTACTTATCTCCATCTTCTTGGCATAAATGAGCTAAAAGACAAAATTCGTTATTGTGAGTTATCCGTAAAAGAATACCCACCACGTGGAACTATGCTTGCACAGGAATCTACGCACTTGTCTCGATCTTCCTGGCATCAATGAAAGACAAAAATGGTTATTGTTAGTTATCCGTAAGAGATAAACATATGCTGTCGCGGACTTTTTTGTAGTGTGTTTTGAGATATTCAATTATGTGTACATTAATTTTAAGTATTTGTTGTGGTTTAGGCAGCGTAATCCATTTAAGCGTCCGAAGAGCTACTTTCTTCACGTTTTCCACTACAAAGGGCGATTTTTAAGGATGTAGGAGTTGAGTGTCACAACTCTCTTATAGCCTATGTTCATCCCGGGAATCTCCTGAACATTTTGCAAAAAGCCCCATCACAATGGGATCAACGGTATGGCCACGCATAAAGTACAAACAAGCACAATTTTTATATATTAGACAATAACATACGTAGAACTTGGTTATATACTATATTATTTATGAAATTATTCAGTTAGCTTCTTTCATAAGTATTTATGAGTCGGGCAGTCCTTGATTTAAGAGGGACGAGTAGAGCCGAAAGAAGGAAGGAAGAGGAATAGTGAGAGGCACAGATGGAGTTAGTTTATTTCCTTGATCGAGTTCTAGGAATTCATTTAAGAGATTATTAAACAGATTTAAGAGAATTCCCGATTGTGTGTTTAAGTAACGATGAAAAGATGTTCCTTATTATCAAACCACTCAGCCGGTATCTCTGAATAACCAGTGAACGTTTGTCGGTAGACTTCTGTTAATTCTGTATATCAGGAGAATGTACATGAAATATTGAACTACATCTGTCGTGAATTACATAGTACATATGTTCATTTCATATAAGGGTAGCACCATTCCTATAAGTTTTGTAACGATAACCATTGCTCTAAAAAAGGTAATGACCACTTCAAGTCATTCTTCCTCTGCCAAGCTTCTAGTAATGAAGTGGGTTAGTGCTCTTAATATAATTGTAGAAAATAACGCCCTCTCACAAAAATTGATCGGAGAATTTCCTTATTGAAGGTTAGGAATCGTGAGCTTTTGTTTTAGACATTAAGACGCTCTTAAGATATAACTTTCTTTGACCACAATTACCGACAATGCTAGAGAGTTATTGAGAAGTAAAGAGGAGTCGTATTACGTCTTCTTCTTCTACTACAAGCTTTAGACTATGCAGCCTGTTCCGGCGAAGTTAACCCTTAAATTCGTAATGTATCCTTTTAGATACATCAGTTGGTTCAATTAATTTAATATTTTAAATAAATCAGAAGAAAACAAACAAAAATAAACCATTTAAATGTGTGTCTAATTATACAATATAGTTAGTAATAACAGTTATACAAGATTCCGTTTTCACTGCGGTCCGCCACATTCAAATATCTAACAGAAGAAATTTGTGTTTTGCCAATTTAAGGGTTAAAAGTGGAGTCCATCTTCTACGTGGTCGGCCAACATCTCTTGTTCCTCTGAGATTATACAGGAAGGTTCTTTTTGGTATTCTTTCGTTGTTCATTCTCATTAAGTGTTCTGTCCATTTCTTATTATTTTCGCTGATTTTATCTTCAATTTTATACATATTTAATTCTTCTCGTATAGTTTCATTCCTTATTCTATCCGCTCTTGTGCATCCTTTCACATTACGTAAAAATAGCACTTCCGCAGTCTGTATCCTGCTTTTATCCCTTGATTTCATTATCCAATTTTCACTTCCATACAACAACATAGGAACAGCCATTGTTTTATATAATTTAAGCTTCGTATCTTTCCTTGTTTTCCGACCTAAGGTTCTTTTTATGGTTCCACAAATAGCCTGAAATTTATTTACTTTATTTTCTATATCTTTATTTTCTCTATAAGTTATATCACATCCTAAATATTGGAAATGTGATATTTGTTCTATTATTTTGTCATCCAGTACAATTTTTGATCTAATTCCATATTTACCAATAAATGTCATTACTTTTGACTTATTTATTGATATTTTATCGTACGTATTACGTAATTATTGAAATGTTGAACGTTGTACTTCATTACAATCAATCAACCAAAATTCCCATCATTCCTGCGTGGAACATAGGGCTCTCAAAAACTTCTCCATCTGACTTTATTCTTGGCCAGCTCCTTGCTCTCATTCCAAGTCTTCCCCAACTCTTTAGCTTCTGTGAGAACATTTCGTTTCCATATAGTCTTGGGTCTGCCAATTTCCCTATTGTCCTGTGGGTTCCAATCCAATGCCATCCTGACAGGGTCATCTGGAGTCATCTTAAGATATAGTTTTTTTTTTTTTGCTTCTGAGAGTTTCCAAAATCAGCTATTTTAAGATGAACAGGTGTAGCTTGTGCCCGAGGTATCCCAAGGGTTGGAGGAAGGCCAACTTGTTGCCTATTACACCCGAGTCAGGAGTATGAGGTTGCCATCTTAGACTCCTGACGTGCTTCTCTGGGTGCTCAGAGGTTGGCTACAATAAATCATATATATATATATATATATATATATATATATATATATTGTCGCTGATAGCACGGGGTTTTTAACTTATTTGGACTTAAATAAGTACACAGTAGCTATGTAAAATTTTTCTTTCAACTTTATTTCCTTCTCCACTATTATCACTAAATCTTCAAACACAATTTGATTTAACAACTATTGTTTTTATAACGTTAATCAGATAATCAACTTTTAACACAGTTGCAGACACAATCCTTCCTCACAGTTATGCTCACAATTAACCTCTCGCCATCCAATTTTAGACTCTCACCACATATTTATAGGCGAGTAGACGGAACTTTCCAGGTCAAGACGGGATGTTTCGACATGGAACCTTCTAGTCTTCCGATGTTTCTCGAATGGAGGAATAGATGTTCGTAGAAATCTATGGCTTATTAGCCGAGAAAATTAGGTGGATAGCTCGACTCGCGATTGGCTATTCGCCAATCCAGTCCACCAATGCTAGGTTACTCTCGCCGGCCCGCGCATTTTAAACGACGTACTACAACGCGTCACAATATATATATATATATATATATATATATATATATATATATATATATATATTTATTTAATAGAGTGTAATGAGAGTTTCAGAAGATTTTCAAAGTTATCATTGACTGGAAGATATAACAGCGTCTCTCGAAAATAGATCAAGGCTTCAACTGCTAGAGCAAAGATCCTACGGTACCTTTTCTTGTTTTCTTCTTCTTCTTCCTCTTCTTAATCATAATTTGTATGATTTTCATACTGTTTATTTCCAAAATCACTCCGCGGAGGAAGACGTATTGGGTGTGCATTCACTATCTATCCATCTCTTGGCTGGTCTTCCTCTTGTTCTTCTCCCGTCCATTGGTCTGTCTCCTTTAGCTCTTTTTGCAAGTCGGTTGTCTTCCATTCTTTCTATATGACCCTTCCAATACTTTCGTCTATCTATAATAAATTTGGTTATGTCTTGAATATCACATTTGTCCCTAATTTCTGTGTTGTTCCTTGTCATTTCTCTTTAGTACTCCAGATGAGCCATCATCAACTGGTGAGCAATTCAATTTGGAGCATGATTCACAGTAAGGACGGGGTAAGAGAGAACTTCCTTTCTCTTAGTTTTTTAATATACATATTTTCAATGTTTACACGTCTTTCTATGCCTAAAGTGTTATTTTCCTTCTCCACTTGTTCCTATAGGCTACATCCACTCAATGACCTCCAGTCCTATTCTTCTCATTCCGGTTCTTATTTATTGCATCCACGAGTTTGCAGGTCTCTTGGATATTACGAGATAATTCGTATTATAGAATGGGAAGATAGAGAAGAATGGAGAAAGAAGATAACAATTTTTAAAAAAAACTTTGAGTACAGGAAGATGTTTTGTTACAATATAAACCTGTTTATAAATAAATAAACTTCTATTATCAGAAACCCTTAAGCTGCCGTGGTATTGCTTAAGATAATGGAGGTAGTTCTATTTAACAGTATACATTTCTACATTTGTTGTTTTTCTACAGATTACAGTTACTAACTGTATTTACTGACATTTACTCAGATACAATCTAACACTTGCTTCAGAGAGATTTTAACATTTCGATTCAACTTGTTACTTTCTAAAGATGTTGATCTCTTAGCCTTGGAAAATTGATGCAGCAACAAAGAGATTGGTCCGGATTGTTAGCCTGCAGCAATACGTGGTATTCAATATTACTTCCAGTTGCAGATAAATTCAAATCCTAGTTTATAAACATAAGATATTAACATGTAAGATATTTGGTCTGTTTATTCTTATCTCTTATGCTTGTTTTTATTGAACATATGTTTCAAGGCTTCTGAGCCCCATCATCAGCGATTACAGACAACAAAAAACAACCATAAGACGTAAGAATAAAGAGATTAAATATTCTAATTATTAAATAATCCCTCAGGGGTCCTCATCTAGGGAATATGTGGACAGCGACCACAAGGTGCCCAAGTTGTGCAAAACATTTCTTCCACTTACTTGTGTTTTGCACTCTTTTAACTTTACTATCTAACCTCTCTTGGTTAACTCTTGTTTTTTCGACCCCCGACGCCATCAGGGCATCCGAGGGCTAGGGAGTATTTCCTTTCTTCCATTTCTTCTTTCCTTTATTTTCTTTTCTTCTCCAGAAAAGCCTGACCAGAGGCTATAAGATGGCAGCCCCATCACTGGTCTTGCCTTCCTTTGGCCAGCAACCAATCGAAGGGACTATTATTATGCTTTCAAGTCTTATACGAGAATTTCCCGGAAGGATCATGCTGGAGGGAAAATTTTCTATAGGATCGTAACAGGCCTTGGCCTAATACATGGAAGGAAGAAGAAGAGAAGTATTATTAAATAAACCTCTTAATGTTACTTCCTATTGTATTTTTAAAATAAAATACTAGCTTAAAGAATAAGTTATACTTATAAAATCTCTTCAATTGTGATACTGAATAAGAAATAATACAACAGCTTATAAAATATTACAATAAATATTCTTAAAAAAATGTTTGCAAATTTACTGACATGTAAAGATAATCGTACTAGTATTGGTGATTCAGGACAAAATATTTCAAGAATTAGGCTTATTTTTAGGCTAAATAGGGTATTTCTCTGAGAATTACAAAGAGAATCAATCATGGAATATGTACAAAAATACAGAAACAACTGGAAATCTCACGTAAGAAAAATGAGCAGAATAAGAATGCCACATCAAATCTTAAATTACCAGCCACCAGGCAGGAGATCTTTGGGCAGACCCTTCAAACGTTGGATTGAGGCCGTAACAGACCACTGGGTCTATCACATGAAAGGAAGAAGAAGATAGGGTATTTGAACTCAACGATTAAAATAATACAGATTCTAAATAGTATAAACCGAGTTTTTGAGAGAGGAAATCATATGCTAAAACTCTAAGTTAAATTAAATGAAAATTGTGTATACCATTTGGTTTTAAACAACTGTATATTTACCTTTACATAAAGTGCCAATGTTAATTTGCAGATTACCTGAGATTATTTCAGATCACATTGAAAACAGAACATTTCTAATATTCTAAAATGTTATGTGTATGTAACAGAAACTACAAGTGAAATTTTGCAGTTATAATAAAAAAAACTTTTTAAAGGTGTTATTTAAATAAAGTTGTAACAAAATAGAAGTAATAAAATAAAATTTAAAATAATTTATTCTAAATATTGTTGAATGTACCCTTCATTATAGAGGATAAAATATGCATTTAGTCATTTTGATCTTAAACGAAATGACACAGAAAAAAAGTTATAGGCCTATAACCATATTAAAGAATTGAAAATCATAGATTATGAAAAAAACTCCTTTGTTATAATTCAGTAGACAAAAAGAACTTCAAGGTACCAAAGTTCGATGACATATTTAATTAGGAAAAATGCAGAGGGCATGAACTTTGTGTTTGAAGAAAATGTTTTTTTTTCAATGCCACCTATTTGTCATTCGACATTTCAGGTATTCTCTCCTAGCATTGGCATATTGTAATCCACTTCTGCGGTTGGAGCGCCTGGAAGGCGGGGTTACGCTGCCCCAATGATATGACGGGTGATGATGATGGGTAATGATGCACCAGCAGAGGCCTTAAATCTAAACTTAATCTAATGAGATGAATATGATATTGATGATAATAGATTTAGAATAGAATAGAATAGATTTATTTAGCCTGGTGGAGTTAAGGCCATGTGGCCTTCTCTTCCACTCACCAGGACAAACATATGTTACATATGAATAAAAAAAATTCAATAATAGTCATATTAAACAGGACAAACATATGTTACATATGAATACAAAAAAAATACAATAATAGTCATATTAAACAGGACAAACATATGTTACATATGAATACACAAAAAAATTACAATAATAGTCATATTAAACAGGACAGACATATGTTAAATATGAATACAAAAAAATTACAATAATAGTCATATTAAACAGGACAAACATATGTGACATATGAATACAAAAAAATTACAATAATAGTCATATTGAATAATTAATTATATGTCAAATTGAATAATAATGAAAATAATGTATAATAATACAATGAAACTAAATACAATTAAAATTAAATTAATGATACAATAATACAATAATTAATGATAATGATGGCCAGATGACGTTCGGGGACCGTTTGGGCCTTAAAGCATCCTAAAATTTGTCTTACAGGTGAGGAAAAACCCCGAAAGAAACCTCACCCAGAAAACTTGTCCCGAGCGGGGATCGAACCCCGCTGCGTGACAAGGCAGCACGCTACCTCGAGACCACAGCGGTGGACAAGAAGAAAATGTAATAATTATTATATACGATTTGACAAAGTTTTACTTACTAGAAAAAAAGTTGCATTTGAGAATAAACAGAGTGCTTTAAACATAATTAGCCACATGGGTTAGTGATCAGCCTTTCTGACTACATTTAATAAGGCCCCGGGTTAGATTCCCGATCAGACCATAAGAATTTTTCCTTAAATGGAATTATTCCTGTGATTGTCCATGGTCTGGAATTTATGTTAAGTTTAGGCCAAGGACTGTCTTGGCGCTTAATCATCATTTATCACCCATCATACCACCCACCTTCCAGGTATCCCAACTGAGCTACCTGAGCAAGTACCGATCTAAACGCAAATCTTTCTCTATATTCATTGTAATTCCCGTCCACCAAATGCTGTGAAGCCATGCTTCTATCTTGCAAATGGCGGCTCCTTTATTAAGAAGACATATTTGGGAATTATACATTACAGCCAGTACGGCTTTTTTTCAAGTTTTTTGGTGGACGGGAATACAATGAATATAGAGAAAGATTTGCGTTTAGATCGGTACTTGCTCAGGTAGCTCAGTTGGTAGAGCACTTGGTCTAGAGAACCAAGGGTCCCGGGTTCAAGTCCCGGTCTGAGCGTATAATTTTTCTCTTCAAATATGATTTATCCATCATTGAGATGTACGAAATCAATAATAAAAAAAATATTTGTTATAGTTTATTAAACAGTAAAAATAAAACAAATTATCATAAATTACCTAAGATTGTGTCAAATTACGTTAAAAATACAATAATAAGTTACTTTTACATGATTTTATTTTTCTTTGCGGTCCGAAACACTTGAATGGCGGGCACTAGAAATTATTGTTTCGCCAATTTAAGGGTTAAGTAAGTGCTAATAGGAACAATATCAAGCAACTGTAAATATTAATCATAACTTGTTAGTGCCAAGAGGAACCATAACTTGCTTAAGTATAATTAACAGAGAGCATTGTTTGAAATGCAAATAACAACCACAACGAAATAGCAACAATTTAGCTTCACAATAACTCAAAAGTATATTTTAAGGAATCGAAAATAGAAAGAAAAAATAATTTCACACTTTAGAACTAGTAAATAACATTATAAATGCTTAGTCAGGAACATCAACACACATAAAATGATAGAGATATTTTAATATTGCTAAACCAAAGCATGTAGTACTGCAGAAAACTGTAGTGGAGCATGCTGTCATATGAAGACTCTTAAAAAAAATCACTCCATGCCTTATGCTATCTTCACTTCTCGCAACTGGAATTCCCTACCACAAGAAATAAGAGGCTGCCGGACATTGGCAACTTATAAAATAAATCTAAATTTATATTTGCTCTAACCTCGACTTCATCATTAACCAGTGTAAGGTACATATATTAATTGGTGTTTCTCGTATAATTTATCATATTCATACTATTATTATAATTATTATTATTATCATCTATCTATCTATCTTCGGGTTTTTACAGCTGCTGCCGTCTTCCCGTGCCAAACCTCCAAAGCCTACGGTCTTGGGCATCTTCGATGCTTAGCCCTCTAGCTTGCATTACTGTCTTCATGTTTTCCTTCCAAGTTAACCTTGGTCTTCCTCTTTTCTTCTTTCTGTTCGGATGCCATTCATATAGTTGCTTGGGCCATCGCTCATCTTCCATTCTTAAAACATGTCCTAACCACTTTTATTCCTTCTCCTCAATTCTTTCAATTATGCTTTCGTCTGCTTCCATTATGTTTCTAATTTCCTTATTTGTGACACGTTCTAATTTAGACTTTCTGGCACTTCTTCGTAAATAATCCATTTCTAGAGCTATTAGTCTATTCTTGTAGTACTTATTGATTGTCCATACCTCACTTCCGTACATTGCAACAGATTCCACCAATGTTTTACCAATATATTTTTTGTATCTTTCCAAATTATTATTATCATCATCTTTATTATATTATCATTACTATTATATTATTATTATTATTATTATCGTAAGTTTTATTATTGTTATTATCGTATAAAATGTTGTTTGTACATGAAATTTACATTACTACATTTATTGTATCTTTAACTGTTTATAATTAGTATAGTGTATATATACATTTGTCAAATATTTATTTGTAGGCCTATTTGTGCTGGTTGAGTGGAAGAGAAGGCCTTATGGCCTTAACTCTGCCAGAATAAATAAAACATTATTATTATTATTATTATTATTATTATTATTATTATTATTATTATTATTATTATACAGAAGTACTTTATTGTTCTGTTGATGTTCCTGAATATAAATTTGTACTTCTTCATAGAAAGAAAATTAATATATAAATTCCTTGTAAAATAAGTTATAAATAAATTTTGGATAATAATTAAGACGATAACAGGTTACATCCTTGATACTTATCATCGCCATCATCATCATCCGGTATCATGGCAGCTGCCGCCGTCTTCCGGAAACCAAACGCCATTCCTCTCTGCCCATCCATTGATCTTCCTCCAATCCTCTGATATTCATAGCCGCTTGTACACTTTCTGTCCAAGTTTTCTTCGATCTTCCTCCTTTCTATTGGGATCCATTTCATAACAATTTTAGGCAATCTTTGCTCTGACATTCTTTTCTATAATGTCTATGATGTCCGGCTCCTCTTGTATACCCATAATTTCCCTTATTTCTTTATTTTGTATTCTATCCATTCTAGATTTTCCAGCTGGTCTTAAAACATCCATTTCTGTACTTAAAATTATTTTCATTTCCCTGGTAGGAATTTGCCAGACTTCGGCACCATATGTTAAAATGCTCTGAATTATGGTTTGATATATTTGTAATTTTCTATTTTTTGTTATATTTTTGCTCCACCAACCAGCGTTTAAAGCATTTATTGGTTGTTTTGTTTGAGCGATTCTATTTTTAATTTCCACTGTGTTATCACCTGAATGGTCTAATTTTGTTCCTAAATAAGTGCATTCAATACTAGGTTTAAGTTCTTCTCCATTGTTGAAATTTATATTTTCCATTTCTTCTCCTATACACGGATATTTAGTTTTCTCTATATATACATAAAATCCCCATTTTTCATATTCTTCTTTTAGTTTTTCTGCCATATATTTTATGTCATCATGGTCTTGTGCTATTTATACCTGGTCGTCTGCAATTTTTTTTCAATATACATGTGTATTTTGGATTGGTATGATATATATATTTGCCTTCGTTGCCAAATGTTAAAAATATAGTTATAACATTTAAATATACAAGCGTTGCTGCTATAAAGTAAATATTCTCTTTAAAATTTTGCTTAACTGTTATGTTGGCCACTAGATGTCAGTCGGAACGATTCTCCGCTACCTCTTGTGTGAATTGAGAATACTATATATATATATATATATATATAAGATGAATGAATGTTTGTGCTGGGATACTTGGGTAGCTCAGGTCGTTAGAGCGATAAACGTAGAGTTTAGAGACTCGGATTCAAATCCCGACTCAAGCATTCATTTTTCTTTTCATATCATATATATATATATATATATATATATATATATATATATATGTATTCATTCAGAATATAAGAGAACAATAAAATAGGTCTGTATAGATTAATTATATTAATATATGACAAAAGCAATAACCAGAACACGGGTAAATAAAAATGGTAATAACACTATATAGACTATAGAAAACGTACATACTTTATTCAAAACATAGATTTGCGTTATTACATATCTTATTTGCTTTGCCACTTAAATGTTGTATGAAAATAATGACAATTTGATAAAAACATTTATAATCAATTGAGTTGATGTTTACTTGATGAAAATCCATATTTATTAATTAAATAAAATTTGATTTTCATATTTATTATATAATTCAGTGACAGCTGTTTCGGTACACTGTACCTTCTTCAGACATGTTAAATTATGAACTGTGTTCCAACTGATCTAAGCAACAATACAACAATATTTATTTGAATTTTTAAATTTAACAAAGGGGATTCATTCAAATCAAGTTGATAATTTAACAGTTTGTTACTACTTTTAAACTTATTTATTTATTTATTTATTTATTTATTTATTTATTTATTTATTTATTCATTCAAATCAAGTTGAGAATTTAACAGTTTGTTACTGCTTTTAAATTTATTTATTAATACATCAAGTTGAGAATTTAACAGTTTGTTACTGCTTTTAAATTTATTTATTAATAAATTTAAAAGTAGTAACAAACTGTTAAATTCTCAACTTGATTTGAATGAATCCCCTTTGTTAAATTTAAAAAAATTAAATAAATATTGTTGTATTGTTGCTTAGATCAGTTGGAACACAGTTCATAATATGTTAACATGTCTGAAGAAGGTACAGTGTACCGAAACAGCTGTCACTGAATTATATAATAAATATGAAAATCAAATAAAACTACGTTTTATTTTTATTTAATTAATAAAAAGATTTATATTCATCAAAACGTAACTTCGAATGCAGCATCTACTTTATTTATGAAATTACGACCTAGATAACACGCAAGTATGAACATTATTATTTCTTGGTCTTCAAAACAAAATAATATTAATATCATTATTATAAATTTGTGTATCATTATACAATCAACTGAGAAAGAACTTTGTATTTAATAGAGAACCTACCTTTCACCTCAAGAATAAATCAATTATTTTCTACAAGTCAGATCTCACATGTAATATCTTTCGAATATAAATACCAGTTTCTATAATCTGAATGATACTGCATTGGAAGCAGAGAGACAACTCACTTTCAAATAGCCTTTCCTTGAACTTTGGGACCTAACGATTTCTAAGTATAGAGACTGGAGTAGAAATAAGGAATTTCGCCACTAAGAACATATGAACCTTACCGATATGTGTAACGAATGGAAGGAGTATGAAATATCAAATTAGTACAGCCTATTTATATTATAAAATATAATAACAGCCTATGTTTAATTTATCTTCTTCTTCTTCACGGTTTAGGCTTATTTACTAGCCTGTTCCGGCTCCAAATTGCTGCTCTTTCCATCTTTTCCTTGGTCTTCCCAAATTTCTTCTTCCTCGTGGTGAATAGTTGTATGCTGCTTTTGGTATTCTATTCTCAGTCATCCTTGCCAAGTGTTCTTTCCAGTTTGTTCTGTATTTCTCTATTGTTGAGTTTAATACCTCTATTTTCAGTTGTCTTATTTTTGTGTTATGTTTTTTGTCTGTTCTTTGATATCCTGCTATTGGTCTGAGGAATCTCATTTCAGCAGATTGTATCCTGTTTAATTTATATTTTCATAAAATCCTATGAATGTACCGGATCTCCTTGGCATAAGTAAATTTGGTTCAACATTAATTTATTTAACGTTTTAGGGGAAAAAACAAATAAAAACATGACATACATTGTAATTAAATCACAGGGTCTATCGAATTCGTTGGTTCATTACCAGGCGGATATAATTTCTCCGTACATCCCTATCCTGAACTAATGTTTTAAAATCGACTCCTGTATAATCTACTTCCTTCAAATCATTGTTAATGATATTCTCCCACCTCATTCTTGGCCTGCCTACTGGGTGCTTTAATTCTGGTTTTCCTGTAAGGAGTTTCTATGCTCCTTTTTTTAATCTCCATTCGTGCCACATGCTGTATCAATCACAGTCTACGATATTTGACTTATTTTATATTTGGTTTCCCATAAAGATCATATAGCTCACTGTTACGTAGTCTTATCCATTTGCCGGTCAGTCCATCTTCTTTTGGTCCATATAATTTCATTGTATACTCCCCTACATACAAAGGTATGCAAGATAAAAGAGATATCTTACTGGAAGTCTCACTTTATTAATAATTAGTTTTAAAAGTAATCATAAACAGACGAGACAAGCTTCCTGGGTGAAATATTGTTCAGGATATTTACTCATATGTAAGGCAAATCTTAGGAAACTATTTAGAAATCAAACTTTACGCAAATGACGAAGAGAGTATTCATAAAACCGGTTTTATGAATACTCTCTACATCATAGAGAGGTGGAAAGAGTCACTCTTTGCGTAAAGATTGGTTTCTGATTACCGGCCTTGTCTCAAATAGTTACTGAATACTATCTGGGCATCCATAACAACCATGCCATATTCGTCTTGTTTTATATGAATGAATTAGTGAATGGTATGTTTTGTCTTAGATGTAGGCCTACATTTTATCTCTGAGTAACCACGCCAATGGGCCAATCACTCATCTGGCGGGGACTCCCATATCCTACAGTTGAAAAAATGTATATATGTGATCCAGGTAAAATTACTTTCCCAACAAGTTCTCTCCTTTAAGGTTCAGGAACTCCGGGACACGCAGAAATAGGCTACATAAAGAAAGAGATCAGGCAAAGAAAGAAGAATGGAAACAAATAAAAAGTACTTATAATATCAGTTAGATGCCTATTAAATTTATTCAAAGAGAAAATACAATGAAAACAAATTAGAGATAGGCTATATCTGACTTCCCAATGACGACCGTATTTGAAAGCGTGAGTAGGGCGGGATAGTGTTTACAGGTGATGCCGATTCATTTTCTTTTAAAGGAGTTACACTGTGACGAATTCTGTACATCTACAAAAATTACCAAGTTACATTTCAACTGGATTATATTAGGCACTATAAACTATGTTATTACATTTTCATTTTGAAATTTGGGACGATTATTTTTATTCAGATCTCAAAAGTAATTAAACAGAAATAAAACAAAATAAACGATAGCTGAATTTGAATAACACTAAGATTTTCCAACCAGGTATTTTTTAATACATTAAAATGTCTATAAATAAAAAAAATGACGTTGTATTGCAGATTTTCGCGGATATAAGTATGATTTTGAAAGTTTTCTTGGATTTTCCGTGTCATAGATTCAAGTTCTGGCCTCTGGCCACTGATTTCGACGTTTCGACATGATTCCACATGCCATTTTCAAGCAATGATGAAAACTTTCTTAATTATATATATATATATATAGCCTATGGGATCATGTCGAAATAGGCTATATAGATGGCAGTGGAGATAGAGTTTCCGCTACTTCTCGTTATAAGAGAAAAAAATATATATAGTGTGGAAAGCAACGGGAAGCTACCACATATCCATCCATAGTAATTCTGCCTGAAGGCAGGTCCTTCACTGCAATCATAGCATTTTCATGCTATGCTTGCAGCTTTACTAGGGAATTGTAGGTGTGGTAGCTTCCCGTTGCTTTCCACACCGGTGAAGTATGATGATAATGAGAAGGATGATGATAAGAATAATGATTTAGTACACAATTGATCTTCTTGGTGATACAATATTAAAATATATATACAGTCAATATGCCCATTTCACCAATAAATATTTAAAATATTTATTGGTGAAATGGGCATATTGACTGTATATATATTTTAAGAATAATGATGATGGCCATATGATTTCGGAGACCGTTTGGGCCTTAAAGTTTTCCTGAGATTTGTCTTACAGGTGAGGAAAAACCCCGATAAAAACCTCACCCAGAAAAATTGCCCCGACCGGGGATCGAACCCGGGCTCGCTGCGTGACAAGGCAGCACGCTACCTCGAGACCACAGCGGTGGACGGATGGATATATATATATATATATATATATATATATATATATATATATAAGAAAAATAAATGTTTGTACTAAATTTGCTTGATAGCGTGATTGGTAGCGCGACGGAGTATCAATCCACAGGTCCAAGTTCAAATCCCGTCCAAACATTTATTTTTATTTTATATTATATATATATATATATATATATATATATATATATATGTGTGTGTGTGTGTGTGTGTGTTTATATAAAAATAGGCCTATATCCTTTAGGAGTACAAATTATATAAAATAAAAACACTTTCCGGTGTATTTTGCTAGCGAATAATATCCAAAAATAAAAATATATAAAACCATTAAACTTATGTACCTAGTTAACAATTTCTAAAAGCTTTAGATAGCTGTGTGATATATACAAATTTGTTCGTGGAAAATTCTAATTCAGGAAAGAAAACAATATCGAAGTCTCTATTCAGTTCCCTTGTAAAACATTTATCGAGTAAAGTTATTTTAAATTCAAATGGGATTAGCTTGCATCTATTGCATGTTACATACTCTCATCTTGAAATGCATTTTTATGTTCGTGACCCAAACATTTAATAATATACGCCACGTACCATCACAAACGTGATTTATATTTGATGTCTGTCAGAGACTCGTCACGTGTCTGCAAAAACAGACAAGTAATGAAGATTCCCACCGAAACAGACTACAATACTCTCTGCTTAATTTTACTTTTAAAAATGCAAGAATATTTTAATTTCAAGCTACTCGCTTTTAAATAATAAGTCTTTATTAAACCGTAAGAGCTAAAATAATTCTGGAGGGAAACCCATTGAACAAGTGAACCATTTTAAATACCTGGGTTATGAAATCTCCTATTTTAAAAATGAAGATCTATTTAACAAACTTAATACATTTAATTATATATGTGGAACAATCAAAAGGATATTTAAAAGCACAAGAAAAGAAACAAAACTAAAATTTCATAAAGTAGTGGCAGTCCCTTTACTATTGTATGGTAGTGAATTTTGGGTTTTAACTAAAAGAGAAGATCATAGAAGCAGCTGAAATGAGATTTCTGAGAAGTGTGGCTGGTTGCAAACTTCTAGATAAAAGAAGAAGTGAAGATATTAGAAAAGAGCTAAATATCTTTAAACTCTTGAATAGAATAAAATAATCTAAAAAAAATGGAAAGAACATGTTCAAAGAATGGAAGATGATCACATTCCCAAAATTATACTTAAATACAAACCAAAAGGACGCAGGAATATTGGTAGACCGAAGAAGATGGATCCAACTATTGAATGAAAATCTATGAGACCGGAACAAGCCACATGGGCTTAATCCGTGGTTGTTGTTGTTGATGATGATGATGATGTCTTTATTAAACAATGTTATACATTCCGTTCAATAATCATTTTTTTAACAAAGGCATTTGGAACATCTTGTACAACATAACTGTATTTTCTTCTTCATAATCACCCAGGGATGAAGCCTGTTGGCTCGTTCCGGTTTAATGAAAGCTAAAATTGTTAGAATTTTTGATGTTTTTATTTGAATTAACACATTCCAATTCGGGATAGAATCTAATTTAAGAAAGAAAAATTAATGTTTGAACCGGGATCTGAACCCTGGACCCCTAGTTCTACGTACTGGTGTGCTATCCATTACACCATTCAAACGAAGATACAAACATTGATATTTATTTCAACTTATACAATTCTCGTTCGTCCGAAGGCAATTAGCTCTCGTTAGAATTTTTCAGACCATCTTCTGTGTGGGCGTCCAACATTTCTCCTTCCGTGTGGTTTATAATTTAGCAATAATTTTGGAAATCTTTTCTTCTGACATTCTATCAACATGTTCTTTAAAGGCGTTCCTATATTTAATTATTTGATCTGTAAGTTTGAAAATCTTTAGTTGCTTTCTTATATCTTCATTTATTTTCTTATCCAGCAGAGTATATCCTGCTATATTTCTTAAAAATCTCATCTCAATTGCTTCCAATCTTTGTTCTTGTCTTTTTAAGTACACCGTGTCCCATTCAAACCTCTCACATTTTAATTAATAATAACCCTCGAAGTATGCGGAATTATGAAATGAGGTTGGTATTAAAAGAAAGAGAAACTCATAGAATTTTTGTTTTCATTGTTGCAGTTAATTCATCCGTCGCATGTTGGACAATAATGGCATAAAACACGTTCGCCAGACGTCACTCCACTGGACTTCTTCCTCTGGGGATAGGCCTATGTAAAAAGCCGTGTGTTTGCGACTCAAGTACAAGATCTTCATGATTTACGAACCCGTATCCTTGATACAATTGCAACAATACCAATGGACATGTTGGATAGAACGTGGCACGAAATCGAATACAGACTTGATATTGTTCGTGCTACTAATGGTGCACATATAGAGGTGTTTCAGTGTGTGGCAATGAAAATTCTTTGAGTTTCTGAGTCGTTTAATACCGGTCTCATTTCATAATTCCGCATACGTTGTTAGTTATGATTAATTAAAATGTGGAAGGTTTGAATGGCACACACTGTATATTGTGAAACTAAAAATTGTTGAATGGCTAAAGACTTTGAAGATAAATTAAATTGATTTATTGATTAATCATGTACATTTCCAATAAAAAAGAGAACAATAAACTTCATGAACTCGTGTGTTGAACACATATAAATGCTGATATCTTATTTTCACCGGTCAAGACAACACTTTAAATTGTCTTGTAAAGTTAAATTAATTAAGAACACATTACATAAATAATGTAGTGGGTCAGCTTCTCAATTATTTCCACTGAGATTCTACAATTAAAACTAATCTTGAAATAAATATACCCAAGTACGTAAATAAATCTTTTCAACCTTGTTTGTCCTTGGAGATGAGCTTGAAGGCCCAGGAGCAAATTCTACCTTGGCGTTGCAAAGAATATTTTGACCTACGCAATTCATTGTAAATACGTCATAAGTGACGACCTTCACACACACAGAATGAGCCCAATCAAAATATACAGGTACATTGTTATATTCGTGTTCCATGTGTAGGTGTGATGTATTTTATTGATATTAATAACACAGTATTCATAAGCATTGTATGTGACGTAGAAATCAAATGTTGGATTTCCATATTGGTAGTAGGCCTAATCTTTATTATTTATAATTCTTCTGTACGTGTGTTTGTCACTGAAATCCTCCTAAACGACTGGATCGATTTTGTTTAAAATTGTTATGTGTGTCTAATTCGGTCCCTCGATGGTTCAGATTTACAATTGGACCCTCTAAAATCATTAGGTGTAGGAGTTCACCTGAAGTGAAAATTGAAAAAAACGCTCTGGCGGTCATATTTTTCGATGTTTCACAACGTACTTCAGTATCCCCTATTAAAATAAACCGATGTAGATATTGTCCAAAATTGAGCGAAATCCGACAATTAGAAGCGGAGGTTTACTCGAAACCCGAAATTAAAAACTGCCTAAACGACTGGACCGATTTTGACGAAATTTTTTGTGTGTTTACATGGGTCTCTGGATGGTTTAGATTCACAATTGGACCTTCTGAAATCATTAGATGTTGGAGTTCATCTGAAGTGAAAATGGAAAAATCTCTGTAGCGGTCATATTTCTCGATGTTTCGCAACGAAACTCGGTATATCCTATTAAAATAAATCGAGGTAGATAGTGTCCAAAAATTAGCGAAATCCGATAATTACAAGTGGAGGTTTACTTGAAACCCGAAATTAAAAATTTCCTAAACGACTGTACAGATTTCGATGAAATTGTTTAAGTGGGTCTCTGGATGGTTTAGATTCACAATTGGACCCTCTAAAATCATTGTTGAAAACGTTCAGACAATATTAAGTCTTGATAATGGTAGCATTGTTACTGAAACGCGTTGACTCTTTTAACTTTTTTAATTAGTGATTTGTTTTTTTTTTTTAATTTTAGCTGACAACAATCTACCACAACAGCATATTTTAAATTTATACAAAATCTATAAAACTAATTTGATTTCAGTTCGAATCAATAACACACAAACAGAATGGACCGAAATTAATAGGGGCGTAAGACAAGGATGTGGCCTCTCGCCCTTGCTCTTTATCACATACATGGTTAGAATACTCCAAGACTGGCGACAGATGAGACACGGTTCTATCCAAATTAATAGAAACCATAAAATAGACGCTTTGCTTTTTGCAGATGATTTGGTATTAATAGCTCCAACAGAAACAGATTTACAGTATTCTATACACAATTTTAATAGAATTGCAAAAAGGTATAATATGGAAAGCAATACAAAGAAAACTAAAGTGATGGCCTTTAGTGGGAAATACCCTACACCTAGCAAAATTGTTTTGGATGATGAAATTTTAGAACGAGTAAACGAATTTAATTATTTGGGTTATAATTTAACATTTCAATATGAAGCTGATATATCAAAGAAAATCACAAATTTTACAAAAACAACGGGGATAATTAACAGTATAATGAAACCATCTTTAGTACAGAATAACACAAGATTACGGCTTTATAAGGTTCTCGCAAGACCAGTAATAAGATATGGTAGTGAAGCATGGACAATACGAAGAAGAGATGAAAGCCGAATAACAGCAAATGAGATGCGATTTATGCGCCGTACAGCAGGCTATACAAAGTGGGACCACAAAAGAAATGAGGAAATTATGGAAGAGTTGGATGTAGAACCCATTCTTCACCATATACAAAACTACCAGAACTGGAAAGCCCATATTCAACGAATGCCGTCTCATAGGATTCCAAAAGCCATACTTCGCTACTGACCCCAAGGCAAAAGATCGCTGGGACGTTCAAAAAAGCGCTGGATGGAAAATTCCTCTTTGAGACCGTAACAGGCCACACGGCCTAATACTTGCATGGATGATGATGGGTTTCGTTGACTTTGAGTAATAGATCTGCTACGATTAGAAAGCCGTTTTACATTAAATTAATTTATAAAGAAATGAAACTACATAGGAATCTGACAGGTTAGGAGGTCGAAGAGAATTTGTGTTCCATGTATATCATTAATCACAATTAATAAAAATAAGAAGCAAAAACTTCACTGACTCGCAGAAGAAAGTGTCTTCAGGAAATCTAATGAATCAACTTTCATTTGATCGAAAGATACCTCTTGATTTGCCCACACAATCTCTAAGCTATATTTTTAAAAAAACTAGCTTCTGTTTACAAAAATCTTCATCCCGGACGTGAAGATGATTAACAGCTGCCAAAGGTTACATCTGCGTTCCTAAATTACACTGTGTACACAAATGAAACAAAAAACTGTGACAAGATTCACGATGGCGAAGTTTACAAAGATAATTATTTCTTGTTAGAGTTGTCTGCAAGTTGAAACCATAAATTGAATTTCTCCTCTACGTCCCGGATGTGGCAGTGGGTACACACTTCACACCAGGTGGATGATGTGCCTTCAGGCGTTAAAAATCCAAGCATCCACAACAAAGATTATATCATCAGCTTTAATTGAATAGAGCCCTCTTAAGCAGTCTTCTTATTTCAGAAAAATAAAATATAGTAATTTCTATATAGGGCCTATATATATATATATATATATATATATATATATATATATATATATATATATATATATAGAGAGAGAGAGAGAGAGAGAGAGAGAGAGAGAGAGAGAGAGAGAGAGAGAGAGAGAGAGAGAGAAGATAAAAATAAGACGATTTAGTTAAAATTAATTTTATAAATATTTTGAATTGATTAGTATGTTGAATATAATTGTTATATACAATTTTATGAATATTATTAGTTGGTTAATATGTTGAATATAATTATTTGTTTTCGTATTTATTAGAGATAGACCAGTAGGTATTATAGCTATTAAATTAATGTTGTGATTTTATAATAATCAAATGCATATATGGTGGTTTATTTTTTAATTTGAATTCTTTCTTAACAATCTTGTACCTGTATAATTTGCAACTTAAAATTACATTTAGTCTTTTGATACTCATTGAGTATGACTCCACAGCGACCAATCATGTATGTATAGCCTATATATATATATATATATATATATATATATATATATATATATGATTCATAATGACATTTATCTTCTTTATCAACTTGCATAATTGGACATTTAATGAAACATCAGAATGCAAATTTGGATATTTAAATCAAAACTATTTATTTCATTCATTCTCATTTTACGTTCATTTATATATTAAGCCATATTATATTCGCCTACTACTTGTTCTGTTTAACTGAACTGGAAGGACACATTGACCTTATATTCTCAGTTTGGTAAATACTTTATTAAAAAAAAAAAAAAAAAAAGGAAATTACCAAAAAAGCAACGCAAAAATAGGAATCGAGAAGAAACCTTTGAGAAAGATAATATTTAAAACAGACGTTATTGAAAGTATATATATATATGTATATAAATTACGTGTCACGTTGTTTGTCCGCGATGGAATCCTAAACTACTGAACCGATTTTAATAAAATTTAGCACACTGTATGCAGTTTGATCCAACTTGAGACTTAGGGTAGTTTATAAAGTTTATAACTAAATTTATAGTCGCATTATTTTTTTATTGCAAATTATTTGTTTATTATTTAACAGAGAGTGAGTTCCATACGATTCTAACAGATAGCGGTATAATTATCTGTGAGTTCCATACGATTCTAACAGAAGGCGGTGTAAGGTAATTTGGTAAGGTAATTGGTTTATTATTTAACAAAGAGAGATCCAGATGGCTGTGCTTTTTGTTGCAACCGCGAATTTCAATTGAATTACAAATATTGATTATTTCATAATTTACCTGTGTTCAGTGTTTATTTTATTTTCAATATCATTAATTTCGTGTGTAAGTATTAGTTTTAGTAATCTGGCTGAAAGACAACAACTTAATTTAAATTTTTAACGTATACCTTAGCCACAGCAACGCGTGGCCGGGACTTCTAGTATATATATATATATATATATATATATATATATATATATATATCAAATTTGTAATATAGATTTACAAAATATATAAAATGTATTATGTAAATCGATTATAAAAAAAAGTTCGTGAATTTATACAGTATTCTGCTTGTCATGTCATTAAAATGTCTTGATGTCTGTTATTGTTGTGATGTATAATTATTACGTAAGAAAAATATTGACGCTCTAACTTAGGCCATTATAAAACATCGCAGCATCCGGTAGGACTAAGCACAAGGTTAAGTTAGAATTTTGTAAACAGCGGATGATGGGATGTTATTTTATTTCCTAATGAGCTAAACCCACCTGTCATAAATCTGCAAGCTTCATTGGTATCTCAAATACAACGCCACATTTACAAGTTGTACAATAGGCCTAATTGATTTTCAGATTTTTCAATCTTACAATGACTTACTATAAGTTCAGTAGATGGTAAATAAAAGTTTTAAGAAAACAGCAGCTATAGCCTTGCTAAATAATCTAACAAGTAAGTCGGATTTAAAGGTATCTTAAAGATTTTAACTGTGCCAAATGGAATCGCAATGCATTTTTTTTTCAAGGAAACTTAATGACATAATTTAAAGCAAAGAGTTGGAAATTTTGAAGCCATTTAAATTCGATATATTTAAGAGGCTCAGTTTTTAATACAATTAGGCATATATATATATATATATGTAAGGGTGTGTGTGTGTGTGTGTGTGTGCTTTTAACAAGAAGAGAAGCATTTTCTGCGGACCTTTGGCAAAAGAATTACAAAAAAAGTTAGTGAAGTGGTTCGTGTGGAGTGTAGCATTGTATGGTCCAGAGACTTGGACGTTACGAAGGAATGAGGAAAAGCGACTGGAAGCTTTTGAGATGTTGATATGGAGAAGCCTGGAACGTATAAAATGGGCAGACAAAACACAAAATGAAGATGTGCTAGACAGAGTAGGTGAAGGAAGAAAAATGCTGGAACTTATAAAGAAGAGGAAAATAAATTGGATTGGCTACTAGTTAAGAAGAAACGGCCTGCTGACGGATGCCCTAGAAGGAATGGTCAACGGAAAGAAAGAGGCAGAAAAAGACATCAGTTGATAGACAATACTTACTTACTTACTCACTGGCACTATCGAACCCGTAGGTTCGTGCCGAGCGGACATAAGCTCTCCATACATCCCTATCCTGAGCTAATGCTTTCCAATCATTCCCTGTATAATCTACTTCCCTCAAATCATAGTTAATGTTATTCTCCCACCTCATTCTTGGTCTACCAACTGGGCGTTTTCCCTCTGGCTTTCCAACAAGAAGCTTCCATGCAAGTCTTTCATTCCCCATACGTGCAACATGCCCTGCCCATCGCAGTCTACGAGACTTAACTGTTCTTATTATATTTGGCTTCCTATAAAGACCATGTAGTTCATTGTTATGCAGTCTTCTCTATTCACCTGTCTGTTCATCTCTCTTTGGTCCAAAAATTTTCCTAAGTACTTTATTCTCAAATACTTGTAATCACCTTTCCTCCCTTAAAGTAAGAGTCCATGTTTCGCCCCCATATAATATAACTGGTAGAATAATAGTTTTATATATTTTCAGTTTAACGTTTTTTGAAAGGAGTTGGGACATCAAGAGTCTCTGCAATGCATAATAGCACGCATTTCCAGAATTGAGCCTATGTTTAATTTCTTTATGCATCTCATTCCTATTTGTAATTATTGTTCCTAGGTATTTGAATTCAGCCACAAAATAAATAGGTTATATGCGGATACAAAAAGGAAAGCTGAGTTAATACAAAGAGTGGAGAATGCCGAGTTTGAAGTGAAAGACCTGCTCTTGAGCAGAACACTATGTATGTATATGCGTGTGTGTGAAATGTTTTGATCAAATAAATTTCAAAATGTAACTGGTTCCCCTAGCTATCTTCTTAGATCCTTATCTCATTAAACATTCACTAATACCCGTTTACTTATGGGGTCTCACATATCATAATATGTAAATTAATAATGTAAACATTTACTTCTACCTCATATTTTATTATAATGTACGTCATCTGCCGTCAAAGCAGTAAATCTCTTTTCTCAGGGCACACTGGATACTAAAGTTTCTTTAAAAATAAAATAAACATTTGAGTAAAGAAATTTTCCCATTTCTATAGCTTCTACGTCATGTTAACTATGTAAATTGTTTACAGTGAAAGTGGCTGAACTGAAAGGTTTACTTCAGTAAACATATAATTATCACCTCAATCTACATAAAAATGTATCTTCTTATTGTATGTACACCTACCTTCCAAGTACTGACAGTTGTTTGAAATAATATTCATAAGAAATGGGTACCTGTTATGATACTTCATTCAGTGTAATGAAGTGTGTTGGCCGTATTACAGCGTGCAATCAGTAATTCCAGGAAAGCCCTTTGTCTACTTTAAATATAACGACATAGGAATTATTCTCTCCCACACATCTCCTTATAATCTTACTACAAAGCAAGTGATTAATCTACTATTTGACGGCTACACAAAGTAAGGAAGACCTTGAACACCTTGTCCTGTACATTTAGTTCTTAAAGCAATGAGATCATTTTTTGTCAATTATTCCAATGCTTTTCATGTGGAAAATAATAATAATTTATGAGAGAAAACTTATGGCATGACACAGTACGTTAAATTAGATGTATTTACGAGAGTAAAAATATCGCTATATAACTAGAAAATAATTGGATAAAACAGAATAAAATAAAATAGTTTTCTTTACGCTCGCAGCTTGTTGAATCCATTCATGTAATTCTATGACATAGAATCTATGTCATTGTAAGCATGCATCGTGTCTTTGTGCGTCCTTTGTTTCTCGTTAAGTAAATAGAAGCTATGTTTAAGATACAGCATGTAAGTTGCTGTGATATAATTATCATAAAGTATTATTTAAGAAATACAATATCAGATTATACATTTTCTAATTTATTTTATTTGTAAAAATAAGAATTTAATGAAATATAGGAATAAAATACCCCCTGTCGCGACATGATTTTTTCTAGGCTAACCAAAATAGCGAAATGAATAATTAATCATTCAAATAAAATATGCTAAAACACTTGAATAAATTTAACATTCCCTTTCCTTGGATTAGAAATCAATTTCATCAGAAATCTATGAGTTATATTAACATAGGCCTACTGAAGATAATAGAGTAGTATTTAATTTAACAACGCTCTTTAACAATCTGAAAACAAATGTGTCACGATTTGGCATGGAAGAACCAAAATCTTTAAATAAGAAGTCTCTTATTTAAATAAAAATAATTTTATATACAGCAAATCTACAACAGATAGTCTATCATTAATTTATTTTATTCCGAAGAAAACAATATTAAGAATTTAAATCCTGAAAAATCCGATCAGGTTGCAACCCACGAACCTTGGATTCAGATAGGTACATGTTAGTCTCTGGACTACTGACACTGATGGATTTTGGACGAGTTTCTCCATTATGCATTTTTCATAATAAAATATTGACTTCCATTGTAGGCAACACTTTGCCTTCGGAAAGCAAAATGAGATTTATATAAAAAATCAATGTCTGGTTTAGTTTTTATTAGACCTAGGATTTTTTCATTTCTAAAAAAAATACACATTTAGACCAGAAATAGACTATAAAAAGTGGAAAATAGGATCAAAAATGCTATTTCAGACTTTTTTAAAATCCGTAACACTACACATCACCATCATTATCTGTAAACTGGACATATAATAATGAAATTAATTAAATAAGTAAAACTAATTGATCAGGAAGTAAGTTTTTTGTCATGTTTTTTGGATTTTGGTACTCTGATGACATTCCGAAAACCTCCGGTGACTTGGAAATACTAAACAGGGACAAATTATAAAAATTCAATTTAAAGAGTATATTTATGCTTAAAATTACGAAATAGGCACAAAATGAATAAACTATGTATTTTAAGCAAAATTAAACTCTTCAGGTGGCAGGAAATAACATATCAGTAGCCTATTTGTGTACCTATATCTTCGATTTGCTTTATTCCTTCAAGAATGGAAAGAAAGAGAAGAATGGAGAAAGAAGTAAAAATATAAAAAGCATTGGACACAGAAAAATGTTTTATTACATTGTAAACATGTTTATAAATTTAAAAAAATATTCCTGAAGTCTAAAAATTATTAACTTTGTTTATTAAAATTTGTGTATAGTCGTATTTTATAGAAATATCACAAAAAATATTTTTAAGCGAATAAGAAGCAGATAAATATAACCTGCAGTATAAATCTAAATCTGTTCAACAGTGATAAATACTAAAAGATCGTGGATGATAATATAATAAATTGACTAGGTGCAATAAAAGATAAGAATCTATAGTCATTAATATTAAAAAATCACAATTTTTTATGTAGGCAAAACAAAACTTTCACATAATTCATTGAATGATGGGATTAAAAACGTTGAAATTATAATGCAGTCGCAAAACATTACAATAGAGAGAATGCAAATAATAATACATGTCCACAGCAGTAGTTTGCATCAATTTATTCAGATTCCACGAGATTGTTTGAACGTCTCTTCCGTGAGACCAAGATAAATTTACTCGATTGAATAGACAAGTACTGTTATTAGCATGTACCTTGCATAACAGCTCCTTTATTAGATGTGGGGTAGTAATTCAGTGTGGAGTTGTTTTTAACTTGCAGTTAGGCCTATTGTAAATTTATGTGTAAATCGTTTGATTTTCTTGGACATCAAAAAATGTTTATACACATTTGGGGATTCATTGTAAGACAGAGAAGGAATATAAAATATCTTCCAAGTTATTTTTTATTCAATACCATCACTTTGTCCACCGCCGTGGTCTCGAGGTGGCGTGCTGCCTTGTCACGCAGCGGGCCCGGGTTCGATTCCAGGTTGGGGCAGGCTCATGGGTGAGGTTTTTTCGGGGTTTCTCTTCACCTGTAAGACAAATGTCAGGAAGCTTAGGGCCCAACGGTCCCCGAAAATCATCCGGTCATCATCATTATTATTATTATTATTATTATTATTATTATTATTATTATTATTATCATCATCATCATCCTTCACCGGTGTGGAAAGCAACGGGAAACTACCACACCTATAATTCCCTAGTAAAGCTGCAAAGCATAGCATGGAAATGCTATGATCGCAATGACAGTCCTGCATCACTTTGTCATATCGATATTCTGGTAGTCTCTCCTGGCATGGCGTTATTGTAACTCACTTCTGAATTTGATGCGCCTGGAAGGCGGAGTTACGCTGCCCCGATGATACATGATAGATGATGATGGCAATGATGCGCCAGGAGAAACCTTAATCCTAAACTTTAATGAATATGTTAATGATGATAATGATGGTCAGGTAATGTTCGGGGACCGTTTGGGCCTTAAAGTTTCCTGACATTTGTCTTACTGGTAAGGAAATACCCCGAAAAAAACATCACCCAAGAAACTTATATACACCGGATCAAACTCGGGCCCGCTGCGTGACAAGGCAACACGCAAACTCGAGACCACAGCGATGGACAATTTCTTCAAAGGTTTCATCTTCAAATAAATTAATTTTCTTTTATTTCAAAGGTTCGTCTATGTTCTATACGTGTCCTTTTTAAAAGTATGTTTTTAAACAATGAAGATTGGAACGTATCCATGTGTATGTGTTGTGTGTGTGTGTGTGTGTGTGTTTAGTTAACTCTAGTACAGGTTGAACCATTTCGTCACATTTATAAATTTAAATTAACATGAATGAGATATGAAATTGTGCTTTTTATTACTACTTCTACCCTTCTTGTTTATTTTGACATTAGTCGGGATTTTTACGCTTTGAAAAATTCATAAATCCCGGCTGAACTTTAATCCGCGATCTCACAATCAAAAACAAACATGTTAAAATATTCACTAGGATCGACTCTTATGAACAAATTGCATTAAGGACGTCCAACCCCCCCTCCCCATGGGTCTTGAAAGATTGGACGTTACGTGAGTAAGCAGGTAACAATAAACTATGACACGCACTAAATTTACGCAGGTCGCTTTAAAAAAAAGTTAAACTGAAAATATATAAAACTGTTATTCTCCCAGTTATATTATATGGATGCGAAACATGGACTGTTACTTTAAGAGAGGAAAGAAGATTACGAGTATTTGAGAATAAAGTTTTTAGGAAAATTTTTGGACCAAAAAGAGATGAACAGACAGGTGAATGGAGAAAACTACATAATAATGAGCTACATGATATGTGTAGGAAGCCAGATATAATAAGAACAGTTAAGTCACATAGACTGCGATGGGCCAGACCTTTGGAACGAACAGTGAATGGAAGGGGGGCATGGAAGCTTATTGCAGGAAAACTAGAGGGAAAGCGCCCAGTTGGTAGACCAAGAATAAGGTAGGAGAATAACTTTACAATGATTTTGAGAAATGTAGATTTTACAAGGGATGATTGGAAATATTAGCTCAGGATAGGGATGTGTGGGGAGCTCATGTCAGCGCGGCCATGAACCTACGGGTTCCATAGTGCCAGTGAGTTGGTTAGTGTAGTAATAGGCTATAGTAAAAACAAATATATAGGTTCCATCTACATAAATTATTTTGAGTCATGAATAGAGTATTTTTAAAGAAAATAATTTAGTAGGCTATACATGTGTAAATTTCAATAACACTGGTCGACAAAAATGAACTTTTTTTTTCTTTCACAAGAATAAAAATATGAGATTTTAGAAGTATTTTTTATCCTGAATTTAAATATAATTTTAGTTTTTTCCTATCAGGCAAGAGTTTTCTGTGATATTCATGTACATTTTTTTATAACTTTTAATAAAATCCATCTAACTCTAACTCATTCTGACTTGCCTAGAAAGTTCCAGATGGTTATTGTCGAGCGTAATTTGCGCCTGGAACATCCCTCTTCTTGATCCAACAGTAGTCAGCCAGCATATTAGAACTCCACTTGCCTTGGCACCTCTTTTCCATTGTGCAAATTTGCTGATGAAAACGCTCACCGCGCTCATCAGAGACAGCCCTTAAATACAGCTTGAATAAAATCGCTACATATAGGGTAAAGGTTCCTATGACAGGTCAAAGAGAATGCTAAAATCAATTTTTAAAAAGTAGCTGTCACAAAAAACTGTGCCTGATGAAAAAATTCTGACTAAATATCTGAATTCACTATGAAAAAATGTACTAGATTCACTAATCAGATTTCTTGTGAAGAAATCTTTGTCGACCAGTGTAATTTCATCATCATCATTACAATATTATAACGATATTGTGAAAAGAAAAATGAATGTCTGAACCAGGAATCGAACTGTGGACCTTTAGTTCTCCAGACTAGTGTGCAGCCCACTACACCATTCGAGACTTGGCATAAACATTAACAATTCTTTCCACATATACAAATCTATAATTCTTCTAAACGAAGCTGACCGCTGGCGATGGTAGTGACACCTACCTGACAGCGGACGAAACGAGAATTATAGATTAGTATATGTGGAAAGAATTGTTAATGTTTCTGCCAAGTCTCGAATTGTGTAGTGGGCTGCGCAGTAGTCTGGAGAACTAGAGGTCCACGATTCGATTCCTGGTTCAGACAATTTTTATTTCACAATATAATTATCTTCTTCTTCTTCTTCTTCACGGTTTAGGCTTATTTACTAGCCTATTCCGGCTCCAAATTGCTGCTCTTTCCATATTTTCCTTGGTCTTCCCAAAACTTCTTCTTCCTCGTGGTGAATAGAACTCCACTTGCCCAGACGATCATAACCGGGAAGCCTTGGCTTGCGGTTAGATAAGAGGAGAGGGAACTAAGAATAATCCGCAACGTGGGAGCAACGACCACACTGGAAGCTGCAAACACGGAAGACCACAACGGCAGACACGGCGGAGATAGAAATATCGGAACGGCGAAAATGGAGGAAGTGGCAACCCAATCTCTGGGGATGAAACAAGAGTGAAGTCCTCAACGGCAGAAGGCGGAAGAGGCAACCCTCCTTGTGGGATAAAACACAAGGAAGCAAGTCCAAAGGACTAACCCTACAGTACGTTAGTAGCCTACTCAGGGGACACTTCAAAATACAAGCTCCAAAGACAATATCATTATAATATTATTAATATGATTCATTATTGGAACTATGTTAAAATAACAGTATTGAAAAATGTTAAATAACATCATCATCATCATCACCATCATCATCTTCACGGTATAAGCTCCATGGCCTGTTCCGGCCCAATGCTCCATCGCTTTCTTGGTCTGCCAGAATCTCTTCTCCCTCGTGGTTTGTACGTCCAAGCCTGCTTCGGAAGACTGTTGTTTCCATCATTTAAATTCCATAATGTTGCTGTATCGCACATTTGATGCTCTGTGTATTTATAAATGGCTTAATCTGATGTGTAATTCATCAGTGAAGCAGAGTAAATTGCTGAATATAAGAAAGAATAGCGATGTAGGGCAAGAAGATGTGGGAGCGAGTATGAGGTGAAGGCCAAGGATACGGAGCACAGATAACCAGTTCACTTTCATTCTAGTGCACAACTAAAAAAAATCGCTCCAGATATGGAAAGTACACTTGTTGCATGAAATCGCGTTATCGGAAAGTCAACAATGCCTTTCACCTACATGCAAATGCCACATTCAATTAACTACTGTAATGACAGTCCATTGTCATCAGTTTCAAACGTTTTCATTTCAAGATATTAAATACAAAATTGGTACCTGGTAAGTCAGTCGTCCTCAAATAAATCATTAAACTTCATCAAGAAGTTCTTTCAAAAACAATGTTTCATCTTCTGGTACCAGTTAAAATGCAGAAGATGAAACATTGTTTTTGAAAGGCCTCCATATTGGAATTACTTGACGAAGTTTAATAATTTAGTTGAGCACGACTGACTTACCAAGTGCCAGTTTTATATTTAACATCTTATTACATAACCTAGTCCACCGCTATGGTCTCGAGGTAGCGTGCTGTCTTGTCACACAGCGGGCCCGGGTTCGATTCCCTGTCGGGACAGGCTTTGGGTGAGGTTTTTCGGGGTTTTCCCTCGCCTGTAAGACAAATGTCAGGAAGCTTAGGATCTAACGTTCCCCGAAAATCATCCGGCCATCATCATCATGTGCACCGCTGTGGTCTCGAGATAGCGTGATGCCTTGTCACGCAGTGGGCCCGGGTTCGATCCCCAGTCGGGACAGTTTTTCTGGGTGAGATTTTTATTGGGGTTTTTCCTCACTCTTAAGACAAATGTCAGGAAAACTTTAAGACCCAAATGGTCTCCGAAATCATATTGTCATCATCATCATCCTTATCATTATCATCATCATCATCCTTCATCGGTGTGGAAAGCAACGGGAAGCTACCACACCTACAATTCCCTAGTGAAGCTGCATAGCATGAAAATGCTATGATTGCAGTGAAGGACCTGCCTTCGGGCAGAATTACTACTGATGGATGGATCATCATCATCATCATCCTTAACATTATCACCATCATTTTTCACTGGTGTGGAAAGCACCGGGAAGTCACCACACATATAATTCCCTAGTAAAGCTGCAAAGCATAGCATGAAAATATTATGATTGCAGTGAAAGACCTGCCCTCGGGCAGAATTACTATGGATGGAGATATATATATGTATATATGTGATATGATAAGAAAAAAGAATGCTTGAGTCGGGATTTGAACTCGAGTCTCTAAAGTCCGTACCTTTAGCGCTCTAACCAACTGAGCTACCCAAGAAAGGTACATACTTTACAGACTCGAGTTCAAATCCCGACTCAAGCATTCTTTTTTCTTATCATATCATATTTGCCTTCATTGCCTAATGTCAAAAATATATTTATAATATATATATATATATATATATATATATATATATATATATATATACACTTGTGTCCAAAAGTTAAGGATAATTAGTTCATTTGCCGACTTATTATAAAGCATTTGTCAGAACAATACAAAATTTGGTAAGGGTATGTCACAGATAATTAGAAACATGGCACGAAAGAAACAATGGCATGAATACGTCATTCACTTGCCATTTTCACAACAAACGAAAACTGCATTTCAGAATTCGAACATAAAAGTTGAACAACAATGGTTCAAATGACTAATTGTTAAGAGCACAACATTTCAGCATAAGGATATTCATAAATACACCTGGACGTCCCCAGATGGAGAAACTCGGAACCAGATAGATCATATATTAGTGGATAAACGCTGGCACAGTAGCATCATTGATATTAGATCAGTTAGAGGGACAGACTGCAATTCAGATCATCATCTGGTCAAGGTGAAAATCAGACAACGGCTATCGCTTATGAGAGGAACAAACGCTAAAGATGATTCTGTAAAATATGAATTAAAAAACTTGAAAAATGATGAAATGCGGCAAGAATACCAAATCAAAATTGCTAATAGATTTGAAGTACTGGAATCTTCAGATGACAATGTGGCAAACGAAGAAGAAACTGATATAAATAAAGAATGGGAGGCTATAAGAGATACTATTAAATTGTCAGCATCAGAAAGCATTGGTTGTTTAAAAAAGAGGCAAAACAAGAAATGGTTTGATGAGGAATGTGCCGACATTGTAAAGAAAAGAAAGCTAGCAAAAATGAAATGGTTACACGAGCCAAATGAGGTAAATTTAGAGCAATTGGGTAGTGTTAGACGGGAAACCACCAAGTTACTAAAGAGTAAGAAGAGGGAATATTTGAGAGAGAAGATTAATGATCTTGAAATGAATGCAAAAAATAGGAACATTAGAGAATTATATCAGGGAATTAGTATAGAGAAGAAAGGGTTTCAGGCTAGAACAAACATAATTCGGAATGAAAATGGGGATATGATTGCAGATTCCAAGAGTATATTAAATAGATGGAAAAGCTATTTAATCAGCTATTAAATGTACATACAGAACAGGACATTGAGGAGGATAAGTTACAGACAGCAGAAATGCTAGTCGCAGAGCCAAGTGCATTAGAGGTTGAAATGGCAATTGAAAAATTGAAGATGTATAAAGCATCAGGTTCAGATGAGATCCCAGCAGAACTGATAAAATCAGGGGGAGAAAAATTGATGGACAAGATACGCTGGTTGCTTAGTATGATTTGGGAAAAAGAAGCTCTTCCAGATGAATGGAAGGAATCAATTATCATACCAATTTATAAGAAAGGAGATAAAACTGATTGCAACAACTATAGGGGCATCTCATTACTTTCAACTTCGTACAAAATTCTAACAAATATATTAGTAAGCAGACTTACTCCCTATATTGATGACATTCTAGGAGATCATCAATGTGCATTTAGAAGAAACAGGTCTACAACAGATCAGATTTTTAGTATAAGACAGATTTTAGAAAAGAAATGGGAATATAATGGTACTGTACATCAACTATATGTAGACTTCAAAAAAGCATATGATTCAATTAAGAGGGAGAAGTTATATAGTATCCTGCTGGAGTTCGGAATTCCTAAAAAGTTAGTTAGACTTATACGAATGTGTCTAAATGGCTCAACGAGTAGGGTGCGTGTAGGCAAACAGTTTTCAGACACTTTTGAAATCCAGAATGGGTTGAAGCAAGGAGATGCACTATCTCCTCTACTATTTAATTTTGTACTAGAGCATGCCATTAAATCTTTAGAGAATGAGGAAGGCTTACAACTGAATGGTATTAATAAGCTGTTAGTTTATGCTGATGATGTAGTACTACTGGCCGATAGCGAGGAGATACTAAAGGCCAACACGCACACACTATTGAGTAACACTAAGAAATTAGGACTGGAAGTAAATATCAGTAAAACTAAATATATGGTCACACGTAGAAATACATTATATAATGGAAATGGACAGCTAATGACAAATGAGGGAAATTTTGAGGAATTGGCTGAATTCAAATACCTAGGAACAATAATCACAAACAGGAATGAGATGCACAAAGAAATTAAACATAGGCTCAATTCTGGAAATGCATGCTATTATGCATTGCAGAGACTTTTGATGTCCCAACTCCTTTCAAAAAACGTTAAGCTGAAAATATATAAAACTATTATTCTACCAGTTATATTATATAGGTGTGAAACATGGACTCTTACTTTAAGGGAGGAAAGGAGATTACGAGTATTTGAGAATAAAGTTCTTAGGAAAATTTTTGGACCAAAGAGAGATGAACAGACAGGTGAATGGAGAAGACTACATAACAATGAACTACATGCTCTTTATAGGAAGCCAGATATAATAAGAACAGTTAAGTCCCGTAGACTGCGATGGGCAGGACATGTTGCGCGTATGGGGAATGAAAGACGTGCATGGAAACTTCTTGTAGGAAAGCCAGAAGGAAAACGCCCAGTTGGTAGACCAAGAATGAGGTGGGAGAACAACATTAACTATGATTTGAGGGAAGTAGATTATACAGGGAATGATTGGAAAGCATTAGCTGAGGATAGGGATGTATGGAGAGCTTATGTCCGTGCGGCCATGAACCTACGGGTTCGATAGTGCCAGTGAGTAAGTAAGTAAGTAAGTAAGTATGGGGTGTGATTACCCCTGACAGCTACACAAGACTCACATCGACGTGGCATGCTAGTGATGAGGTTGTTCAGGAGTTCGATGCTCAGCAAATTCCACTCCTCATGAAGAGCAATGTGAAGGTCTTGAAGTGTTCTCGGAGGAGGCTGACGAGATGCAATTTGTCTCCCTAAGGCATCCCATTCATGCTCTATAGGATTCATATCCGGAGACCTCGCTGGCCACTCCATACGCTGATATCTTCCTCCTGAAGAAACTCATCCACCAGTTGTGAGCTGTGAGGTCGGGCATTGTCATCCATGAATATGAATTCTGGACCCACAGCTCACCTGAAAAGTCTTACATGAGGTTCCAGGATCTCTTCTCTATACCGCTGAGCATTAACAGTGCCACCCGCGAAGATGTGAAGCTCTGTGCGTGCATTCATCATTATACCTCCCCATACCAGGAGACCACCGCCACCAAATGGATGTCTTTCCATGATGTTCATGGGGTTGTAACGAGTTCCTTTCCCTCCCTCCAGATAGTCACGCGATGCGAATCACAGTTCAAAGTGAATCTGGACTCGTCTGTAAATAGCACGCTGCTCCATTGATTTAGAGTCCAGTCGCGATGTTCCTGACTCCACCGTAAACGTGATCTCTTGGTATCAAGGGTGAGTGGGACGCCCACAATACAGGCCGCCTAGCATACAGACCAGCAGCCTATGAGTCTTCTATAGACAGTTTGTCTGGATACTCTGATACCTGAGGCGGCGCAAGGGCCGCAAGTTCTGAAACTCAGTTGTCTGGCAGACATTGTTTCGGTTTCTTCTTGCAAGTTAACGCACAGATATCGATCCTGCTGAGGATTTGTAACTCTTGGACGACCTCCCCCACTGTGAGTCTTCGCCGAAAGTCCCGGGTCTCTAGGAACCGTCGCCATAACCTAGATATAAAATTTTGTTTTTTTTATGGCACACCAAGTGCCTATGGAGACCTCAGTTTGTGTCTGTCCTGTTTCTAGCCGCCCAATAATTCTACCCCGAAGCAGAGGGTCCAGATGTTGTCTTTGTGCCATTTTACTGCAATCTGTTCTTACACTACATCTGATTATATCATAACTCTCTTTAAAAATGAAGATTTATGGAACAGGGCTTAACTGCAACAATGCAATTTTCATTTATAATTGCTATTAATTTTTTCATTGTTGAAGAGAGATTATAATTTAGTATGTAAACTAAACTAAATGTACTGAGAAACGTTTTGATAAATAATTTTTACTCCTTGCTCCTCTTTAAGCATTTTGATTTTCCGTTTTACAAATTATCCTAAACTTTTGGACACCAGTGTATATATAAATTATTTTATTAACTATGATTTGAGGGAAGTAGATTATACAGGGAATGATTGGAAAGGATTAACTCAGGATAGGGATGTATGGAGAGCTTATGTCCACGCGGGCATGAACCTACGGGTTCGATAGTGCCAGTGAGTAAGTAAGAGTAAGTATATATAAATTATTTACAAATGCACGATGTTGAGTGATGTTAAACAATCTCTCTCAACGTTGGCTTGGTCTCAAATATGTAAAATTTTAGAAGTCCAATCAACTATCGTAAGTAAACAATTTGTACGTCAACTGTACAGAATCAGAGGCTAATATTGATACAACAATTTGAGGTTGACCTCATGTTACCTGTTACTACTTGAGCTAATATTGTTCATATACTATTTTAAATATTTACAGATTAAATAGTAAAGTAAAGTAAAGTGATCCCACAACAGGCCTCAGGAGACCCTTGGGGTAGTAGGAGGTTAAGGCTCCCACTTTTTCTAGACAATCGGCACTTTATGTCAGCCGGGTTGTCAGCCCTGCGTGACGGCCGCCTTTACCCCAGAACAATCGTCTGGTACTCATTTCCGTTAGAGGCTGAGTCGACCCCAGGGCCATAGTGCCGCCAGAGGGTTTGGGTCAGTTTAAAAATCCTGACCCCCAACGGGACTTGAACCCTCGACCCTCCGGCTTGTAGCTCAGTGCCTTAACCACTACGCTACGGCGTGCCCCCAAATACGATTGTTAATTTTAGATTTTGGAATATTATGCAAACATGTACAAATGTTAATACGAACCAAGGCCAGGGCAAGTTTGCACGGATTTGAGTTAAAAATGCTGCATCACGAATGTGCAGAGCATGTTTTCAAATAGTCATGAGCATAACACAATGTGTTAGGGCGGTTATGCGACACACCCTTCCTCTTGTTGCTAACAAACGTTGGTGGAAAAATCATTCCAGTTCATAGCGTCATCATTAAATATTTGTACGTCCAGGTCAGTGCACATAAATGTACGTATGACGTACAAAACTATAGAATATATGCATATAATTCATAACCCCTGTCTGCGTGAAGTATATAACCTACACACATTAACTTTTATCAGCTGTTAAAGTAATAAGACCTGAAGTCATAATGTCCAAGAAAGTGAGGTAGTTAAAATTAACAATATGAAATTTAAAAAAAATTAAGCTAGGGCAGGAATGGGTTGATATGATTATTCTAGAAATTATCGAATTATAAAATGAAAATAATATTTTAGTAATAGACTTTGAGATGACAATTTAACCCTTAAATTGGAAAAACAATAATTTATGAAGCAGCAGAGATGAAATTACTTAGACCTCTTGTAGGATATTCTCTCCTTTATTATATAATACTTACTTACTTACTTACTCACTGGCACTATCGAACCCGTAGGTTCATGGCCGCGCGGACATAAGCTCTCCATACATCCCTATCCTGAGCTAATGCTTTCCAATCATTCCCTGTATAATCTACTTCCCTCAAATCATAGTTAATGTTGTTCTCCCACCTCATTCTTGGTCTACCAACTGGGCGTTTTCCCTCTGGCTTTCCTACAAGAAGCTTCCATGCACGTCTTTCATTCCCCATACGTGCAACATGTCCTGCCCATCGCAGTCTACGAGACTTAACTGTTCTTATTATATCTGGCTTCCTATAAAGACCATGTAGTTCATTGTTATGTAGTCTTCTCCATTCACCTGTCTGTTCATCTCTCTTTGGTCCAAAAATTTTCCTAAGAACTTTATTCTCAAATACTCGTAATCTCCTTTCCTCCCTTAAAGTAAGAGTCCATGTTTCGCACCCATATAATATAACTGGTAGAATAATAGTTTTATATATTTTCAGCTTAACGTTTTTTGAAAGGAGTTGTTGGGACATCAAAAGTCTCTGCAATGCATAATAGCATGCATTTCCAGAATTGAGCCTATGTTTAATTTCTTTGTGCATCTCATTCCTATTTGTGATTATTGTTCCTAGGTATTTGAATTCAGCCACTTCCTCAAAATTTCCCTCATTTGTCATTAGCTGTCCATTTCCATTATATAATGAATTTCTACGTGTGACCATATGTTTAGTTTTATTGATATTTACTTCCAGTCCTAATTTCTTAGTGTTACTCAATAGTGTGTGCGTGTTGTCCTTTAGTATCTCCTCGCTATCGGCCAACAATACTACATCATCAGCATAAACTAACAGCTTATTAATACCATTCAGTTGTAATCCTTCCTCATTCTCTAAAGATTGAATGGCATGCTCTAGTACAAAATTAAATAGTAGAGGAGATAGTGCATCTCCTTGCTTCAACCCATTCTGGATTTCAAAAGTGTCCGAAAACTGTTTGCCTACACGCACCCTACTCTTTGTGCCATTTAGACACATTCGTATAAGTCTAACTAACTTTTTAGGAATTCCGAACTCCAGCAGGATACTATATAATTTCTCCCTCTTAATTGAATCATATGCTTTTTTGAAGTCTACATATAGTTGATGTACAGTACCATTATATTCTCATTTCTTTTCTAAAATCTGTCTTATACTAAAAATCTGATCTGTTGTAGACCTGTTTCTTCTAAATGCACATTGATGATCTCCTAGAATGTCATCAATATAGGGAGAAAGTCTGCTGACTAATATATTTGTTAGAATTTTGTACGAAGTTGAAAGTAATGAGATGCCCCTGTAGTTGTTGCAATCAGTTTTATCTCCTTTCTTATAAATTGGTACGATAATTGACTCCTTCCATTCATCTGGAAGAGCTTCTTTTTCCCAAATCATGCTAAGCAACCAGCGTATCTTGTCCATCAATTTTTCTCCCCCTGATTTTATCAGTTCTGCTGGGATCTCATCTGAACCTGATGCTTTATACATCTTCAATTTTTCAATCGCCATTTCAACCTCTAATGCACTTGGCTCTGCGACTAGCATTTCTGCTGTCTGTAACTTATCCTCCTCAATGTCCTGTTCTGTATGTACATTTAATAGCTGATTAAAGTAACTTTTCCATCTATTTAATATACTCCTAGAATCTGCAATCATATCCCCATTTTCATTTCGAATTATGTTTGTTCTAGCCTGAAACCCTTTCTTCTCTATACTAATTCCCTGATATAATTCTCTAATGTTCCTATTTTTTGCATTCATTTCAAGATCATTAATCTTCTCTCTCAAATATTCCCTCTTTTTACTCTTTAGTAACTTAGTGGTTTCCCGTCTAATACTACCCAATTGCTCTAAATTTACCTCATTTGGCTCGTGTAACCATTTAATTTTTGCTAGTTTTCTTTTCTTTACAATGTCGGCACATTCCTCATCAAACCATTTCTTGTTTTGCCTCTTTTTTAAACAACCAATGCTTTCTGATGCTGACAATTTAATAGTATCTCTTATAGCCTCCCATTCTTTATTTATATCAGCCTTTATTATATAATAAACGAATAAATTCGTCAAGAACTAAACATGGCAAATATATTACAAATTATTGATGAATACCGATCAAACTGGCTTTCCCATATATAACGCATGTTCCATCAAACAGTCCATTACAGTCATATAGGAAAAAGACCACAAGGTAAACGAAGAATTGGAAGACAAATGAAGCGATGGAGAGAACAGCTATAAATTCTGGAGACGTAACGGATCAAGTGGTCCAATCCTTGAAGCTTGTGATGACTAGACTAGACTAGACGAGGGGTTGGAGAGAAATCCTGTGACCACGGGGGGGATTTTATCTGTGTGATTTACCACTCCTCGCTGGGCGAAAGGGAATCCGGTTCCTATACCGGAACCCGGCAGCGGAACCGATATCCGGGCTCTCATTAAGAGTAGCTCGTCGGGGTAACCCGAAAGGACCCGGAGACGCCGTCGGGAGACCCGGGCAAAGTTTTCTGTTCTGCATAAGCGTTCGAGTTCCCTGGAATCCTCTAGCAGGGAGATTATATACCCATACACATTGCCCGCCGAGCGCACACTCAGACCCCGGTGCACACTTGTCAGCCAGGAGGAATCAACGAGCAGGGTCCGTGGCCTGTCTCTTCCGGCTGCTTTAGGGACTTAAATGCCCTCTTCAGCCAATGGATATTGTTTTCTAGTTGATGGTTTAGCGTTTATCCAGCCGCCAGTCATAACCAGCCGTAGATCAGGAGATAAAGATCAAGTCATTGAGCATTAACAAGCCTTTTTTTCAGTTTTTCGTCAGTTGTTGTTGTCATCATGGAACGCTAAGAGGAAACCCCGACCGCCACGGGCGAAGCCAACGCCCCGAGGAGGCGAGGGCGGGAGGCCCGACACCGCAAACCCTACCAGAAATGACCCTTTTCAGGTTAAGCTGATCTTTTGGGAAATTTAGAATTTTGAAAATAAAATTTAGGAAATTATAATTTAGTGGTGGAAATTAGGGAATCACTCCGACATTTGTATTAGCGCTAAGAATCATTTCTGGTATCAGTTATTTAAATATGTCGGACCACACTGAAAACGAAATCGTGCACAACTGTTATTAGGTATATTGTGTAATTCCACACACATATTTCTGTAATTTCTTATCGTTAGCTTTCTTCCGTTTTATTAAAACTGTTGGATAAATTAAAACAATTTGACGTATTCTATAGGGTGCATAGCGAAGGAGGACTGCAGGATACACACTATTAGATCACACAAAAAAAAATGAAGACATCTTAGAATAATTACACATGGAAACTTTAGAAAACAAAATTTCTGATTATAAGTCAAGATGGATGCAAAATGTTCATCGAATGGAAGATCACCCAAACAAATGTTAAGATATCAATCTGCGGGAAGCAGAAGACCAGGACGTCCACTCAAAAGACTTCTGGATGGTGTTTCTCTTGAGGCCGAATCAGGTCAACAAATGACCTAAATTCGTGAATGTACTATGATGATGATGACATAGCGAATTTAAGGGTTGCTAAAGCTAACATGTAGATTAAAGTCTGTGCTTTTTTATTGGGTTAAAACTACTTTTTAATGGTACAAACCAAATCCAGTTCCGGATATGAGCTCCTAGTCTATATATTTAACTACGATTATCAAACATAATTAACTATAAATATTTAAATATATGCCTATATGAAGGGGTATATTGCATAGTAATAAAATTTTTAAAAATATTATTACAAGTGCCTTTTTTTGTCGTCTTTCTCAATTAAAATGAATTTTTTGTTTTAAAAATTCGTTAATTATTTAAAATCATATAGGACTGACAAAACATGTTTCATCTTCGGTAAGTTATTTGGTACTGATGTCGGCGTATAAATTAGCCAGTTTTTTTTACAAAAATGAGTAAAAAAGAAACTGCATGCTGCATTTCAGATGCATCAACAATTAGTACCTTCTCTTAGGGCAATACATTTTTATTCAATGCCCCAATTCGTCATGTCGACGTTGCTGGTGTTATCTCCTAAAATTGTCATAATTGTAACCCACTTCTAAATTTGGGGATCCTAGAAGGCGGAGTTACGTTGCCCCTGGTGATAAATGATAATGAAGTGCCAGGAGAGTTCTTAACCTAAACTTAACTAAATTCCAGACCAAGGACAACCACAGGAATGATTCCCTTTAAGGGAAAATTCCAATGGTTTGACCGGGAATCGAATTCGGGACCTCATGAACAGTAGCCTGAAACGCTGACCACTAGCCCATGAGGCTGGTCGAAGACAATACATATATCTACTAGAAGTCCCGGCCACGCGTTGCTGTGGCTAAGATATACGTTAAAAATTTAAGTCAAGTTGCTTTCAGCCAGATTACTTAAAACTAATACTTACACACGAAATTAATAATATGAAAATAAAATAAGCACACTTAAATTATGAAATAATCAATATTTGTAATTCAATTGAAATTCGCGGTTGCAACAAAAAGCACAGCCATCTGGATCTCTCTTTGTTAAATAATAAACCAATTACCTTACCAAATTATCTTACACCGTCATCTGTTAGAATCGTATGGAACTCACAGATAATCATAACTCTTTGTTAAATAATAAATAATTTGCAATAAAAATATAATGCGACTATAAATTTAGTTATAAACTACTCAAAGTCTCAAGTTGGATCAAACTGCACACAGTGTGCAAAATTTTATTAAAATCGGTTCAGTAGTTTAGGATTCCATCGCGGACAAACAATGTGACACGAAATTTTTATACATTAAGATGATTATATCAATATTAAGCTAACTTGATTACTTGTATACTGACTAATAAATCCCTGTTATTTTCCCAAATTTGACTTGCCAAATACCCCTTCGTACACATATCCCACATAAACACTTCTAGTAGGCCAACTCCTATTTCTATGAATATATTTAAATTTGTGATTAACATAAAAACCGTGTTATGAATATATATGCTTGAGGGAGAATAATTTATAAAATTCTGAACTAAACAAAAAGAACGAAATTGTAAAGATCAGTCTGCATTACATGGATTCTCACAGTTTTCAACATTTAATAGATTTAAACTATCCCCGAGAATATAAAAAATGCCTGTGCATAATGGTATACTAATTTGATTAGAAAAAATATAGGTCTACTTATGTCAGGCGTAATGGCAGGTAGACAGACAAGATTAAATCAAGCCTCTATTATTTAAATTTTAAGACATATAAGGATGCCGGCTAATTAGATCTGTTCGCACCATCACAGGGGCAAACGAAATTAAATGGAACGAAATGCATGACATGAAAATGGAGAAAAGAATTAATTAAATTTTTAGTATGTAAAAATCGAAAAAAAAAACTCCGAGGAAAACCTACTCTGGCTCAGATTCGTTCACCATGAACTACACACAAAGTGACCGACACTAATCTGGGATCCAGAAGTTTTTACCATAGGGACGATTTTTTGGAAAATAATGTTGCATATTATATTTGAACATAAATACAGACCCAAACTGAATGACCTAACTCCTTTGAACGTCTAACATCAAACATCAGAGCAACTGTTGGACAAACAATTGAAAGCCAGCAAACACTTTGCTAGCAATGTGTGTCTAACGACTCTCAAACATTGGATTTAACGCTTTTCCTAAGAACTGTCTACTCATTGTGGTTGAAAACATGAGAGACTTTACGAAACTCTCCTTATTCATTTATTGTAAGAAGACATTCTGACATCGCGGCTTCGTGTTGTGACTTTAAGTAATGGTAAAACCCTTTGACTCAAAGATTTAACTTATCTTAACTCAATTAAATTATTTCGTATTTTGATAATTAGGGGATTAGAAATGTGTATGACCATGACGATTGTATTTTTGAGCATTTATCCATAGTGCTGAAAAAAAAAACAACAAATTCTATAAGGAAATTATATAAAGTCCACAGTTCTGAAATAAAGACATGTAACTTACTTATTACTCAATAAAATGCTACACACGGAAGGAGGCATATATAAATCACACAATCATTCATAAGCCACTCTGCAAAGGTTTTCGGTGGTTCCCCTTAGCGCTAAGATAAATGTCGGTGTGGTTCTCTAAGGTCCGCCAGTAAATTACATTTTCCTAAAATTTAATTCCAAAATTCAAAATCTCGCAACAGATCAGCTTAACCTGAAATGAGTCGTTTCTGGTTTGTTTCGCAGTCCTCCCGCTATTGTCTCTTCGGGGATCGGCGGCGTCCTCTTGGCGACATAGAATATCAACTTACGACAAACTCAAAAAAAGGTTTGTTAATATTCTCTAGAGCTGTTTGTAGACCTAAGATGAGATGGCAGGACGATGTTTGTGAGGATTTAAAGAAGATGAGGGTGACAAACCTGAAATTGGCAGAATATAGAAGAGTCTGGAGGAAGATTATTGAGAAGACCAAAACATTCAATTTTGAAGTTGTAGTGTCTTAAGATGATGGTGATGATATATTCTCTATCATGAGAGGTAGCGGGAACTCGGTCTCATTGCCCTCTCGTGTAACAAGTAAGCAAATTATAGAGAATTTTTAGTTTATAGCAGTGACGCTTCTTTATTTCGATGTTATGATTAAATTTAGACATTTAGCAAAAAAAGGCCTAACAAGACACGAATAGAAAAATAAATAGGCATATATATATATGATAAGAAAAATAAATGCCTGGACGGGATTCGAACCCGGATCTCTGAGTCTGTACCTCGGCGTGATATCCATTACACTACCAGGCGAATCCAATTCAAACACTAATTTTTCTTATATATGTATTATATTCTCCATTATTACTAGGTGTCGCGAGAACTCGGTCTTCACTGCCATCTAGTAGCTGACTAACAAGTAAGCAAATTAAAGAGAATATTTTTACCTTATAGCAGTGACGCTTTATAGATGTTATAATTAATAAATAAACATTTAATTATAACATCTATAAAGCGTCACTGCTATAAGGTAAAAATATTCTCTTTAATTTGCTTACTTGTTAGTCAGCTACTAGATGGCAGTGAAGACCGAGTTCTCGCGACATCTAGTAATAATGGAGAATATAATACATATATAAGAAAAATAAGTGTTTGAATTGGATTCGCCTGGTAGTGTAATGGATATCACGCTGAGGTACAGACTCAGAGATCCGGGTTCGAATCCCGTCCAGGCATTTATTTTTCTTATCATACCATATTAAGCTTGCATTGCTCAATGTTAAACATTTAATTATAACATATATATATATATATATATATATATATATATACATATATATATATATATATACATATATATATATATATATATATCCACCAAATGTACAGTTTTCTTGCAATGGTGATAAATAACTTTTTAGTAATTAATAATTTTTTTTCATTATTTAATAAAAATATTTTTAAGATTTGTAAATATATTTACCTAATGCCTTGTATAATAAGCGAAATGTTAATTCATTACAGTTTATTACTTTCTTTGTATATTTTTTCTTTTCTTTTTATGTATAGGAGATTCGACCTGTTATTCCTTTCTATATACATTCGTTCATTAGTTTAATTGTATTGTATTATTAGACATTATTTTCATTATTGTTCAGTTTGACAGATAATTGTTTAGTATGTACTGTTATTGTATTTTTTTGTATTTAAATGTAACATATGTTTATCCTGGTGAGCAGAAGAGTAGGCCACGTGGCCTTAACTCCATCAGGCTAAATAAATATATTGTATTCTAAATCTATTCTATTCTATAAATACGTTTAGGACTTACATAGTTTTGTACAGAATAATCAGGTGATTTTTGTTGAAAGTACGTAGATCAAAAATAATATTCTAAAATAGGGCTATAAACACTTTCATGAAAGTGACACAGTTTGACGTCACAATATTTATTACATAACGTATAACTGCTGTATATTGTTAAAAATATTAAAGTAAGTACCTGATAAACAGGCGTTCTCAACTAAAACGCATTTCTGTTAAAAAAAACTTCAAGTAATTGAAACCAATAGGCCTTTCAGAAACATGGTTTCAACTATTTGACGAACATTATTAAACAGAAATACTTTTCACTACATAACCTCACTCACCACTGCGGTCCCGAGATCGAGTCTCGCTCATTCCATGTGGGTTTCGTGGTGTGGACGAAACGGAGCTTGGGCAGGTTTTTCTCGGGGTTTTTCCCGTTTTCTTCTGCCACAAATTTCAGTCCATCATTTCTCCATACTCATCTCATCCATTTCGTTTAATTTCATTCATTCGCCATTATGACTGTGCGCCAGGAATGGCCGGTATCCTTGTACTTCACAGACCTCTATAAAATATAGGAACTTCATCTCATCTCATCCCTCGACCCGACCATGAGTTGGACACGAGTTCAGGGTATTTTAACTAAATGACATCAGCAGTGATTCATAATGAATTTTAGAAGTATTGAATATAAATACTGGCTTGAACAGGTGTCAATTGAAGAATGTATATCATGAAACAATACAATAGAAGAGGAAATTAAGGAAAGATTTGTAAATGGAAATAAAGCTTATTTTGCAAATAGACGTTATTTAAAGGCAAATTAATATCAAAAACAGCAAAAATAAGGTTACACAAAACACTCATTAGACCAGTAGTTACATGTGCTAGTGAAACTTTGGTCCTAAAAGAAACAAACAGAAATTATTAATTTTTGAAAGGAAATTTTTAAGAAGATTTTTTTGGACCAAATAGAGGAACCTATAACTGTTGGAGAATCAAAACAAATCAACTAAACAAATTAATAAAAAATCAGAATATAGTGAACCATATAAGATCTCTCAGAATTAGTTGGCTTGGACATTTGATAAGAATGGAATTATAGACTGTTAAGAAACTCTGTAAATGGAAACCTAAAGGAGGCAGAGCTGTTGGAAGACGGAATGAACGATATAAAGAAAATGAAAGTGACTAATTTGAATATGGCAAGAGACAGATTGGCATGGAGGAGGATTGTTGAGAAGGCCAAGACTTTCACCTTTGAAGTTGTCTCGCCTTAGGATGATGGTGATGATGATGATATCGCAAGATATTTACGTCTTTTTTAATCTTACTCAGATAGTGCAATTTTGAGACGTATACAGGTTGTTGACACCTTTTTTCAACTGAGTGGTCAATGTGCAGGCACCTTTACCACAATCTGCGGTTTGCGTGAGACAGTACATTGGTCTTCCGCCTGTTCAAGCAAAGAGAACAATATTTCTGAGTAGTTCATTTTATCTTAGTGAACTACTTCTGTATTGTTTTTATTTAGGATTGAAACAAATTAAATTTGTACTTATTTCAATTTGCATGAAGAAGGCATCTGACGATTGTCAACATTGTTTAAGGGGACCGACAGGTGAATTTCAAATATTTTTTTAATCTGATTTTTTTTAACTTTTTGTCACATACATTGTGTGCTTATAGAAGTGTTTCTGTAAAGTTTGGTGTTTATAAGTAGAATAGTTTGAGAATGTCCACCGCTGTGGTCTCGAGGTAGCATACTGCCTTCTCACGCAGCGGGCCGGGTTCGATTCCCGGTCGGGACAGGCTCCTGGGTAAGGTTTCTTTCGGGTTTTTTTCTCACCTGTAAGGCAAATGTCAGGAAACGTAGGGCCCAGCGGTCCCCGAAAATAATCATCATCATCATCGTCCTTCACCGGTGTGGAAAGCAACGGGAAGCTACCACGCCTATAATTCCCTAGTAAAGTTGCAAAGCATAGCATAAAAATGCTATGATTGCAGTGAAAGACCTACCCTCGGGCAGAATTACTATGGACGGAGTTTCAGAATTATGATTTTTTAAATCTATTTTTTAATATTTTCTAAACAATGCTCCTAATTTTAAAGTATTCTCTCATGAAATTTGAGATTCAGAATCTTTATGATTTCACTAAACACATTTGCTATGCAAAAAACAATTCATAAAGGGAGGATACTCTTTATTTTTCTTCTTCTTGTAAGCCCTTTTTTCCCCTCAACGAGATTTAGGCACTCTCCCACTACAGCGAAGAAATTGTACCATACCAATTTAGTTACACTTGTTTTCATTTTTTTTTTAATTATCCACTCGCATGCATTTCCATCTCAATTTAAAAGAACACATGTGCCTTAGACTAGTAACTGCATAGAAAATTTGAATTAGCGCATATTGGCGAGTCTAACCACAAACTTTCACTTTTATAGCATAAAAATTGCATCGTAAGGAGCATTTTAAGTTTTGGAAAATGTAAAAAAAATGAAAACAGAAGAAGCACATATTGTAAAATTTAAGTAGTAATGCTGACCACACGTGCAAGGGTGTTTAAACTCTTACGTCACGGACTCAATTTTGCTCCTACAATAAAAAAAATACATGTAAATGATCCTAAAGAATCAGAGATATTAAAAAGTAAATGAAGAAAAAATTATTTTTAGCCATTTTTTAAAAATGATCACCTTTCGGTGCCCCTAAAACTTTTAAAAGTTATTCTAAACCACTGCTGAGGTTGCTGTATAAAGTTTAAGCCAATAAAAGTTGTACCTGAGATTTCAATCGTCCTCAGGTGAACCAAATTTCAGTTAAAGCATTTCATAGACCTTTCGGTACATTTTCCATCATCAGCATGTTCTAAAAGACCTATGAATTATTTTAGCTGAAATTTTACTTTGTTGAGGACGACTGGGATCTCAAGTATCGGTACATAATTTTATTGTTTTAACCTTTTAAAATGTATTTAACTATTTTATCAACATAGTAAAGTTTTATTCTTGAACGAACTATGAGATGTAATGAGACCATTGAGCAAGTGGAGAGCTTCAAATACTTGGGTTGTACTGTCAGTAGTAACATGAACTGCGGTCAAGAAGAAAGCAGAGGATAGTAATGGCAAAATAAGTTTTTAACAAGAGGAGAAGCATTTTCTGCGGACCTTTAGCAAAAAGTTACGGATGAGGCTTGTGAAGTGCTTTGTGTGGAGTGTAGCATTGTATGGTGCAGAGACATGGACATTACGATGGAATGAGAAAAGGCGACTGGAAGCTTTTGTGATGTTGATAAGGAGAAGGATGGAACGTATAAAATGGACAGACAAAATAAAAAATAAACATGTGTTGGACAGAGTAGGCGAAGGAAGAACAATGCTGGAATTCATAAAGGAGAGGAAAATAAACTGGATTGGCCACTGTTTAAGAAGAAACTGCCTGCTGAAGGATGCTCTAGAACATGTGTTTCCAACACGCGGCCCGCTTGAGGCCTCGATCCCATCGCATGCAGCCCGCATTGATTTTTAATAACAATATAACAGTTTTATTTAAATTTTAAACTGAAATTTATATTAAAAGTACAAGGATTAATCATACCTTATTTACATCGTTCAATTTAGATTTTCGAATTAGATTATACATGAAGAAAATATATATTTTGTATTTGTATTGTATTGTAAACCTATGTTTTCCCTTTAGAGAGATTTAGGCGCTCTCCCCCTACAGGGAAGAATTTGAACCATACTAATTTAGTTACACTTGTTTTCGTATAGATGTCATTTTGAGTGGTACGTGATCAGCGTTCCGCCTCATACTGAATCTAGGAAACCAAGTTAGTACTAGGACGGGAAAATTAGGTAAATTTTGCTTAGAGACCTTTTCATTCAGGCTTAAGGATTTTTTACGAGCCTGAAAATCTTCAGACTCGGGACCCACGGCTTAAAGTCCCTCCCGGAGGACTTGCTCCTTGGATTTTTTTCGTCCTAAAAAATCCATCGACCCCGGCCGGCTTTGAACCCGCGACTCTTGGGACCAGAGGCAAGGAGCATAACCACTAGTCCACCGCGGCCCACTATTTTTTTATTTAATTTTAAAATAACTAATATATGATTAACATTTTAATAAAAAATAAATAAATATATTAGCTATTTTACATTTAAATTAATTGGTCTATCTTAGAACCTATTTAATACAGTAAAAAATCTGATCATGTGGCCCGCAAACCAATTCACCTTAATGACAGTGGCCCTTTTCCATAAAAGGTTGGACACGCCTGTTCTAGAAGGAATGGTCAACGGGTAAAATGTTAGAGGCATAAAAAAAATACATCAGATGATAGACGATATATAAAAATAAGTGACTTATATGCGGATACAAAAATGGAGGCTGAGTTAAAGATAGAGTGGAGAATGCTGAGTTTGCAGTGAAAGACCTCCTCTTGGGCAGAACACTGTATGTACCGGCATGTATCAACATAGTAGAGTTTTATTTTTGAACGAACTCTGAGATGTAATGAATTATAAGGAAGTAAAATGCTATGGCACATCCGTATTCTGCGCAACATGAAGAACACGGCAAAAAATGTTTTATTGCATTATTAACAATTCTTCCGTAAAATGCTGAGTACGCCAATTACTGCTAAGCGCACACACACATGCACACAAGCTATTCATCAAGATAATGTGATAAATAATGAAACACAGGAGAAAAAGTACAACCAACTTTCTCTTCTCGATTTTGCGTGTATGTGTGTGTGTCGTAGGAAGAGCTTGACTTCAGAAAACTGCAACTTCAAAATACTGATTTCTATTAAAATAAAATTCTTGTAAACAGGAGTATTACATGCAGTATATTTGTACTAAACTGAAAGCGTCAAATTTCTTTATTCAATGCTTGAATACAACACGTATTGGAGACCGATTTTCTCAATAATGTCTTCCAATTTCTGAATTGTAAACTATTTATGATGTATGAAGACTTATAATAGTACATTACGATGCGAGGTTGGGAAGTGGTTTTTTACAGAATCGAGGAAAATGTTTAAAAACCGAGCGATAGCGAGTTTTTAATTTCCAAGATTCTGTAAAACACTTCAAAAACCTGGTTTGTACATTATTTTTTGCGTGATGGTGTTTTCTAAATAATAAATAACAGTAAAATAATAACATCTTTGTTTGAAGAGAAAAATTATACGCTCAGACCGGGACTTGAACCCGGGACCCTTGGTTCTCTAGACCAAGTGCTCTACCAACTGAGCTACCTGAGCAAGTACCGATCTAAACGCAAATCTTTCTCTATATACATTGACGGGAATTACAATGTATATAGAGAAAGATTTGCGTTTAGATCGGTACTTGCTCAGGTAGCTCAGTTGGTAGAGCACTTGGTCTAGAGAACCAAGGGTCCCGGGTTCAAGTCCCGGTCTGAGCGTATAATTTTTCTCTTCAAATATGATTTATCCATCATTGAGATGTACGAAATCAATAATAAAAACTTGAAAAAAAGCCGTACTGGCTGTAATGTATAATTCCCAAATATGTCTTCTTAATAAAAGGAGCAGCCATTTGCAAGATAGAAGCATGGCTTCACAGCATTTGGTGGACGGGAATTACAATGTATATAGAGAAAGATTTGCGTTTAGATCGTTACTTGCTCAGGTAGCTCAGTTGGTAGAGCACTTGGTCTAGAGAACCAAGGGTCCCGGGTTCAAGTCCCGGTCTGAGCGTATAATTTTTCTCTTCAAATATGATTTATCCATCATTGAGATGTACGAAATCAATAATAAAAATAACATATTTGTTGGAAATATTTGCGTCCATTATGAAAATTGACTAACGTTAACAGTGTGGGTAATGTTTGTTGGTTGAAACAACAGGAGGCCTTGAGAACAATTATTGATAACATGGCCGCAAGTACGTATTTATGTTTTATATTGTTTCAAATAAAGTTCAGTTCATTTAAAATGCAGTGATTTCCTTCGTATAATGTATATTAACACTACCTTTCGGATATTTTTTTGTATATAGCCTACAGTGTACGTAGTATACATGGAGGGCAGTGGTTTTACTTCCCGCACGTGGGTGTAAATGTAATATTACAGTATAGTTATTTAGGTTGGCAATCCCGAAATGTAGGAAGTTCAACTTTCAATCATGGTCGCCATTACTGTAAGTAGCCTACTACAAAACACACTATCGCGCAAAAATTAATATAAACACAAGAGGAGGGCATGCTATAAATTTAGGCAAACGCAGAGAAAGTCCCAAAGTTAACCATTAATTTGGCAAAACACTAATTTCTCGTGTCAGTTATTAAAATATGGCGGACCGCAGTGAAAACGGAATCACGCATAACTGTTAATTATTAGGTATGCTGTGTAATTCGACACACATTTAAATAATTTCACAAGCGAACCATTTTAAATACCTGGGATATGTGGCACAATTAAGAGAATATTTAAAAACACAAGAGAGGAAACAAAATTAAAATTTTATAAAGCAACTAGCAAATATCCGGCGTGCGCTGCTGAGCCTAAATAATTGAAAACTAATGTGCTTTTATGTTTAGTGTTTAGTTGAATAAGTAAAATGAAAAATAATTATAAATGTATATCGTAATTATTTTAAGATTCCCCGTGATGATTACCCAGTGTTACGCGGGAATCTACTTTTCTCTATCTTCTTGGCATAAATGTGCTAAAAGACAAAAATCGTTATTGTGAGATATCCGTAAAAGAATACCCGCCTTGTGCTGCTCTGCTTGCACAGGAATCTACGTACTTGTCTCGATCTTCTTGGCATCAGTGAAAGACAAGAATGGTTATTTTGAGTTATCCATAAGAGAAAAACATTCTGTCGCGGATTTATTGTATAGATTTTTGAGATATTTAATTCTGCGTACATTAATTTTGTGTATTTGTTATGGTTTAGGCAGCGTAAGCCATTCAAGTGTTCAAAGATATACTTTTTTGATGTTTTCCACTACAAAGGGCGATTTTTAAGGGTGTAGAAGTTGAGTATCATAACTGTCTTACAGCCTATGTTCATCCCGGGAATCTCCTGAACATTTGCAAAAAGTCCCATCACAATCGGATCAACAGTATGGCTGCGCATAAAGTACAAACAAACAAACATTCATCATCATCATCATCATCATAGTACATTCACGAATTTAGGCCATTTGTTGACCTGTTTCGGCCTCAAGAGAAACACCATCCAGAAGTCTTTTGAGTGGACGTCCTGGTCTTCTTCTTCCTGCAGGTTGATATCTTAACATTAGTTTGGGTATTCTGTGATCTTCCATTCGATGAACATATTGTATCCATCTTGACTTATAATCAGAAATTTTGTTTTCTAAAGATTCCATGTGTAATTCTTCTAAGATGTCTTCATTTTTTTTGTGATCTAGTAGTGTGTATCCTGCAGTCCTCCGAAGATATCTCATTTCAGCAGATCTAAGTCTCTGTATATCCTTCTGTTTCAACGTCCATACTTCGCTACCATACAAAAGAGTTGGAAGAGCCAGTGTTTTATACACTTTCAGTCTTGAATGCTTTTGGACTAACTGTGGCTTGAAGATAGAATTTATTAACCCTAAAATTCTTAAAAATTTAGATATTTTTGCATTTACATCCTTTTCTTCTTCATATGAGATATTACATCCTAGATATGTAAAATTATTCACCTGCTCCAAAATTTTATTGTCCAGTACAATTTTACTTCTGACAGGATCTACACCTTGAAATGCCATAATTTTTGTTTTTTCTGTAGATATCTTTAATCCATATTCTTCTGTAATTCTGTTAAGTTCATACAGACCTTTCTGCAGATTATCTTCGGAATTTGCTATTATTATTTGGTCATCTGCAAACAATAGGGTGTTTAATTTTCTATTTTCTGATATTCTTATTCCAAATTTATATGTTTTGTTCCAGCAACATATTACTTCATTGATATAAATTGCAAAGAGTGTTGGGGATAGGGGGCAGCCTTGTCTCACACCATGATTTATAATTCCTTCTTCAGAAAATCTGTTATTTAATTTAATATTTATGGTGTTGTCTGTGTAAATATTTTGTATGTTCTGCCGAAGTAAATTTGGTATATTTCTGCCTTCCAATATATTTAAGAGTTTTGATCTCTTGACTGTGTCGAATGCTTTTTCAAAATCTATGAAAGCAAAATGCGTTTCTAAGTTGAATTCTCTTCTTTTTTCAAGCAATAGTTTAACAGAACAAACATTCATTTTTATATATTAGATGGCAGTTTCCTTCTATTGTAAGGTAGTGAGTTTTGGGAGTTTCTTGACGGGGATGTATTGAGGACTGATAGGAGGCCAGGATAAATGAAAATACAGGATGCGGCAAAACTCAGTTAACCAGTGTACATGGTTGCAAGGACGAAAAATCAGATTGGTTGAAAGGTGGGGTTTGAATACGGGATCTTCAGAATATGATCTCAAACACTACTGATTCTTTACCTTGCAACCATGTGCAGTGGTTAACTGATTTACGACGCACCCTGTAGTATTAATTTGGCTCATACGTTAAACATTTCTTTAGGTAATCTAAATTAATTCATTCATTCATAGTGTTCTGCTCAAGAACAGATCTTTCACTGCAAACTCAGCATTCTCCACTCATTCCTTAACTCAGCTTTCCTTTTTGTAGCTGCATACAAACCATTTATTTTAATATTGTCTCTCATCTGATGTCTTTTTCTGCCTCTAACTTTCTTTCCGTTGACCATTCCTTCTAGGGCATTCTTCAACAGGCAGTTTCTTCTTAGCCAGTGGCCTATCCAATTTATTTTCCTCTTCTTTATGAGTTCCAGCATTGTTCTTCTTTCACCCACTCTGTCTAGCACATCTTTATTTCTTACTTTGTCCATTTTATACGTTCCATTCTTCTCCATATCCACATCTCAAAAGCTTCCAGTCGCTTTTCCTCATTCCGTCGTAATGTCCAAGTCTCTGCACCATACAATGCTACACTCCACACAAAGCACTTCACTAGCCTCTTCCTTAATTCTTTCGCCAAAGGTCCGCACAAAATGCTTCTCTTCTTGTTGGAAGCTTATTTTGTCATTGCTATCCTCTGCTTTACTTCTTGACCGCAGTTCATGTTACTACCGATAGTAAAACCCAAGTATTTGAAGCTCTCCACTTGCTCAATAGCCTCATCTTTAATCCTCATGTTTATCTTCCTTGGTTCCTTTCCTATAATCATGGCCTTCGTCTTATTTATATTTATCTTCATCCCATAATCCTCGCGTTTATCATTTAGCTCCATCAGCGTGTTCCTCAGTCATTGCATCTTCTGGTAGCAAATCTTATGCACTTTATTCTTATTCCTCCCGTGTTTACGCCTCCCGTATTGCTGAAGCAATCTAAATAATAAATACAATTTTATCTTCCAATATTCAACATGCTTATTTCTCTACATAGGTAAGTGAATAACAATTTCGATTATATACAGCTAAATAAAGTATAAAAATAGTATAAAATAGAAAATAGTTATGGTTATAAAAGATTCCGGGCTATGTGGCCGTGGTCTATAACTGGCGTTTCTTCCAGACGTTTCACCCTCAACTGCGGAGGGCATCTTCAGTGGCGAGCGCTTACAGCTGTTTTTTCCTGTCGTAGACTCGACTCGGATTAGCAGTCGAGTCTACGACAGGGAAACAACAGCTGTAAGCGCTCGCCACTAAAGATGCCCTCCGCAGTTGAGGGTGAAACGTCTGGAAGAAACGCCAGTTATAGACCACGGCCACATAGCCCGGAATCTTTTATAACCATGATTACCGGCCGTGAAAGCCTGCATTGCACTAGAAAATAGTTATATTTTCAAAGTAGCTTGTAAAAAGAGATTCTACGAAAAAAAGTTGAATAACGAACAGAGTATATAATGAATGAATCGTTGTGTGAAAATAACGAGATTTATTTAGATTTATATAATAAAAGAAGAGCGAACATCATTGCCTTTTGCTGAATAGCGCCCAAGCGTGAAGGGCAAAGGAAGAAGACGGAATATAAAAACGTGACTAAAAATCGTACTGGCTACACATCCGCCGCAAGAATTTATGTAGCCTACACAAAAAAAAATTGCCATGGTCTTTTTTTTTTTAAGAATTTCATGTCATAGTTACATAATCAACAACAGATCTGTGTTCAACTCTGTACACACAAAGTCATTAGACATGATTGCAGGAAAAACCAAGGATTTTCTATTTATAAAAATTTCAGCTTCATGCATTTGATAATTGTATTTTAAGTAAAAACGACGTACCGGTACAGAAATCTGGGGTTTAAAATAATATTTATTTACAGATTTTTATTGTTTACACATCTTTCTGTGAATAGTACCTGTGAGGACCCCTTTCTAGGGTACAGTAACTGCTGCCTTGCAGTTCGTCATCGATTTGATAAAGGCTAGAGGAAGAAAATCTTGACCAAAAATCACCTGGTTCTCCAGGTTGGGAGTTGATGCATCAGTCCAGCTCCCTGTTCGTCACAAAAACATAACAATGCTAAAAAGCCTAAAATAATATTATTTAATGAATTATATAACGATTTATGGGATGTTTTCCTCAGCTGTAAGACAAATGTCAGGATGCTTAGAGCCCAACATTTCCTACAAATCATCCGGTCATTATCATCATCTTTATTATGATCATCATCCTTCACAGGTGTTGAAAGTAATGGGAAGCTACCACATCTATAATTCCTTAGTAAAGCTGCAAAGCATAGAATGAAAATGCAGTGAAAGACCTGCCCTAGAGCAGAATTACTATAGAATAGAATAATGATTTAGGTATCATTTTCAAAATTATATGCAGGATATTTACAATAAAACTGTAGTATGTATTGTTTGGTAGAGTCAAAATTAATCTGTCAAATACAATCTACAAAACTTCAAGTATAACATTCAGGGATGTGAAAAAAAAAACTGAAAACATGAGGTAGTAGTAGATATGATATGCGAAACAGCTTAGTTTAATAAGAATAACACGTTAAGCATCTGTGGACTATTTTTGACAATTAATTGCAAATATTTCTTTCGACAACCTGGAAGTTTTAATGTCATCCTCTCATTAACCCGATTTTTTTTTCAGTTGTAAGAAGTTTGTTCAAAATCCAAGGAACAAGACCTCCGGGAGGGATTTTAAGTCGTGGGTCCCGAAGATTTTCAGACTCGTAAAAGATCCTTAAGCCTGAATAAAAAAAGGCCTCTAAGCAAAATTTATCGACCTCAACGTCCTAGTAATACGTTAGTTACCTGATGTCTCACTGCGTCGGTGTGTTGACCGCATGCCATTCATCTTGCAAATAAGGTAACTAAAAATTAACTTGGCTTTGTGTCTCCTTACAAAGGAGAGGGTATGGCTCAACAATGTGCTAAGTCATTATAGATAGATAAGCGTAGCACAAACCCTCCATGGTATCTTTACTTTGTCGTGGTGGAGTGGCTTGCGTGCTTAAATGATCCTGAGAGCTATGCCGGCGGTAGCATTGCTGCCGATAGGATTACCCATGCCGGTGATAAGCCAGACGAAAAAAGTACCTTGGGCGAAAGAGTGATGATCTTTCACCGTAAAAATACAACCGTCAAGAAATGCGGACATGGGTTCAATTGGGGTAAAATTTTCCGCAGGTCAAATAGTCCCCCATTCGGTTCTCCGGGCGGGGACTACTTCAGGGAACCCATGCCAAAGGCTCAAACACATGGACATATTCCTAGGAACATGGAATGTTAAACGCCCAGTTGGTAGACCAAGAATGAGGTGGGAGAACAACATTCATTAACTATGATTTGAGGGAAGTAGATTATACAGAGAATGATTGGAAAGCATTAGCTCAGGATAGGGATGTATGGAGAGCTTATGTCCGCGCGGCCATGAACCTACGGGTTCGATAGTGCCAGTGAGTAAGTGAGTGAGTGAGTGAGTGAGTGAGTGAGTGAGTGAGTGAGTGAGTGAGTGAGTGAGTGAGTGAGTGAGTGAGTGAGTGAGTGAGTGAGTGAGTAAGTAAGTAGGTAAGTAAGCGTAGCACAGAAAAGAGTGCATCATTTTAGGTGCATCAGTTCTTGGTGAAAACAAGAAAAAAATGAAAATACAATGACATAAATATTGTAAGTTGTTTGATAGCATATTTGGCAACATCTTTTCAGTCATAGTTTTGTTTAGATAATTATAAATGCTAGGTATATCCTTGAGAGAGACATAAGATTGCGTGCAAGCGAGTGGGAGTGGAACTTTTAACATTCAAAACGTTACCCTGAACCTCTCAAGCATGTTCACTTCACTTCAATACAAACCTTCAACGAAGGTAAAAACAATGGAAATTAAACTTATGTTACCAACGTGAAATGTGAGTTATCCAGAAATATCAGCACTCAAATGCGGTTCAGAACATACTGTTCAAAAACAAAAGAACATTAATCTTCCAGCTGTCTCTTATCTAATAACAACCAAACAAAACACTATGACGTTGCGAATAAGTAATAGGCAAAAGTACTTTAATCGTAATTTATTTAGTTTTTTTAACGGGCGAAAACCATGAGGGTACAAATGTCACCATGCCATTTATATAAATTCAAATAAAAAACGGAAATACATACAATTTATTGTTATAGATTGTGAATATTACCTAACAGAAATATATGTTGATTTTTCCCCAAAAAATGAGAGAAGTGCCTTAAAATTAAGTCAGAAGTTGAGGTCAAATTAACCTAAAACAACCAGATTTGCAATATATATATATATATATATATATATATATATATATGAAAAGAAAAATGAATGCTTGAGTCGGGATTCGAACTCGAGTCTTTAGAGACTCGAGTTCGAATCCCGACTCAAGCATTCATTTTTCTTTTCATATCATATTTGCCTTCATTGCCAAATGTCAAAAATATATTTATAATATCTATATATATATATATATATATATATATATTATTTTTTATTATATACAACTTTCCTCATTAGAGGATTGCCTCAAGGACAAAGTGATACAGACAACTAACTTTTGGAATTGATGAAATACATTTGTAAAACATTTCAAATTGTAGGTCTAATTGAAGTATACATACTATAAAGTAGAAATTTTGTAAATATAGTTTCTTAAAATTGAAATTGATCCTCTAATGGCAGCGATGGCAATTCACCCTGTCCAAATCTAAGGAATTCCAAAATTTGGCTAAGAATCCTGGTATAGTACCTCTTGCCCCGATCATCAATCCTGTGACAGTGACACTATCTAGTTGGTATTTATCTTTGTAATAGTCAACTGTTGGCTTTCTTTTCACAGTCAACTTCCTCAGGTATATCCATCCATAGTAATTCTGCCCGAAGGCAGGTCCTTCACTGCAATTATAGCATTTTCATGCTATGCTTGCAGCTTTACTAGGGAATTGTAGGTGTGGTAGCATCCCGTTGCTTTCCACACCGGTAAAGGATGATAATGATGATGGCCGTATGATTTCGGGGACCGTTTGGGCCTTAAAGTTTTCCTGACAATTGTCTTACAGGTGAGGAAAAACCCCGATAAAAACCTCACCCAGAAAAACTGCCCCTACCGGGGATCGAACCCGGGCCCGCTGCGTGACAAGACAGCACGCTACCTCGAGACCACAGCGGTGAACCCTCAGGTATATATTATACTTTTAATATTTTAATATTCATGTTTAAACACCGTTGAGGTTAAAATTATTTCAATTTTAAAATTTGTAACTTATAAAACAGTCCTCCTCAACTATAATAACTTCTGTTATAAACGTTGTCACACTATTAAAATCCTAGGCCTTTCAAAGACAGGCTTCATCCTCAGGAATTCTCATGGTACTGAAATTATTATTTGTATATTTCACACAAAGGGCTTTGTTCTCATTTAGTAAACGCCTCTGTATGAAATAAACAAATAATTTCAGTACCGTAAGAATTCCTGAGGATGAATCATGTCTTTGAAAGACCTAGATTTTAATAGTGTAACGACGTTTATAACAGAAATTATTATTGTTATTGTTGAGGACGACTGTTTTGTAAGGTACGAATTTTTATAATTGAAATAATATAAAATATTACCGCTGTGGTCTCGAGGTATCGAGCTGCCTTGTCACGTAGCGGGCCCGGGTTCGATCCCCGGTCGGGGCAGTTTTTCTGGGTGAGGTTTTTATCGGGGTTTTTCCTCACCTGTAAGACAAATGTCAGGAAAACTTTAAGGCCCAAGTGGTCCCCGAAATCATATGGCCATCGTCATCATCCTTCTCGTTATCATCATCATCATCTTTCACCGGTGTGGAAAGCAACGGGAAGCTACCACACCTACAATTACCTAGTAAAGCTGCAAGCATAGCATGGAAATGCTATGATTGCAGTGAAGGACGTGCCCTCGGGCAGAATTACTATGGATGGAATATAAAATATGCATTAGTCATTATTCAGACAGTGCAGCTAACTTATCACAAAAACCTACTAATAAACAAATGAACGCTAAAGTAATCTGGTGTACTAACTCGCCCATTTTCTCATCCTAACTTGCCCAAACTAACTAACAAACTTGCCCACAAATGTAGGTGGACTAATGGGATATAATTCCCTCATGTGTGTGTAAGCTATAACGGCTGAGGGACCCAAATGCTGACCACATGTCAACCCTACACTGGCTGGATGATCGTCTACCACTGTGATTAGCATATGTGGATGTGAGGCTAGCAGCCAGCTTCTAGGCCTGTAGCGCCATGGAATTGTTATGGAGTTGGAGTTATAAGTGAAATGGAAATTGGTTCTAGCAGGAACGTATATTGTCACATTGGCCAACATGACGCTAGCAGTCACTTGTTCTTCGGTCGAATAATCACAGGTCGATAGTGGCATATAATAACCTAAGTTAGGCCTATATATAGATCATTCAGAGAATGAGTTTAAACATTTGCTGCAAGAAATCAATAAAAACAGTTTTCAGAGAGCAATGGTTGACAGCATACACTTGAAACTCTCTGCCATTCGAAAGTAGGACCCAATTACATATAAGTTATAGACTTAGTCGGTTTTCACAACAATATCAAACCGCTGTTGATTCATATTTATTCTATCATCATTGTAGTTCCTACCATAGGCTATTTTAAAACTTTAAAGTGAAATCAGACTTTGATATTGCAAAAAATTTAAGATATTTGATTTATGAAGTTAAATTTTATATTAATTACACATGATTATTAATTAAATAAAAATAAAACTGTAAAATTATATACGCTTTTCATATTTATTTTAATACTAATTCGTTACAGCTGTTTCAGTACTTAGTACCTCCTTCAGACTCCGTCTGCCGTGGCGTAGTCGGTAGAATCCCTACCTTCCACTCCGGCGACCCGGGTTCGATTCCCGGCGGGGTATGGGGATTTTAAATCTCTACCTTGGGTCTGGGCGTGTGTGTGTCCTGTCCTTGTGTCTATGTGAGGATAAAAGAAAGTTGACAAAACAGGTAAAAAAAAAAGGAAAAAATGTAAAACAAAAAAGGAAAAACAGTATAAAAAAAGACGAATACGACGAATACAAATGAATTTTGTTATTATATATACACTCAAGTAGGTAACAACTGAATGTAAACAAAAACAGTGTAACAAACATTCTCTTATTATAAACTTAAAATAGGTGATACATTTAAATCCAGTTGGGAATTTAACAACCTATTGCTCTTCTTCAATTTATTTATTTCTGCAATTTCTAAAATATCTAGATTTTTCTTTGTTATAAACATGTAAAACTTCAAAATTTGAATTAAAACAATGATCGTATGTTTGTTACACTGTTTTTGTTTACATGGGGTGGATGGACAGAGACGAGTGGAGAAAGAAAATAAAACTTTAGGCACAGAAAGATGTGCAAACATTAAAAATCTTAATATAAATAAATAAAATTATTATTATTATTATTATTATTATTATTATTATTATTATTATTAATGATATTGGTTATTCAATAGTAGATTATATCGGTATAAGCAATTAAATTGGTATGGGCACGTACGTCGAATGCAAGAAGAAAGATTACCCAGGAAAACATTGGAATGGTGTCCACCTGGAAGAAGGAGGAGAGGAAGACCTCGAAACTCGTGGATGCAGGAAATAGGAACAGGAATGAGAGCAAGAGGACTTGGAGGACATGGATTGAAGAGAGACCAGTGGAGAAGAAAAATAAAACTTTAGGCACAGAAAGATGTGTAAACATTAAAATTCTGTATATAAATAAATAAATATTATTATTATTATTATTATTATTATTACTATTATAATTTTTATTATGTGGATTATCACGTATAATATACGTATAACACAAATAAATAGTGTAAGTTTATTAAATTAGAGTTCACTTTAAAATTACGTAAAATTATAATTCTAGATTCGTACGACTTTACGCAAATGCTTGTAAAGAATAGACGCTACTTTTGTAAAATGCATTACATACAGATTTTAGTAATGAGAAAATTATCATTGATATAATTTCATTGTTCGGTGATGCGTAATGTCTCAAGTTTGTAGAAATCTTAAGGTAGTTGCCAAACAAAAGAATTCTTGAAGACATGTGAGGATTCGTGACTCTTGCGTTATTGGATTGTTTCGCAAACTCCGTTTGGTGCCAAATATGTTCTCTGGAGGTCACATGGGATTCACCTTACGATAAACCGAGAAACAATACACGATCATGTATGTTAGTATTTTAACAAAATTGCCGTTTAATTAACATGGCGCCATTTTTATATTCAAATTATCCATTAAGCATTAGTATGAATAAATGAAATGCGTAATAAACTCTTAACACTATTCTGATTATTATACAAAAATATGCTTCACAAATGTCATTTTACAAATCTAGAATACAAGAGCGTGTTCCAAAATTATGTACGGGGTTTCAAACTTGTTATTTCCCTTACATATTATATATATATATATATATATATATATATATATATATATATATATATAAAGTCCACCGCTGTGGTCTCGAAGTAGCGTGCTGCCTTGTCAAGCAGCGGGCCCGGGTTCGATCCCCTGTCGGGGCAGTTTTCCTAGGTGAGGTTTTCATCGGGGTTTTTCCTCACCTGTACGACAAATGTCAGGAAAACTTTAAGGCCCAAGCGGTCCCCGAAATCATATGACCATCATCCTCATCATTATCATCATCACCATCATCATCCTTCACCGGTGTGGAAAGCAACGGGAAGCTACCACACCTACAATTCCCTAGTAACGCTGCAAGCATAGCATGAAAATGCTATGATTGCAGTGAAGGACCTGCCCTCGGGGAGAATTACTATGGATGGAGATACATATATATATATATATATATATATATATATATATATATGGGATTAAAGAGAAACCCTCCGAGTTTTCATAACATACTTTATAAGTGTTCGACGTGAGCACCTTTCGTTACACGGCACACATCTAGCCAATAGTCGAATTCCTCCCAAACCTTGGTCAGCATATTTGGAGTAATGGATTCAACAACAGCAACAATCCTTCTTCTCAAGTCTGGAAGGTCGACGGGAAGAGGTGGTACGTACACTTCGTCCTTCACATACCCCCACAGGAATAAAACACAAGGTGTGAGATCGGGAGATCGTGGGGGCCATCGGGAATAAACCATGTCATCCGGACCTATCCATTATCGTTCAACCACTCATCTGTCGGAGGACCAATTCCAAACAGCCATCGGAAAGCTCGCTGCACTGCAACAATGGAACCAGACCTCGCAAATTGCAACAACAATGATTTCTGTTCAGGAATCGCCATTTTCACAAATTTTGACGCTGTGACATAATAATGACAAGAAGCAAATTACTGCATAAAGGATATGAAACTTTCACAGTTTTTCTTTTATTATAGCAAATAATCACGCGTCCAGTTTCGTTTGTAAAGCTATACCAACTACTTAAAACCCTGTTCATTATTTTGGAACACGGTGTATTTTATAAATATAAACTTAAGAAACTATAGCTCTGTATTTTTTGGCTGGGATAAATCGATGTTTTATAGTTTCGCATTAATGTAACTGCTTATTTTAATTTTATTATAATACGAGAATGGTGAAGGAAGAACAATGCTGGAACTCATAAAGAAGAGGGAGGGTGGATTGGCCACTGGCTAAGAAGAAACTGTCTGCTGACGGATGCCCTAGAATGAATGGTCAACGGATAAAAGGTTAGAGGCAGAAAAAGACATCGAATGGTCAACGGATAAACGGTTAGAGGCAGAAAAATACATCAGATGATAGACAATCCATCCATCCATAGTAATTCTGCCCGAAGACATGTCTTTCACTGCAATCATAGCATTTTCATGCTATGCTTGCAGTTTTACTAGGGAATTGTAGGTGTGGTAGCTTCCCGTTGCTTTCCACACCGGTGAAGGATGATGATGATAATAAGGATGATGATGGCCATATGATTTCGGGGACCGTTTGGGCCTTAAAGTTTTCCTTACATTTGTCTTACAGGTGAGGAAAAACCCCTATAAAAACCTGACCCAGAAAAATTTCCTCGACCGGCGATCGAACCCGGGCCCGCTGCGTGACAAGGCAGCACGCTACCTCGAGACCACACCGGTGGACTTGATAGGCAATATTAAAATAAATGATTTGTATGCGGATACAAAAAGGAAGGCTGAGTTAAGGAAAGAGTGGAGATGCTGAGTTTGCAGTGAAAGATCTTCTCTTGGGCAGGACACTATGTATATAATAAGAGATTATTCCTATTACAGAGGTTTTCTTTGTAGAATAAAATAACTTACAGAACCTACCAATTGCTTTACAAGGCTGCTCCAAACGATATGTTATACCATCCTCTGTTATTTAAAAAATGTTTAATACATTTTTTTTTTATTTTGGAGATGTCTTCATTCCTGTTCTAAGTTTACATCTCGCTTCAACCAACAATTCCTGAATTATTCTTGAATTTCATTGTTTAAACTTCAATTTATTTAAACATTCTAAGTTCTATTCTAAGTTAGAATTAACATTTTCAGCAGGTAGGAGATACTTACAAATCTAGATGAGAATATATTTCTATAGCGGTTCTACGTAAACTATAAATGACTGACCGTTATCACTTTGCTTCTTTATTAGGGAGGAACGGGATGATGGAATACGGAACCTGCCCATATTAGGATATGTTACGTTAGAGTGTAAACGACTAGAATAAACTCTGCTTTGCGGTCTGGAGACGTAATTAGGTATGCAGCACTGTGATAGTTTGCCTGGCTTCATACAAAGCAAACTCAACATTACAACACCTGGAATTAATTAGTAGAAACGCTCAGCTTGTGGTCTGTCTGCGCTGCGAGGTATTCAATTTGTGTCCGGTCCCAAATTATATATCACGTTGTTAACGCCAGCGGAGCCCCTTCACCCACTCGACAGTTCATCCTCATTGGAAAGTCCAAGAACTGAAATTCTAAATCTCTCTTCCAAGTGATCTTGAACAAGATTTCCGGGCTGTAGGCCGTGGTCTCGAGGCTTGAAGTTCCCCGACGTTTCGCCAGAGATTCCGTCTGGCATCCTCAAGGGTTGTCTTGAGATGCCCTTGAGGATGCCAGACGCAGTCTCTGGCGAAACGTCGGGGAACTTCAAGCCTCGAGACCACGGCCGATACAGCCCGGATGTCTTCAAGATCATCATTACAACTCCGGCCGTGAAAGCCTAAGTCAATACATCTCTTCCAAGTGCTTGGAATTTGTTATGGAATTTTCGGTGAAATTATAATTTCCCATACCTGCCACAGTATCTAGTCTTAACCCCTTAATTGCAAAACACTAATTTATTGTGCCTGTTATTTAAATGTGGCGGACCGCACTGAAAACAAAATCACACATCACTGTTATTATTAGGTTTATTGTGTAATTCGACACACATTTAAGTTATTACTACTCGTTCGTTTTCATCTGTTTTATTAATAATACTAAATAAATCAAACTAATTGATGTATCCGATAGGATACATTTGCCAATTAAAGACTTATATTTGAAAAAAGTGTGTGATTAATTTAAAATATTAAATAATTACAGAATTAGTTGTTTCTTCTTCGGAATCTAGCAACAGATGCTCCCCTCCCTTTTGGTGTACTTTATTGAAAACTACTCAAAATCTTATGCGAGCAGACGAAAATATCCGCCATTTTCACGATATAAAAATACCAGTAATACCAACTAAAATAGTAGGCCTATCTCTTTAGTATTCAATATATTGGAAGTTTCAAGTATTAAACTTGGAAAACTAACAAAAATAAGTCGCTCTAACCAAGAACTGTTATATATCCTTAAATCTCCCTCTGATCCGATATGATGCTACCAAAAATATAGTTCATCTACCTCTGTGGGGTTTTCCTACCTTTTGCGTCGCCTAGCTAAGACAGGGGATGGGGTTCCTGTGATTGTTCAGTTTGTTTATGCTTTTACCTAGAAAACAAGCCAAGTGTTTTCTGGAGAATCCCAAACACAAAATACAAAGGGTGCTTCTTTATTAATATATTTATTAAACACAATGTGTACATCAAATTAAATTTAGCTTTTTACCAGTCTTTAATTAAATTGTTTAGAGGCAGAGTCCTGTTTTTACACTTCGCTAGATGATATTTTGGACATGGATAGTTGCATAATTTACAGATGCAGTCCTCCTTGGGTTCATGGTACATGTTGTTCAGGCATATATTCCCATGAAATCCATGGGCTGCGAAACGTGTGTACAGGTGTCGAAGTTCGAAATTCGGTTGCTTCCAGGTTTCTGTTTTCAATGCGTCTGTTTCCATAATTTCTGTCGGTATCTGGGCGGCTTTGTTCTGTCTCTCCTCGATGACGATTCTGTATGCTTGCGTTTCCGGTAGTCTGAAACAGTGTCTGATATCTTCGATGAAGAAGGATTCCTGGGCTATTGTATAGGCATAACTATTTCTTGTATATTTTGAAATTGACAGTGCTCTTTTGAGAAACCTTGATTTAAGGGTGCTTCTTTTGTGTTCAGTTTCGGATTATTCATTGTTATAAACATATAAACTCTTTAACAATACCCTTCACTTGTAAGCCAGTACTACAAAATAACATACAAGATTTTCCTCTTTTGTCAAATGGTGGACTTTTCCCGGTCTACAAAGAAAGAAGGGTTTAGTAATATTTCCTAGTATATTTTGTTAGTAGTATAACTTTGTAATAATTAGATTTATGTTTTATACGGTTGATGATATCGTCCTCATATCATCATCTCTGTGGTCCTTGCTTCGCGCTGATTCGTTTGAATACCGACAACACCTATTTACTATAATGTACTAAATAATGCTCAATTCTGGAAATGCGTGCTATTATGCATTGCAGAGACTTTTGATGTCCCAACTCCTTTCAAAAACGTTAAACTGAAAATATATAAAACTATTATTCTACCAGTTATATTATAAGGGTGCGAAACATGGACTCTTACTTTAAGGGAGGAAAGGAGATTACGAGTATTTGAAAACAAAATACCTAGGAAAAATTTTGGACCAAAGAGAGATGAAGAGACAAGTGAATGGAGAAGACTTCGTAACGATGAACTACATGATCTTTATAGGAAGCCAGATATAAGAACAGTTAAGTCTCGTAGACTGCGATGGGCAGGACATGTTGCGCGTATGGGGAATGAAAGACTTGCATGGAAGCTTGTTGTAGGGAAGCCGGAGGGATAATGCCCAGTTGGTAGACCAAGAATGAGGTGGGAGAATAACATTAAATATGATTTGAGGGTAGTAGATTAAACAGGGAATGATTGGAAAGCATTAGCTCAGGATAGGGATGTATGGAGAGCTTATGTCCGCGCGGCCAGGAACCTATGGGTTCGATAGTGCCAGTGAGTGAGTAAGTAACTAAATAATTGTTCTTGGTTATTTATACAAATAAGGTGAGGGATATGGATACATGTGTTAATAAAGTATGTGGCATTAAAATTTTAGCTCAACAGACTTGAGAGGATGGACATATGTAGTTTTACTGTGCAATTGAGATATATGAGGAAGAGATTACAGGAATAAGTGAAATCCTTGACCAACAAATTCAACTGCAATACTTGGGATGGTCACGCTAGCAGTCAGCGGAGCGATACCAAAGTCTTTCTCTTTCATCGGTTGACTTTATTCTTCTCAATAGACAAATTAATCCATACTGTAACTAACATCTTCAGCATAGCACTGTCTTCCGCAGACAATCTACACTTCTCTTCTCAAATTACAAATTAATTCTTGTGTGAAGATTGTCCTGGGAAATAAATGCTGTCCAAGAAGCGGAACTCTGTGACAAATTCGCTATTTTTGAATAATTTATTATTTATAACAAATGGAGAAGTACTGTATACGTTCTCATTAAATAATGAAATAATACATATCCATCCGTGAGGTATGAAAACGAAACTTAAAAAATCAAAATATTCAAGTTATGTAATCAATTAATTTGGTGTTTACTTGATGAAAATCCATTATTATTATTATTATTATTATTATTATTATTATTATTATTATTATTATCATTATTATTATCATTATTATTATCATTATTATTATTGCTATTATTATTATCATTATTATTAATTAATCATTTAATTAAATACAATAAATGGAAATATCAATTAACAAAACTAAAATGATGGCATTTCATGGGAAGGACCCCATACAAAGTAAAATCTGTCTCTAGAATAAAATTTTGGAGAGATATAATCAATTTAAATATCTTGAATATTATCTTTGTATTAGGGTTGAAAAGGATAACCCTGAAAAAAATGATTAGTTATAATAAAAGTTTGGGGATTATTAATCAAGTTATGAAACCATCCCTTGTACAAAAAAAAACACAAGATTACGTTTACTTTGGCTAGACCAGTGTTGACCTATGGCAGTGAAGCATGGACACTAAAAAGACAATATAAAAGCAGAATAACGGCTTGTGAAATGAGATTCATGCGCAGAACAGCGAGTTACACCAGATGGGATCGGTAAAGGAACACCGATATCTTAAAAGAATTGAAGACTACGCCAATTTTGGAATATATTAAACAGTACCAACTAAATTGGAAACAGCATCTTGAAAGAATGAGTTCAAATCGGATCCCCAAAGCTGTTTATAATTAAATACCAAGAGGACGAAGATCTCTGGGCCGTCCTATGAAACGCTGGGGGGAAAATGTTCTATAGGATGGTATTATAGCCTCACTGTGATGGTTAACAGTTTATATAAAAGCGGGTGCCGCGCGGCAATGCTTGACATGCGGTGTTGTCACGTTTCTCATAGCGCTATGGGCGTTTATTACTGATTATTTATGTTATTATTTAATTTTTATTTTATTATTTGGTATTGTTTAAGTTTTAAAATAAAAATTATATAAGTATTTATTTATTAAATAATTTAATTCCAACATTATTACATAATTTTAATATCTATACAAAATCATGCTGAAAATATTATTATATATAGCCTATATATTATTATTATTATTATTATTATTATTATTATTATTATTATTATTATTAATATTATTAACTGTTCGGTCTGAAATTTTTTTCCATGGCCGCCACATGTTGAAATCACTTATATATAAACTAATATAATATGTAGATATGGTATTATTATTCTAGCTACATATAATAAATCATTGATAATTATACAATTAATTACGGTATACAATTTTATAACTGGATCGACTGCTCCACGTTCGAAGTTTTAATTGAAACTGAGGGAAGAATAGCAATGTGGCAACATCGTGGTAGTGGCGGCAGTCGAGATCTTTGTATTTTAAAAAATATATAACAGCTGCGGGAAAACAAAGCGAGCCGCTTGTTAAGCCTCATTGTGAGGCGATAATAACAGGCCTTAGCCTAATACTTGGAAGGAAGAAGAAGAAGAAACTGTTATAGTTTTATACAATTTTCACATTTATTTTAATACAAATTCGTTACAGCTGTTTCAGTACTTTGTACCTGTAGTATTCGCCTGAAGAAGGTACAAAGTACTGAAATAGCTGTAACAAATTTGTATTAAAATAAATATGAAAACTTTATAAAACTTTAACAGTTTTATTTTATTAATATGCAATTTATCTTCATTTTGAAACAAAATGTAGCTATGTAAGAACCGTTAAAAATAAGCCTAATATTATAAGTAAATGTAAATACGAGTAAATTTGAAAAATGGCTGATGAAAGAGCCGATATGGGATGGAAATACAACTAAAAATGAATGATAAAGAGAATGGAAAGACTTGAAATAATAAAATACAATACATGGAAAGACGCAGACAGAAAATAAATTACCTTAAACTCGAAACATGATCGAAGGATTAATTATGATTACATATTGCTAAATAAATATTTTAAATAGAATATAATTAATTAACTCTGCCGCTTATAGGTTCAATGGCCCGTTCACTTGACACTATAATCAGCCAATTAAATCTAGTTCAAATCTCTGATATGCTCTTTTCTTTCAATCCATTGGAATATTATCCTTCCACCTACGCTTTGCCATTAATAATGGTATATTTCCTAAGGGTTTTGATATAAAAACGTTGAAATTTTCTTGTACAGTTGCTTTCAGTCTTGTAATTATTCTATTAGATATTTAATTAATACATTTATTTGCTGAAGTTATTTCAGAAACCGTGTATATAAAACTACTTTATTTGCAATAATTTAATAGTTGCCCTGAAAACAGATCTAAGCCATAAATTGCTACTCAAGACTTGACTATCTCCATCAGCTATTTTGTTACATATAGATCACTATTCGCTTGAAAGCCAACTTTTCATCATCATCATCGAACATTCACGAATTTAGGCCATTTGTTGACCTGTTTCGGCCTCAAGAGAAACACCATCCAAAGTCTTTTGAGTGGACGTCCTGGCCTTCTTCTTCCTGCAGGTTGATATCTTAACATTTGTTTGGGTATTCTGTGATCTTCCATTCGATGAACATGTTGCATCCATCTTGACTTATAATCAGAAATTTTGTTTTCTAAAGGTTCCATGTGTAATTCTTCTAACATGTCTTCATTTTTTTTGTGATCTAGTAGTGTGTATCCTGCAGTCCTCCGAAGGTTTCTCATTTCAGCAGATCAAAGTCTCTGTATATCCTTCTGTTTCAACGTCCATACTTCGCTACCATACAAAAGAGTTGGAAGAGCCAGTGTTTTATACACTTTTAATCTTGAATGCTTTTGGAATAACTGTGGCTTGAAGATACAATTTATTAACCCTAAAATTCTTAAAAATTTAGATATTTTTGCATTTACATCATTTTCTTCTTCATATGAGATATTGCATCCTAGATATGTAAAATTATTCACCTGCTCCAAAATTTTATTGTCCAGTACAAAGCCAACTTTTAAAAATAAATAAAACAGATCTACAAGAGAACAGGAATCGTTTTACATGCACCATGCCGTGATATTCTCCGGATAGATCACTCAACTTTGGAATTTTTGTGGGTTAGATCTCTTTTCGGGGTAACTATTCAATTCAAAAAACGCTGCCCATAATAGAGACCACATCGATTAATTAAGAATCTAATTAAGATATAAACGTCCTGAGTCCAATCTGCCTTCATCCATAAACTTGGAAGTATTCATTAGTGAAGCAGCGATAATAATACGAATAAAGTTGTTTGTGAGTAGATTTTCTGGGTTTATCAACATTAAGAAAATTAAAATAATTAAGAATGCTTTAATTTTATGGGATTACGTATTCAAGCTAAATGAAATTTCCATTTCCTAGACTTTAAACCCCAGATAATATTAGGGTACAGAGAATATTATGCCGACTCAATGACATAAATAACACTGAGCAACAAAAAAGAAACTTTTTTTTTTACTCAGAAAGAAAAATATGTGATTCTGACAGTATATTTTCTCCTGAATTCAAATATGATATCGGTTTTTCTCCATCACTCAAGGTTTCCGGGAGATAGGTATTTATAATTTCAAACACTTTAATATTTTCTACGTTCGTAACTACACAATATTCGAACATTCGGGTTCGCCTATAAAGTAAGAAATGACGATTTACTGCTATATTACCCCTATGGAGCGTCCCTCTTGATGGTTCAACAATAATCGGTCAGCATATTAGGATTCCATTTGCCTTGATATGTCTTTTCCATAGTTCAAATCTCCTCAGTTAGCTCATTTGGTTTTATTTTACAATGGACAAATGGACGAAAAAACGTTTCTTAAAAAAATAATTATTTAAATCCATTAATTGAAATTGAAATTAAAAAAACTGTGGGTGATGGAGAAATTCCGAGTACATATTTGAAAACACGATAAAAAACTGCATTAAGTACAACTATTGGTACTCATGAGACAAAAATCACGTTGACCAGTGTACATAATTACATAGTTCTGAGGTTTCCTCCATTCTCGTGTAGAAAGTGCTCAATAAAGTGAATTTCAAAAATTAAAATATCTACGCATTACGTTATATGGTCGAAGGTGATAAGCCAGACGAAAAAAGTACCTTGGTCGAAAGAGTGATGATCTTTCACCGTAAAAATACAACCGTCAAGAAATGCGGACATGGGTTCTACTATGGAGAGCTTATGTCCGCGCGGCCATGAACCTACGGGTTTGATAGTGCCAGTGAGTAAGTAAGTATGCATTACGTTATATCAACTCTGGACAATATCTTAAATAACGCAAACTAAAATTTTATATAAACTTGCAACTAGAATAGTCACCAAACTGAAAATTTTATTCATCCTAGGTTCCTTTGCGGCAACCCCAATATGCTCTCACTATTCGATATATATTTATACGTATAAGGATATGTTTGGAATGTAATAATGATCATCAGGAGTAAATATACCTGCGTCAGCAAAATATTTCTGGTCTAGGGGATATTTTGCAAGTCACTTCGTCCATGAAGATAGAGTTATGTAATAAAATTTAAATAGCTGCAGAATGGTGCAGCTTAAATTATATAATTAATACAACAATCTGCCAGAATACAAGCCGCTGAAATTAAATTCCTCAGACCAATAGCAGGATATCAAAGAACAGACAAAAAACACATCGCAGAAAAAATACAACTAAAAGTAGAGGAATTAAACACAACAATAGTGAAATACAGAACAAACTGGAAAGAATACTTGGCAAGGATGACTGAGAATAGAATACCAAAAGCAGAATACAACTATTCGCCACGAGGAAGAAGAAGCTTGGAAAGACCAAAGAAAAGATGGAAACAGCAGCAATTTGGAGCCGGAACAGGTTAATAAATAAGCCTAAACCGTGACGAAGTAGTAGTAGTATCGTTAAAGTACAGGCTGTGTATCTAATATTAGAAGAACTTCCATGAATAACATATACTACAGACGTAATTCTATAAAATATTATTTATTAGTGTTCTACCCTGGGGATCTTTCACTGCAATCACAGCTTTTCCATGCTATGCTTTGCAGCTATACTAGGGAATTATAGGTGTGGTCGCTTCCCATACCGGTGAAATGATAATAATGATAAGGATGATGGTTTTCGGGAATCGTTGGGCTCTAAACTTCCTGACATTTGTCTTGCGGCGAGGAAAAATTCCGAAGAAAACCTCACCCAGGAGCCTATCCCGACCGGGGATCGGACCCGGGCCCGCTGCGTGACAAGGCAGCACGCTAGCTCGAAACCACAGCGGTGGATATAAACAAATATAAGCAAAGCATTTTTCTACATGTTTCTCGATGAGAGATCAGCTAATGAAGATCAACTCAAAGTATAAAACAATAAATAAGTAAACAAATAACAGAAAACAAACTCGAATCTTGACACCAGCGTTTCGGCAATGTATGTTGTTAATTATATAATTTTTACCTGGTAAGTCAGTCGTCCTCAACTAAATTGTTAAACTTCTTCAAGTTATTCTAATATGGAGGCCTTTCGAAAACAATGTTTCATCTTGTGCGTTTTAACTGGAACTGTAAAAATACAGAAGATGAAACAATGTTTTCGAAAGGCCTCCATATTAGAATAACTTGAAGTTTAATAATTTAGTTGAGGACGACTGACTTACCAGGTAAAAATTACATAATTAATATCTTATTACATAACCTCAACGGTGCTTTAATATGAATTTCAAGTGTTGAATATATAAGTTATTTTCTGAAAGATTGACATAATCCCATTGATTATCTGACAGATTAGAAAGTTGATTTTGTTAGATATGAAAAATAAAAGAATTTAAATTATATGATATAAATACTAATAAAATACAATACTCTATTTTTGTTCTTATTAAACCTATTGTCAACTTAAGTTCCGTGTTTTTTACTAGGTTTGCTCATTAAAGAAAATATTCTAATTAATATCTGTGATAAGCCTATCTATGTAGTTATATAATGCCACGTTATTATAATTTCTAATATTTATATGCATTCATTATTATTATTATTATTATTATTATTATTATTATTATTATGTATATGCTTTAACACAAAGACATATCGCGTTTAGGATATCGTATCTAGAAGGCTGTGTTTTTTGCAGTTGTGTCTGTAATGAATATCTGAATAAATTAATTGGTTTTAAATTTAATTACTTTATGTAACGCTGATTACGATAAAAAGGTTCCTGTTTTGAACTTCCAACGCAGCATTGCTCTTAATGATTGAAAAAAAGCTAGTCACGTTGGCTGGCACCGGGGTTTGAAACCGGGACCTCCTGAATACGAGCTATATCCAACCCGATAAGTTATTTTTATTAGTATATGAGATAAAAAATACAGCTAAGAAACTAGAAAATGTTTTATTTTTAAGCTGTTGTCCTAACTACATGCAACTAGCTCTATTGCAACAGTTCTCTATAATTATTAAACAATAGAATTACTTTTTTCACACATTTTTCATCGCTAAGCTCTTCTTCTTCTTAATCGGTTTAGGCTTATTTACTATCCTGTTCCGGCTCTAAATTGTTGTTATTGCCATGTTTTCTTTGGTCTTCCCAAACTTCTTCTTCCTCGGGGTGAATAGCTGTATGCTGCTTTTGGTATTCTATTCTCAGTCATCCTTGCTAAGTGTTTTTTTCCAGTTTGTTCTCTATTTCACTATTGTTGTGTTTAATTCCTCTACTTTTATTTGTCTTATTTCTGCGATGTGTTTTTTTGTCTGTTCTTTGATATTCTGCTATTGGTCTGATGAATTTCACTTCAACATCTTAGGATTCTGGCAGATTATTGCGTTGTCACTGACCATGTTTCGGATCCATAAGTAATAACTCGAAATAATATTTCGTAACGTTTATAGAACTATTAAAAATACAGGAATCTTGGGTAAACGGGAAGTAGTTAATTTTAATACTACAGTAGTTAAGAATCAGGAAAAATTGTTTTACTCAAGGTACGAAGATATATTTTCGACCTCATAAAAGGTTGTGTCCATGGTTCCATAGCGAACATTCCATGCACTCTAATATTAATGCACTTTTTTTAATGACTTGATGTTATCTAATTCAGTTTTTTCCCCTTGTTGTTTGTGTTACGTATTTCCTTTGTTCTCTCTGTTATACAAGGCTGTATATCCTTGGAAAAGTCCCTGTTTTAAGTTGTGTGATTTCATATTTATCTTTATGTCGTTATAAGACAATGGTCTCAGAGTGAAACCATAATCAGAACAGACTATTTAACTCAAAAACACATAAATTCGTCTGCAATAAACATTTTGGAATTTTTAACCTACAAAATTTAGTCGATTAATGACGTTTTCATTAATTTAAAGACACTTCAACATTTTTTGTTATATCATAATAAAGTCTTTGGATGTATACAATAGGCTCTATATGTCTATTATTATTTGTATTCATATTTAAATCTCCTGTAAATTAAACTGATATTGTATTGACTTAGGCTTTCACGGCCGGAGTTGCTATGATGATCTTGAAGAAAATTTCTGGGCTGTAAGCCGTGGTCTTGAGGCTTGAAGTTCCCCGATGTTTCGCCAGAGACTGCGTCTGGATCCTCAAGGGTTTTCTTGAGAATGATCAACACTTATTTGATTTGCATGTAAAATTATTTTCGTAATATAGATCTACTGTGATTAAAATTTAAGATAATACCAGTGATTTGTTTTAGTCCAAGATATTGTTTTACTTTTTACTTGTACCTCCATTTTGCATTATTTTCTGATTTGTTTCTTATTTTCCTGCTTTTCACTCGTAATACACATTCTTATCCGAGGTGCGGATTTAAAATTCCCTACCCCACCAGGATTCGAATCTGCTCCCCGAGCATACGAATAAGATACATTACAGATGACGACGTTCTCCTTTCAGAATCTGAAGATAATCTACATAGATCTTTACAGCAATTTAATATAAATGCCAGAAAATACAATATGGAAATTAACACGAATAAGACAAAATGCTTAACAATATCAAAAGTACCAGTAAGATACAAAGTAGAAGTGGAAAGTAAAATTATAGAACAAGTATCAGAATTTAATTATTTAGGTGTATTAATAACAAACACTAAAAATTGAATTTAAAAAAGTAAAGAAACAAGCTGATAAAGCAGCACAAATAACAGGTGATATGAAAGATTTCATTTGGCGCAACAAACATAGGCCTATGTCTATAGAAAGCAAAACCCGCATATACAAAACGATAGTTCGACCAGTTATCGTATATGAGGCAGAAACTAGGGCTGATACAACAAAAACTATACAAATAATAAGCACATGCGAAATGAAAATCTTAAGAACTATTCAGGTCCTGCGCCGTTGCCGAGCGGTTAAGGTAGGAAACCTTGGCACAGAGCTACGGGACTTCCGCTGGTTCGAGTCTCCATGGGGGAAGAAATTTTCTCATGGTGTTTCGGCCAGTATGGGACCGGTGCCCACCCAGCATCGTGAGGCAATTGGGTAGCTACAATAAGTAGCGGCTCCAGGTTGAGGAACCAGCTAAAACGGCTGGGGGACTCGACATGCTAACCACATGTCACCCCTGCACTGGCTGTTGATCATCTACCTCTGTGATTGACACATGTGGATGTGAAGGGCCAGCAGCCGGCTGGTAAAAGGGCAACCGCTGAAAAGTGGAAAGACCCTCAATCGGAAGAACTATTCAGGGGAAAACATTTTTTGATAAAATACACAACACAGAAATTTGGGACAAATGCCATATTCAAGACATAACCAAATTTATTATAGATAGACGAAAATATTGGAAGGTTCATATAGAAAGAATGGAAGAAAACCGGCTTGCAAAAAGAGCTACAGAAGATAGACCAATGGACGGGAGAAGAACAAGAGGAAGACCAGCCAAGAGATGGATAGAGAGTGAATGCACATCCAATACGTCTTCCTCCGAGGAGTGATTTTGGAAATAAACAGGATGAAAATCCTACAAATTAAGTTTAAGAAGATGAAGAAGAAGAAGACCGATAACGCTAGGGCGATGATGAACAATTTTTGAATCCTATTTTCAGATTTTTCAAGCACCAAATGATGTAACGTAAGCTCCATTTGATGTAAAGTAACAATCATAAAAACGTGTGAGAATTTGTGGATTCTTACTGGACGAAACGATAAGATTCATAATTCATTCATGAAACGTTTCCAGATGTAAATAACAATTTCCGGAGAAGATAAAATTTCGAGGAAGAGTTCACATGATGAATATCAGCAGAGAAACTCTCACTTTTCACACCATGACAGTTCAATCGTCGTTGTCACTGTTATACCTTTTATTTATGCAAACTACAATTATATTATACTGCCAAAACCGTTAATTGAAATATACGCTACACACTTTCAAAACAATGAACCGTGGGAATCAATAAACAATAAATACGTGCCAATGATAAGTACAAGCTGCCATCTGTCAATTCTTAAATCTATTCCCAGAGTTTTAATTCAAAGAAACGTTCTTGGAAAGTTTCGTGGGACCCTAAAAAAGTTTACATTGAAAGCTCTTATGTATTTATAATATACTACCTAATACCCGGCGTGCGCTGCTACGCCTAAATAAATAAAAATGAATGTGCTTTTATGTTCAGTTGAATAAGTAAAAGGAAAAATAATTATAAGTTTATATTTTTAGATATCCCGTGCTGATTACCCGGTGTTACCCGGGAATCTACTTATCACGGTCTTGACATAAATGAGTTTAAATACGAGAATTAATGTGTTTTATGTTTAGTTAAATAAGTGAGAGGAAAAATTAATATCGTAATTATTTATAGATATCCCTTGGTGTTTATCCGGCGTTGTCCGGAAATCTACTCATCCCGATCTTCTTGGCATAAATGAGCTGAAAGGCAAAAATTAATGTACCTCTTATGATTAGTTGAATAAGTAAAATGAAAAATAATTATAAATGTATATCGTAGTTATTTTAAGATTCCCCATGCTGATTACCCAGTGTTGCCCGGGAATCTACTTATCTCTATCTTCTTGACATAAATTAACTAAAATACAAAATTCGTTATTGTGAGTTATCCGTAAAAGAATACCCGTCATGTGCTGCTATTCTTGCATAGGAATCTACGAGTACGTACTTGTCTCGATCTTATTGGCATCAATTAAATATAAAAATGGTTATTGTGAGTTATCCGTAAGAGATAAGCATATGCTGTCGCAGACGTTTTTGTAGATCTTTTTGATATATTCAATTCTGTGTACATTAATTTTGTGTATTTGTTATGGTTTAGGCAACGTAAGTCATTTAAGCGCGTCCAAAGAGCTACTTTTTTTACGTTTTCCACTACAAAGGGCGATTTGTAAGGGTGTAGGAGTTGAGTATCACAACTCTCTTACAGCCTATGTTCATCCCGGAATCTCCTGAACATTTTGCAAAAAAAAAAAACCCATCACAATCAGACGAACGGTATGGCCGTGCATAAAGTACGAATAAACAAACAAACGAACATTAATTTTTATATATAAGATTTATAGGGAAAGAATGAAAATTGTCATTGAGGTATTTTAGTTTCTTAGTAAATATAGTTAACAAATTCAAATATTTTGGATCAGCATTAGAGTCTGAAGGAACAAGCAATTCTGCGAGTATGCTGGAAAACAAAATACTGGGCCATACACTTTTTGTAATATAACAAAATATGCATACTTAAGTCTCGAAGTTAATGATAAAGGGACAGAGTCGTAAGAGATATATTAATAATAGCCGAAACAAAGCATATTTTTAAAATATTGGATTACAAAAATCAAGTTTTGTAAAGCAATAAAACAGAAGATATAGGCTTACAGAACTCTAACAATGCCTATAGTATCATAAACGTGGACATTATATCTGAATTATGAGAAAATACCCTCAGAATTTTTAAAAGAAAATCTTTAGAGATGTATGTAAACCAATATATGAAGGATGGATATGAAAAATGAGATAAAATACAAATTAATAATAGGCATACTTTTAAAGAATGTAGTAAATATTTCAAATTATTAAGCTTTAGTTGGGCTAAGTTATTTAAAAAATAATAGGAACTAGAGAAGGGGGCAGACCCAGGAAAAGATTAATTTGTATAAAATTTAAAACAGATCGAGATAAGGAATTGGAAAATATATACTGGAAAGAGATATAAGGAAGATGATCAGGAAGGAGACCAAACCTCGCCAGAGGCTATAGAACCGCTAGAAAAAAAAATCAATGCACGGTTAAAGGTAACACTGGTCAACATGATTTTTTTCTCATGAGTACCAATAGCTGTACTTAATGCAGTTTATTTTATCGTGTTTTCAAATATGTATTCAGAATTTCTCCACCACCCACAGTTTTTTTTAGTTCAATTTCAATTAATGGATTTAAATAAAACACACATTAAAGGGATTACGTCAAAATCAAAACATACAGTGGTGTACCCTGACTTGCAATCTGGAATGAGACCAGTTCCACACTGCGAAGAATTTCCCATACCAAAGCCTCCAGAAGATGTGACATTAGATGAAGAGAGCTCAGATTCTGTTGGAAGTAAGGAAGAAGAAGAAACAGATTTTGGTGATACAACTTTTGAACAAAGCTGTTCATCTCAGTCTCATTTATTGACTCAAGAAGATCTTAACGATCCCATACGATATTTAAAGTTATCCAAAAACCAGTCTGAAATGCTTGGTTCCCGGCTAATAGGATGGAATCTTTCGGAAACCTTGCGTGATGGAGAAAAACCGATATCATATTTGAATTCAGCAGAAAAAATACTATCAGAATCACATATTTTTCTTTCTGAGACAAAAAAAAAGAAGTTTATTTTTTTGTTGCTCACTGATAATTACATGAAAAATATTGTACCCTATGTTTTAAGGCTGTTTTATTTATTCTTAAACATAATTTACGAAACATAAAAACTTATTTACTGAATAAATAAAGTGAACTAAGTTTAAATATTTGCACAGCAGTGAAGTTGTGTGTAATCTTTCGTCTGCATTCAAGTTTATTTTTTCCCAACCGGAAAGGAATTGTCGTTCTGCCTAAATGAACAATGACGTAACGAGATTTTTTGTCACTACAATTCCACTTCACTTCTATCAAGCTTTTTTATTCCTCGGTATCGAAGTCCAGACCTTGTTTACATAAACACGTAGCTATTTCAGTGTGTGACTGTACTGCATAATAATTATTATCGCATTTTATTTTCATAGAAGTCATATCGGATATATTGTTTTATGTTGGCAAGCAATATTCTTGCGTCAATGTTCTTTTGTTCTTTTCACGAGCTTTTGTTTCTATAATAACAATGATTTAATCTACATATAAAAACGAATTTATGCCTGTCTGTTTGTCGTTTATGCGCTTCTATACCGTTCATCCGATTGTGATGGGGCTTTTTGAAAAATGTTCAGGAGTTTCCCAGGATGAACATAGGCTATAAGAGAGTTATAATACTCAACTCCTTCATCCTAAAAAATCACATTTTGTAGTGAAAAATGTTAAAATGTAGCTTTTTGGACGCTTAAATGGCTTACGCTGCCTAAACCATAATAATAATAATAATAATAATAATACTTTATTTATTCTGGCAGAGTTAAGGCCATAAGGCCCTCTCTTCCACTCAACCAGCACAAATACAAATAAATATTCGACAAATATAGATATACACTGTACTAATTATAAACAATTAAAGATACAATAAATGTAGCAATGTAAATGTCATGTACAAACAACATTTCATAGGGTAATAACAATAATGATACGATAATAATAATAATAATAGTAATAATAATAATAATAATAATATAAATATGATACATTATACGGGAAACACCAATTAATATATATATCTTACACTGGATAATAATGAAGTCGAGTTTAGAGCAAATATAAATTTAGATTTCTTTTAAAAGATGCCAATGTCCGGCAGCCCCTTATTTCTTGTGGTAGGGAATTCCAGTTGCTAGAAGTGGAGATGGTATATGACATGGAGTGATGTGATGTCCTATGTTGCGGTATATTAAGTAAGAGACTATGTTGTGATCTTGTGTTTAAGTTATGGTTTGAGGATAGATACTGGAAACGGGATGATAAATAATTGGGAATCGAGGTATGTAGGATCTTAAATAGGAGAATTAGACAGTGCGATTTTCTTCTCTCTTTTAGATGTAGCCATGACAATTCGTGGAATAATGGAGAAATGTGATCGTATTTTCGAACATTAAATATGAATCTGATACACATATTATGGACACGCTGCAGTTTGTCCGACAATCCGTCACTTATGTCAGTTAGTAGAACGTCACAGTAGTCAAAATGTGGCATCACTAAAGTTTGGATTAAAATTCTTTTAAGAGTTGTAGGAAGAAAATATTTAAGTCGCTTTAGGGAATGCATTATGGAGAAGATCCTTTTAGATGTTTGTTTTACTTGCTCATGCCATTTTAAATTAGAATCTAAGTAAAATCCCAAGTTTTTAACGACGTCGGTATAAGGAATTTGTTCATTATCTAATATGACAGCCGGCATATTGCCATTGTTTATGAGGTGTAATAGCCTTGGATGTCCGATAATTATTGCTTGCGTTTTGTTTACATTTAGTTTCAGCCCATATTGTCTGGACCATAAAGATATATGCCTGAGGTCAGTGTTTACTTTGTCAATATATTCATTAATTTCGTCAGGCCTAAAGTGTGTGTAAATCTGTAGGTCGTCGGCGTAAAGATGATGCTTGCAGTTTTGTAGTTTCTTGGTCACGTCATTAATATAAATCGAGAAGAGAAGAGGAGCGAGGACGCCGCCTTGAGGTACCCCTTTCCTCACCAAGCGCCAGGAAGAAATGAGATTATTAACAGAAACTGATTGCTGACGATTAGTGAGGTAAGATCTAAACCAATCAAGGCAGTTTTCCGACAGATGTAGTGTCTTTAGTCTCGCTAGCATTAAGTCTATATCTACTGTGTCAAAGGCTTTGCTGTAGTCGAGTAGGACTATTGCGGTGAGTTTGCTTTTGTCCATTGAGTCTCTTATGTCCTCTACAATGTCAAGTAGTGCAGTACTTGTGTGATGTCCTGTTCTAAAACCAGACTGATGTTCATCAACAAGTACACAAAATTAATGTACACAGAATTGAATATCTAAAAAAACTCTACAAAAAAGTCCCCGACAGCATATGCTTATCTTTTACGGATAACTCACAATAACCATTTTTGTCTTTCATTCATGCCAAGAAGATCGGGGATAAGTAGATTCCCGGGCAAGCGTAGCAGCGCACGACGAGTAATCTTTTATGGATAACTCACAATTACGAACTTTGTATTTCAGTTATATTTATACTAAGAAGATCGGGATAACTAGATTTCCGGGCAACGCCAGGTAATCAGCACGGGTATCTAAAAATAATTACGATATAAATTTATAATTATTTTTCCTCTTACTTAATCAACTAAACATAAAAACATATTATTTTTAATTTATTTAGGCGTAGCAACGCAAACCGGATATTAGCTATTATCTGTCCAACGTAAGAAGCACTCTTTGACATTTAACTTCCGAAAGTATTACTCCGCGCAGCACGTGCAAGAGTGCTTTTGTGTAAGAGTGCTTGTTTGTTAATGCACTATATCATTCGGAAACCTTGCATGATGGAGAAAAACAGATATCATATTTGAATCCAGGTGAGAGTACTACCAGAATCTTTTCTTTCTGAGACAAAAAAAAGTTTATTTTTTGTTGCTCAGTGTTACCTCCCTCAAATCGTGGTTAATGTTATTCTCCCACATTTTTCTTGGCCTACCAACTGGGCGCTTTTCCTCTAGTTTTCCTACAGTGAGTTTCCAAGCCCTCTTTCATTTCCCATCGTACCACATGTCGTGCCCATAGCTGTTTACTAGGCTTAACTGTTCCTATTACATCTGGCTTCCCATAAAGATCACATAGCTCAATGTTATGTAGTCTTCTCCAATCACCTGTCTATTCGTAAATTGTACTACTTTTAAAAATTTAAATAAAATAAGAGAAGATAAAGAGAAGTTAGGCTATATTGAAAACATGGTTTTATAATAACAGATTTTAAAGTAACAAGCACTTACATTTCTTGGATACTCGAGAATCATCTGGTTCATATTCGTAACCCACATACCTGAAAATAAAATACAGATATATTAATGGCATCCTTCACTTTAGAGATTCTATCACATCACTGCATAAGAAAAAAAAAAGAAGTGATCCCACAACAAGCCCGGAGACCCTTGGGGTAGTAGGAGGTTAAGGCTCCCACTTTTTCTAGACAATCGGCACTTTATGTCAGCCGGGTTGTCAGCCCTGCGTGACGGCCGCCTTTACCCCCAGAACAAGCGTCTGGTACTCATTTTCGTTAGAGGCTGAGTCGACCCCAGGGCCATAGTGCCGCCAGAGGGTTTGGGTCAGTTTAAAAATCCTGACCCCAACGGGACTTGAACCCTCGACCCTCCGGCTTGTAGCTCAGTGCCTTAACCACTACGCTACGGCGTGCCCCCCACTGCATAAGAAACCAGTATTAATATTAGCGTATAGAATAAACTGAAAATATATAAAACTATTATTCTACCAGTTATATTATATGGGTGCGAAACATGGACTCTTACTTTAAGGGAGGAAAGGAGATTACGAGTATTTGAGAATAAAGTTCTTAGGAAAATTTTTGGACCAAAGAGAGATGAACAGACAGGTGAATGGAGAAGACTACATAACAATGAACTACATGGTCTTTATAGGAAGCCAGATATAATAAGAACAGTTAAGTCCCGTAGACTGCGATGGGCAGGACATGTTGCACGTATGGGGATTGAAAGACGTGCATGGAAACTTCTTGTAGGAAAGCCAGAAGGAAAACGCCCAGTTGGTAGACCAAGAAAGAGGTGGGAGAACAACATTAACTATGATTTGAGGGAAGTAGATTATACAGGGAATGATTGGAAAGCATTAGCTCAGGATAGGGATGTATGGAGAGCTTATGTCCGTGCGGCCATGAACCTACGGGTTCGATAGTGCCAGTGAGTAAGTAAGTAAGTAAGTAAGTATAGAATAAACAAAGTTTTCATTTGAATGATGGACCTCGTAGTTTAGATGGAAGGCACTGGGTTCGATATCTCATTCTTATTCACTGTCTTCTTAGCTCAGGTGGCAAGGCAACTGATTGTGAGCTGGATGGCCAGGATTCGACTCCTCGTCCATATCTAGAGTTGCTGTAAAGCCCATTCAGCTTTTGTGAAATAAGTACCGAGAAATTTCCTGGGTGCAAATCACTGCCTTTGGTTAAGAATCATGGATTCCAGTATTCACAGCACATGGGCCTTCATGGAATGTTAACGTTTCTAACGTTTTGAATATCAAAATAATAAATTTAGCTGTTTATATTTCCAATCAAGGCCATTGTGATAATTCTTGTTTTAAATAGTGATATCCCCGTGAGATGATGTTGTTGATGATGATGGTCAGATGATTTTCGGGGACCTTTTGGGACTCAAAGCTTCCTGAAATTTGTCTTACATGTGAGGGAAATCCCCGAAAAAATACTCACCCAGGAGCCTGTCCCGGCCGGGAATCGAACCCGGGCCCGCTGCGTGACAAGGAGCACGTTACCTCGAGACCACAGCGGTGGACCATCCTACATCAAAGTTAAGAATATAAAAATAAAATAAATCGCTTCTGTTAATGAAAAAAAATTAACAAAAAATTAATAAAATAAAATAAAACTTTGGTTTTATTTGCAATTAATCAAATAAATACGAATTTCCATCAAGTAAACGCCAAATCAATTGATTACAAAAACATAAATTAAAAGTGACTCATTCTTTTTACACGATTTATATTAGCTTCACTTGTATCCTATCTATGTAACGGAATCTTTCAACATGATTTTAACCCACTTAAAAACATTGGATCGATTGAAACTTTGCATACCCGTAAAGGACCAATGACAATACAATTTCATAAATTTGTTTCTAAGATCCTGGCCAGGATCATCATAACATGAAAAATATAAAGACCGGTATAATAGGTTGAGAACGTATCGACTTTTTAGTCCATCGTTGTGGTAGCACAGTTGATAGAGTGGTGGGCTGTAGTATATAATTTCGGTAATCCATAGGTCGCTGATTCAAATCCGGTCCGGAGGAGTTTTTTAGAAGAGCATTACTTTTAGCTCACACTACAATAATATCAAATTTAAAGATATTTACATTTTTATCTTATCTGTAAAATATTAGTGACAATTTTTTTAAATCATCCGATTGTAATTTATCCGAAAATATGAGAAGGATACGATTAACTGTAACTATTTATCTGTATTAAAATATTCAAAAATATTATATTAATGTTAGATAATAATAATTTAAATATATATATATATATATATATATATATCAATTAAACTAAAAATAAAAAAATAGACAATATTTAAAAAAAATTTAAACAACACGCTTTATTAGGAAACCAAACTAAAAAATAAAAACTTAATAATAGTTTAAAAACTAAAACAACACGCTTTATTAGAAAACCGAACTAAACAACGAAGAACAATTTTAATTTCCAACACGCTTGGGATAAAATTAAAGTGGTCAACAAAAAAAGCATATCCAACGCATTTAGAATAAAACTAGTTATATACAAGAAAAATTACCATCAAAAGCGTGTGGTGCTCTATATCAATTAATATATTTGATAATAAACAGACATTGGTAAAAGTAAAGTCTCTAAGAAGAAAACGTAAAAACCATAAAAAGCACCCCACGCTTTTGATGGTAAAATTATTTCTTTTTTTGTTGATAACTCTAGTTTTATTCTATATGTGTTGGAGATGATTTATTTGTTGACCACTTTAATTTTATCCCAAGCGCGTTGGAAATTAAAATTTTTCATTTTTTAGTTCGGTTATCCAATAAAGCGTGTTTACATACCTTTATGAACGTTTTATACATTTTTATTGATTCAAAACTAAATTACTGTATGAATATTTGAAAATCAGCCACCTCATGCATCCCTAAATTTGTACATCTTAAAAGAAAATGTCTGTAGGCAGGGCAGAAAACTAACATAACTGAGACAGTTTACTCAGACAATAGCGATAGACGTTCAAATTTGAGAGATTTTGGATTAAAATCCCGGGCCTTTCAATCAGACTGTAGACTTTTCGTATTGTATAGCTGACAAAACTTGGCAGCGAGAGAGTTGGAGATATTATCGCCTCACTATAATGGTTGTCCGTTTATGTAAAAGCGGGTGCCGCGCAACAATGCTTGACAATGATTGACATGCGGAATTATTATAGTGGCGGTAGTCGGCATCTTTGTATTTAATTATATATAATAGCTGCGGCGAAACAAAGCGAGCCGCTGGACAACCATCAGAATGAGGTTATAATACAAGGGTAGATCGTTGACCGCTTTAGTCCAGATACAAAAGAAAGAACCCACCCTATTGTCAGTTTTCCTCTTCCCCCTTATCCCTATTAACATCTGGTGAAAAAAACACCAACAACACTGATGCGAGTGAGAGAGGCGAGTACAGTTGACTCATTCTACAAATTTCTCGTAAAGTTAAACCAGAGAGACTATAGTTTTTCGGAATCAAATGTTGGATAAAAATGTCATTGCCAAATAAAATATAATGATATACACCATTTATTGTCTGTGAAAATAAATCAGTGAACCTCTACAGAAGTTGGATCAGAGAAGACAGAGCCTACTGGATACAACAAAAAATGTTAAGTTAGACACTGTATGATCTTACATGTAAAAGCGTCTACGTAATAATGAAATAAAAAAATACGAGATTAGTTTATGTCATATTTTTAAATATATCGACGGAATGTGATTAATTAATTTATTTACTTTACTTGATGGAGTTAATACTGTAAGGTCTTCTCTTCCACTTCACCAGGTTAAATTATATACGTAATAACAATTATGAATTGAGGGGTCTAATGAGAGAGGCAGCAATGCCACTTTGAGAAGAAATGGAAATAATCAGTGCTATACATATTAAAATTTTTATTTTTCCTTTTGCATAGTTTACATAATAGTAAGTTGAAGAAGAAAAAAGTTACCCCTTTGTTGTAAAAATAATTTCGTAATATAATGATTTATATAACCCAATTTATTTCCATTTCTTCTCAAAGTGGCATTGCTGCCTCTCTCATTAGACCCCTCAATTATCTACATGTTGATTAATGATATAAAATAGGTATAGGCTACACGATGTAAAGTTGACAAGGGGAAGAAAGAAAAATAGTAATAATAATAATAATAATAATAATAACAGTAGTAGTAGTAGTAGTAGTAGTAGCAGTAGTAGTTGATAATAACATAAAATTTGATTAAGTAATTGGCTTGTAAAAGAAATTTTAAAATATATAGGAAGAATAAAAATATATGTGGAAAACGGTTAGATATTATATAGTAAAAGGAAATATGTAATGAGTTATTTTAATTGTTTTTGAGTTTGTTATATTTATTGGCGATAGAAGAACACTGATCTAATAAATAATAGTTTTAAAAACTAAAACAACACGCTTTATCAGAAAACCGAACTAAAAAATGAAAAATAATTTTCATTTCCAACACGCGTGGGATACAATTAATGTGGTCAACAAATAAATCATTTCCAACACATATAGAATAAAACTAGAGTTATCTACAAAAAAAAAAATAATTTTACCATCAAAAGCGTGGGGTGCTTTTTATGGATTTTACATTTTCTTCTTAGAGACTTTACTTTTACCAATATCTGTTTATTATCAGATATATTAATTAATATAGAGCACCCCACGCTTTTGACGGTAACATTATTTTTCTTGTAGATAGCTCAAGTTTTATTCTAAATGTGTTGGAGATTATTTTTTGTTGACCATATTAATGTTATCCCAAGCGTGTTGGAAATTAAAATTATTTTTCATTTTTTAGTTCGGTTTTCTAATAAAGCATGTTGTTTTAGTTTTTTAAAACTATTATTTATTTTTTATTTTTTAGTTTGGTTTTCTAATAAAGCGTGTTGTTTTAGTTTCTTTAAACTATTATTTATTTTTAGTTTTAATATTTTACAGAATAAGATAAAAATGCAAATATCTTTAAATTCGATACTATTGTAGTATGAGCTAAAAGTAATACTCTACTAAAAAATACTCCCAGCCGGATTTGAACCAGCGACATAGATTATATATCACTTCAGTCCACCGCTCTACCAACTGAGCTCTTACAACGATTGAGTAAGAAGTTGATAAGTCCGCAACCTATTATACCGGTTTTTATTATTTTTATTTTCTGCTGATTCTGGCCAGGATATTAGAAACATTTATTAAATTATTGTATTGCCATTGGTCCTTTACACGTATACAAAGTTTCAAGTCGATCCAATGATTTAAAGTGGGTGAAAATCGTGTTGAAAAATTCCGTTACATAATTACACAGACCCTTTTTTTGTTTTTTGATTTTCTGATGATTCTGGCCAGAATTTTAGAAAACAAAATATGAAATTATTGTATTGTCATTGGCCCTTTACAAGTATACATAGTTTCAAGTCGATCCAATGATTTTAAGAGGGTAAAAATCGTGTTGAAAGATTCCGTTACATAATTACACAGATACTTTTTTTTATGATTCTGGCCAGGATTTTAGAAAAAAAATTATGAAATTATTATATTGTCATTGGTCCTTTACAAGTATACAAAGTTTCAAGTCGATCCAATGATTTTAAGTGGGTGAACATCGCGTTGAAAGATTCCGTTACATAGACAGATACAGGGCATGCTAATAAAAAGTGTTTAGAAATCTGACACTTTGTCAAATTGTGTAAATCGAACAGAACAGATATTTCAATCCTGAAAAGGAGTTTCCGGAAACCGCTGTATTTATTTCATTGTAAAACATTGGTATATTTTTCACAGATATTATATCTATTTTTTTTATAATTTGATGATCTCATTGATGCTTGCTTGAACACGAATATAATGTTGTCATCTTGACCAGCTGTTAACTCTCCGTAACAGAAAATTTATTTCTCATTAATCTGGCAGTAATATTTCTACTGTCAAATAAAAACTTGTTATGAAATAATAAGCTAATTAATTTTAATAGTGTTATATAACGTCTTCCATTATATAAAATGTTCAAATATTTCTTCAAAGTTTCACCGACTCATCCAACTTAATTCTTTCCATTTTAACTAGCCAATAAAAACATTACTATATTTTTAGCTATGAGGTATCTGATGCAGTGATATTTAATGAAGGGATATTTTAAAAAATTAGGAGTATTTGATAATAAAGTTCTTAGCAACATTTTTGAGTAAAAAAGAGGTGAATAGACAGGTAAATGGAGAAAACTACATAACAGTGAGCTACATGATATGTATGTATAGGAAGCCAGGTATAATAAGAACAGTTAAGTCTCGTAGACTGCGATGGACAGGACATGTGGCACGTATGGGGATGAAAGAGTTGCATGGAATCTTCTTGTAGGAAAACCAGAGAGAAAACGCCCAGTTGATTGGCCAAGAATGAGGTGAGAGAATAACATTAGTCACGATTTGAGGGAAGCAGATTATACAGGGGATGATTGGAAAATATTAGCTAACGATAGGGATGTATGGAGAGCTTATGTCCGCGCGGCCATGAACCTATGGGTTCGATAGAGCCAGTGAGTTAGTTATATTTAAAAAATAAGCATATTAAGTGATAATGAATGTGGATTGATTAATATATTCCACCAAAAGTAGTCCATTTCCTTATAGTTTCTGTTTCTTTGTTTTCCTCTAGTTTAATCTCTCCCTTTATTTATTTATCTTAGACAACCTTCCCATTCTAAGTATTTCTACATGTTCCACAACACCTGGGCCATACAGAGACATGGCCTGTCGAGAGTGACCTCTCCCTTTGTAGATATTTTTATTTGCCCCACGCCACTAGGGTGTTACAGAGATCGATCCAATCGTTTAGGAGAAGTTGAGTGACAGACACACGTAGGCCTACAGAAGAATTGTATAGGCCTATATAAAGATGGCTAGCAGTTCATTAATGAGTTTTATGCCTTATATAATAATAATAATAATAATAATAATAATAATAATAAAATATTAAAAATGCTCTTATAGACGTATAGCCTACCAAAAAATAACAATGAAAAAATGAGATGCATTACATTTAATTCTACAGCAATATTGGCAAATTATCAAAATGTATATGTAAGCGTAAACTAATTGTTTCGTGGTTACTTATATAGGCCTACTGGATCGTTTAAAAGTAGGTAAATGTAAGTTTTGTTTGAAATAAAACAAGAAAAGTATTGCATGCAGGAAGTAGTACGAATTGAATGTCCATTATAAATAATGGACTTAACGATAAGAAAAAGATAATTTAGAATCACGATATCCACGATTATTCGAACGAATCAAATTAAGAAAGGAAGGCTGTCTTTATTCTGCAATCGATAAAAGAAAGATTTGTGAAGTTAGCATAATGAAGTGATTTTCCGTGGATCTGATTAGTACGGACATAAATCGTGAATTCTATGGATCTATACCTCGTTTCAAAGTAGCGCTTTCTAATATAGGTGCTTCAATCCACCTCACAACGCAGTATAAATTCGGAATCCTGTCATCAATATTTAAAACTAAATTATTCTGTATTTAAAACTAATGACCAGCCTCATGGGCTAGTGGTCAGCGTTTCTGACTACTCTTCATGAGGTTCCGGGCTCGATTCCCGGTCAAACTATAGGAATTTTTTCCTAAAAGGAAATCATTCCTGTTGTTGCCCGTGGTTTGGAATTTAGGTTAAGAACTTTCCTGACGCTTCATTATCATTTATCATCATCATCATAATTGGCTCGACAGCCCCATGTGGGCCTTGGCCGCCTTCAGAAGCTTATGCCAGACTTTCCTGTTCTGCGCTTCATTCTTCCAGTTTTTTATTTTTTACATTTTAATGTCTTGAATTATACTATCCTTCTTTTTCTTCCTTACATGTATTAGGCCAAGGCCTGTTACGATCCTATAAAAAATTTTCCCTCCAGCGTGATCCTTCCGGGAAATTCTCGTAGAAGATTTGAAAGCATAATAATAGTCCCTTCGATTGGTTGCTGGCCAAAGGAATGCAATATCAGTGATGGGGGTGCCATCTTATAGCCTCTGGTCAGGCTTTTGTGGAGAAGAAAAGAAAATAAAGCCCTCGGATGCCCTAATAGTTTCGTGGTCGAAAAAACAAGAGTTAACCAAAAAAGGTTAGATAGTAAAGTTAGAAGAGTGCAAAACACAAGTAAGTGGAAGAAATGTTTTGCACAGCTTGGGCACCTTCTGGTCGCTACCCACATAGCCTATCCCCTAGATGAGGACCTCCCATCTTAATTTAGATCTTCCAACTTTTCTGGCCAATAGAGGTTGCACATTGCAAATTCTTTTTGTAATCCTTTTGTTGTCCATGCGAATAATGTGTCCAGCCCATGCCAATCTATTAACTTTAACAAAATTCAGAATATCTGGCTGATTGTACAATGTATACAATTCATTATTGTATCTCTTTCTCCTGCATTATTTTCTTTCACGGCACCAAAAATGGATCTCAGTACCTTCCTTTCAAAACGCCCTAATAATTCCTCATCAGATTTCAACATGGTCCAAGTTTCTGATGCATATGTTAACACTGGTCTAGGGAGAACTTTATGCCTGAGTATTTTTGTCTTTCTAGATATAAACTGAGATCTAAACATTTTCCTGAGTCCAAAAAAGCATTTGTTTGCAGCCATGATCCATAGATGTATTTCAGCCGAATTGTTTTTATCACCCATCATAATATCGAGGTAACGTAGCCCCAACTTTAGAAGTGAGTTACAATTAAGCCAATGCCAGGAGAGAACACCAGAAATGTCAAAATGACAACCTGGAGCATTGAATAAAACAAAATTGAAAGTAATAGGCTATATTTTTGAAAGACCTATAGGCCCTACTACACTTTATATAAATTGACGATCTAACTAACTACCTCAATAGCACTATCGAACCCGTAGGTTCATGGCCGCGCGGACATAAGCTCTCCACACATCCCTATCCTGAGTCAATACCTTCCAATCATCTCCTGTATATTCTACTGTTGTATAATCATGGTTAATGTTAATGAATTTATGAACTAAGTATTTTAATAGCTTAAAGAACTATTTGGAAAAGAGAAATTGTTAACGAACGATAAGATAGCATTAGCGTTTATCCTATTAGTGGACCAGTGCTTACATGCTAGTATCTGATTCCGAGAATCATTGGGTACAAATCTGGCCGGGGTAGATAGATTTTTAAGGGGACCATTTAATTCATGTCCCAAATGGGAGTCAATGACCAATCACATTTCAATGATTTTTTATTTACAACCAATCACAGTCTTTTTCACCTCGATTTTAATAGTTTAATTTTATCATTAAAAATCAAGCTCCTCCTTTTTAACGTTCTGAATAGGTCATAGCATTATTTTGCAGTGACCACACATGGCTACCAGATTGTATATATAGTGCACGAATGTAACCTTTTCGTGGTTGCGGGAGATAATACAAAAACATTTGTAGCAATTGATTATACCACAAAAAATAAACCCCTGTTTTTACTTTCTTAAACGTATTTTTTCCCAGGTAATAACGTTCCAGAAAAATATAATTGACATATTTACATCATAGGACATCAGAAATTAATTAATATACAGTTTGATATGTTTCATTTTTTCTCCACTAGAGTGCATTCTTACGATATTGCGATCCTCTGGCAATAAATAATATGATCTGGTTGCAGTGTTAAACAAGTGAAACATAACGTTTCTTATTTGTTTTCAAACATCGCCGTTTACATTAATTATATAAATATTTTAAAATAACTATATTTAAATATTGATTTGTGCGTAAAGAGCTTTAATTTTATTCGTTAAATAGTCCTAACAAATGCCACTCTTGATTTTCAAATTCTTTAGATAAATTCACTCACTTCGTGAGTCGTGAATTTATCGATAATTTGGAAATCACTCGGAGCATTACTTATGATAAAAGACCTGAACATAAATTCCTTCGTAAGGGGGATCTTGTCTTAGATTGAAGGCACACAAATTTAACAGTCAATTGGATCATTTTGGTTCTTTCACATATTAACAACCGCAATGTAAATGTAAAAAAATGTACTAAATTAAATTTGAGAGGTCTAAAATTTTATAAAATGTGACAATCTTGTACAATTGAAGGAGTGAATTGATAAAATCATCCAGCCAAATTCTTGCACTATTTCTAGTAATAGGTGTAATCATATTCAATTTTACTGTTGGCCGTGTAGGGCCTACTAATGCCTGATTATGCTAAATCTACGTATCATAAACTTGAAAATTTAATCATCATAGGCTCCAAAATTTTCATAAATTAAAGGTTTCCTAATATCGAGAACCGTGAAATCACTAATGCCTTTTTTTTTTAATTTCAAAATATAATTAGGGTAGATAGCATATTGTCTTAATGACTAGACGGAGGATTCTGGTTCGCGAACACGTTTGGAAAGTTATCGGTTACGACTGCCTGGAAGGCCGAACTTCGAAACTGACGTTCAAAGCTTGCTTTGCGGAGGTATGAAAGGTATCATTCTTCTTCTTCTTCTTCTTCTTCTTCTTCTTATTCTTCTTCTTCTTCTTCTTCTTCTTCTTCTTCTTCTTCTTCTTCTTGCAAGGATTAAATCTTTTTGGTTCGCTCCGGCTGCAAGTATTATAGCTGCTGTGTTAATTTCTTTCGTGGACGTCCCCGATCTCTTTTTCCTCATCTTGGTTGATAGTTCAGACTTTTCCTAGGCAATCTGTTGGGTATCCATTCTGGAGACATTTTCATACCATTTTCTCCTATACTCTTCTATTTTATCTGTCAAACTGAATATTTGTAGTTCTATACGGATATCTTCACTCCGTTTTTTTGTCCATTAAAGTATATCCTGTCACAAATTGTAAATATTTAATTTCTGAGGCTTCTAATCTTTTAATTGACTGTTTATTCAGAGTTCATATTTTTGAGCCATACAATATTGCAGGTACAGCAAACGCTTTACGATGTTTTTATATAATTACTTACTTACTCACTGGCACTATCGAACCCGTAGGTTCATGGCTGCGCAGACATAAGCTCTCCATACATTCCTATCCTGAGCTAATGCTTTCCAATCATTCCCTGTATAATCTACTTCCTTCAAATCATAGTTAATGTTATTCTCCCACCTCATTCTTGGTCTACCAACTGGGCGTTTTCCCTCTGGCTTTCCGACAACAAGCTACCATGCAAGTCTTTCATTCCCCATACGTTCAACATGTCCTGCCCATCGCAGTCTACGAGACTTAACTGTTCTTATTATATCTGGCTTCCTATAAAGACCATGTAGTTAATTGTTATGTAGTCTTCTCCATTCACCAGTCTGTTCATCTCTCTTTTCGGTACATAATAATAATAATAATAATAATAATAATAACAATAATGGAACATAGCTTGCATGTTTCCTTAATCACCCTTAACAGAGGGAGCGCCAATATTTACCACACATATATATTTCACAGTGCTAACTACTTGTGTATCTTTCTTACGTCAGAGGTACACTAGGAAGAACTGCCCGATCAGATGTTTGTTCGGGAATTAAGATGCTCCCTCTGGAAACGACCCTCTTCAAATACTCAAGATTATTTGCGTTAAAAATTTAATCTGGAAATTATTTTTTTCCTTCAGACTCACGATTGTTTATGCCCCGTAAATCTTCTAAATGGGGCCTCGATTTTACTTCCCTTCTGGTGGAAGCGATATTCATTTGTACGGTTTTACAAATCCATCTTTCAGCGCACATGTGCAGGAGAGAGCAGCAGCAGCAGCTATAAGAACTATGTGCAATATCAAGACATTACAGCATTAAAATTAGACACAGCCATGAAATTATTCGTATCAGTGATCAACCCGATCGCCACCTACGAGATAGAACTGATTTGGGAGAAACTATCGACCAGCGATTTGGAGAGGTTAGAAAAGGTGAAAGCAAGATACATAAAAAAGGCATTAGGTACAAGTAAATACACACCAAATAGAATGGCCTATATGCTAGCCAGAGAAACCTACTTCCTAGAGGACCTGAGAAAAAGGATACTACTGCCAGCAACGGAGCCATATAAGAAAGTCACAGAAAAAAAGAAACAGAAGGAAAAAGACATCGACAAAGAATTCTACGCCTCAGACGCCATGGGGATCAGGGAGTGGACCAGAAGCAACCAACCAACCACAAAGGCACGCAATAATAGGCCTTGCAACACATGGATATCACCATAAAATGTGCAAAAATACGAAATTCCACCAACCAAGTAACTCGTGTGAATGCAAGATGTGTGAACAAAAGTACGGGCGATACCATTACAAACAATGCAGAAGATGGACGGGATCGTTGAACGAACTGATAAAAGACAAATCATAAACCTAAAACTTAATGCTCTTTCGAGTGTCATTTACCTACTTTTATTATTATTATTATTATTATTATTATTATTATTATTATTATTATTATTATTATTCTCTAGCTTCGGGTTTTTACAGCTGCTGCCGGCTTCCCGAGCCAAATCTCCACAGCCTACGATCTTGGGCATCTTCACTGCTTAGCTCTCTTAATTGCATTACTGTCTTCTGGTCTCCCTCTTTTCCTCTTTCTGTTCGGATGCCATTCATATAGTTGCTTCGGCCATCGCTCATCTTCCATTCTTAAAACATGTCCTAACCACTTTAATTCTTCTCCTCAATTCTTTAAATTATGCTTTCTTTTGCTTCCATTATGTTTCTAATTTCCTTATTTGTGACATGTTCTAATTTAGACTTTCTGGCACTTCTGCGTAAATAATCCATTTCTAGAGCTATTAGTCTATTCCTGTAGTACTTATTGATTGTCAACACCTCACCTCCATACATTGCAACAGATTCCACCAATGTTTTACCAATATATTTTTTTGTGTCTTTGCAAATATACATATCCCACCATATGGAATTTAACAAAGATATTATTTTGCTACTCAATTCAATTCTATGTTTTATGTTCTTTTTACCTATACCTTCAATGTTATCCATAATTATTCCCAAATATTTAGTTTGTTTCACTTGCTTTATTTGGATTCCTTCTTCCAATATTAAATTTTACCTTTCATTGCTATTTATTGCCAGATATTGTTTATTATTATTATTATTATTATTACCTTATTATTATTATTGTTATTTTTATTATTATTATTATTATTACTTATAAATCCATCTACCCCACCCTGATTTGAACCCACGAGCCTTAGAACCAAGGGCGAGCAAAATAATCACTAGACCATTGTGCATTGTAAGAAAAATCACTGTAATATAGAACAGCGGTGTTTTTTGTCTAATGTGCAATACAATTATTATTTAATACTTGGATTAGCATGAATGGCTGTTTCCAAGAAGCTGAATTACTGTACATCGAATGTATTGCTGCAATTAAATGTATAAAATTAGGCGGTTAATAACAGGTAACTTAGAGGAAACCATAGCAACTTCTTGTGAAATACCGGATAGTTTTTTTTATATAATAAGCTGGCGCTGTGTCTGTTTTGCAACGATAATCATTATAATCGGTGAACTGGTTTGTGCTCTGCTCGAGTGACCAACTAAACTTCATTTATATTAACGGCTTCTCCTCCATTTTATTTTTTCTACTCATAGACTCTCTCAGTACTCAAATTATGTCTGTTTTAATTTTGCACCTCATTCGATTTTTTTCATGTCACAATGTTTACACAGGGTAAAGTAATAATAATAATAATAATAATAATAATCATAATAATAATAATAATAATAATAATAATAATAATAATAATAATAATAATAGTAATAATAAAACACCCTTAGGAGTGGCGATGAAACTATTTCGAACAACAATTGTACCAATTCTAATGTATGGTATCCATTTAATATGGGAAAACCTCAAGAAAAAATATTTAAGAGAATGGGAAAAAATGAAAGCAAAGGTGAAATTTATATTTTCTACATTTTTTAAGCTACAAACTTGATTTTTTGTACACCCTTTCATGCCATCACATGTAATGTTATACTGAAGTGCCATCCTTCTAGGCTTAAATTTTTTGAGTTATTGAAGAAAATCCATTTAAAAATATGCATATTAAAATTTTTAATAAGTCCCATAATTTTTAGTAATTTTTTTTCTACAAGACCACTGACTTATTTAGAACAACAATATGGATTAACTTTTGTATATCATTATAATAAAGGAAGAAAAAAATATATACATCCTCTGCATATGAAAATCTATTTTTTTTAAATTACTGCATATATTTTATTTTTTATTTAAAAAAAATATTAATGTTGTTTCAAAATCCATGCATAGAATTGTTAGCCATAGTGTGTGGGACATGTAGTGAAAATGTCGTGCATCTATCATTAAATTTGTCAGTGCTATTATGATTTGAATGTATTGAAATGCAATGAACATAGTAAGGATGTAGGGACGATAGATGGCAGCCTTTTTAAATATGACGTCATTAGAGAGACTTACAAGCGCCATAGGACACTGAAACTTCACCAACTTATACTTTAAGGTACATGGTATGTTTTTAATAAAAAAAACAAACAAAAAATGCTAAATTTGACCGAAAATGTCGAAAATTTCACCCATCACCCCCATTAAAATAGTAATGGGAGTGTCGAAATATACCACATCAAGATACGTCCAATAACAATAATAATAATAATAATAATAATAATAATAATAATAATAATAATAATAATAATAATAATAATAATAATAATAATAGATATATAGATAGATCATCGGTTGATTTAATGCCTTTGACATCGTCCGATTCCTAATAGCCAATTTTGCCGGTCCATCAAATCTCCTGGTTGTATGTTTCTCCTTCATGTACAAATATATTCCCTGACCACAGGAGGTTTTAGGTCTTCCTCTGCCTCGTTTAGGAGGAGTAGAAAGACAACCACAATAATAGAAGAATTGCTATATTATATAAGATACGTGTACAAAAATACATTCATATCGACCTAGTCTTTGATGCAATGTAGAACATTTTATGTAGATGAATTCACACGTCCTAGATCGGGAATCGAACCCTGGCATCGCACTCTATTATCCAGGAATTGAAACGTCAATGGATATTGTTCATCAACATCATGTTTTGCAAAGTACTACGACTTGGAATGTAATAAAGCGGAGGATTCAGGCACGAACAGGACATGTTGGAATGTAGAAATAAAACGTAACAAATAAAGCAACTCGTTTGTCTGAATACTACAATGAAATAATAGATGTTAGAATTTCAGAAAATGACGTCACGCTTGTTGCTCTTCTGTCTCACTACTTACACCCATAATCCAGTCGGCATTTGTTCCGATGTTTATGACATGTCATATTTTTTTTCGTCTCCTTTTTTAACTATAATTGAACATTGAACCGATTGAACATTTCTGATTGTACTTATACCTATTTTATATAGCAAGAAATCTAAATTTATATTTGCTCTAAACTCGACTTCATTATTATCCAGTGTAAGGTATATATATTAATTGGTGTTTCTCGTATAATGTATCATATTTATATTATTATTATAATTATTATTAAAGTAAAGTAAAGTAAAGTAAAGTGATCCCACAAACAGGCCCAGAGGCCCTTGGGGTAGTACGAGGTTAAGGCTCCCACTTTTTCTAGACAATCGGCACTTTATGTCAGCCGGGTTGTCAGCCCTGCGTGACGGCCGCTTTTACCCCCAGAACAAGCGTCTGGTACTCATTTTCGTTAGAGGCTGAGTCGACCCCAGGGCCATAGTGCCGCCAGAGGGTTTGGGTCAGTTTAAAAATCCTGACCCCAACGGGACTTGAACCCTCGACCCTCCGACTTGTAGCTCAGTGCCTTAACCACTACGCTACGGCGTGCCCCCATTAAAATAATAATAATAATTATTATTATTATTATCGTATCATTATTGTTATTACCCTATAAAATGTTGTTTGTACATGGCATTTACATTGCTACATTATTGTATCTTTAACTGTTTATAATTAGTATAGTGTATATCTATATTTGTCAAATATTTATTTGTATTTGTTCTGATTGAGTGGAAGAGAGGGCCTTATGGCCTTAACTCTGCCAGAATAAATAAAGTATTATTATTATTATTATTATTATTATTATTATTATTAGCATAAGTCTACCGCTGTGGCTTCCAGGTAAGGTGCTGCCTTGTCACGCAGTGGGCCCGGGTTCGATTTCCAGTCGGGACAGGCTCCTGGGTGAGTTTTCTTTTCGGGGTTTTTCCTCACCTGTAAGACAAATGTCAGGAAGCTTAGGGCCCAACGGTCCCTGAAAATCATCCGGCCATTATCATTATCCTTATCATTATCATCATCATCCTTCACCAATGTGGAAAGCAACGGGAAGTTACCACACCTACAATTCCCTAGTAAAGCTGCAAGCATAACATTAAAATGCTATGATTGCAGTGAAAGACCTGCCCTTGGGCAGAATTACTATAGATGGATATAGTACATAAATACATATTTATGTCAATTTCCTAGTTTCCGTCATATTTCAATATAATTTCTGGTTTAAGGTGATATTTTGAGAAAAAACATGTAAACTTTCTTAAATAATCAACACTTTCAAAATTCATATTAAAGCACCGTTGAGGTTATATAATAGGTTATTAAATATAAAATAGATACCTGGTAAGTCAGTCGTCCTCAACTAGATTATTAAACTTCACTAAGTAGTTCCAATATGGAGGCCTTTCAAAAACAATGTTGCATCTTCTGCATTTTAACTGGTACTTATTTCATAAATAAATTGCATATAAAAAATAAAGGATTTAAATCTAAATATACGAATGAAAAATAAAATTTACTTATAACACTTCCGAGAAATACTTACTGACATTTAGATTTGACCTTACAGTAAGTTACTTTAAGTAAGACCGCCAACAAACAAAAACAGTAGTCTCTTACAATCCAGGGGCGGCTAGTGTACGTCAGCCTATTCCTTTCCTTCGTAATCGGCTTTCGAGCAGAACTATTTCACCATTTCTTACACAAAACAAGTAATTTTGAAAATAACTTATCAAGTTTTTTGCTTTTGTCCACGGTGTTTCAAAAGGAGAAAATTTTTCTTCAAGAATTTGATGATGCACGTGGTGATACAGCGTGATGTTGCCATTAATCTAAAACTTTTTTTAATGCCACCACATTGTAATTTCGACATTCTGGCATTCTCTCCTAGCATGGTGTTATTGTAACCCATTTGGGTTGGGGCGCCTGGAGGTGGAGTTACGCTGCCCCGATGATATAGGATAAATGATGATGGTAATGATGCGCCAGGAGAGGCCTTAATCCTAAACTTAATGAATATGTTAATGATGATAATAACGGCTAGATGATGTTCAGTGACTATTTGGACCTCAAAGTTTCCTGACATTTGTCGGTGAGGAAAAACTCCGAAAAAAGCCATCACTCAGAAAACTTGCCACGACCGGGGATCGAACAAGGGCCCACTGCGTGACAAGGCACCACAGAGGTGGACATAAATTAATGTATATTTACCTCTTTCTTAAAAGTCCAAATTTAATGCCGTTATAATTATTTTACAGAAACGTGCGAAATAATTTTGGAATAAATATAATGCAGGCAGTGCATAGAAATGAAGTATCCTGTAATATACTATAATGAAGAGACACTAGAAAATAACATGAGTATTATATAATTTAGCATGTAATATTATACAGGGCTATTCAGAAAAAGGAACACACTTCAAACACTTATTTCTTCCAAACTACAAAAAAATAGAAAAAACAATTCCAACGTTCCTGGAAAGTTCCGTTCACGGCCGCATTTTTGTAACCACGTCCGACGTTACCTGAATAACACCATTCCAGGACGTTGGATTGGAAGAGGAGAAGATGATCAATTTAATCGCCGGTAGCCTCCCAGGTCACCAGACCTAACCCCGTGTGATTTGTATCTGTGGGTTTTACGTAGAAGACCGTGTTTTTATCCGCCCTATGCCTGACACCCTTGAAAATCTGCGACATCGAATTGTTGAAGCTCTGAATTGGGTAACTAGAGACCAGTTGAATCGTGTGTGGCAAGAAATGAGCCACCGTACCGTTTTGATATTTGTCGTGTAACACATGGTGCTCATATTGAATGCATAAAATGGTGAAATTTGAACTTTTCTCTTTCCAGGAACGTTGGAATTGTGTTTCTATTTCTTGTAGTTTGGAAGAAATAAATGTTTGAAGTCTGTTACTTCTTTTTGAATAGCCCTGTATAATAAATTTATATGTTAGGTTATATTTTGTCATTTTGTGGTCTCGAGGTAGCGAACTGTCATGTCACACAGCGGGCCCGGGTTCGATTCCCGGTCGGGGCAGACTCCTGGGTAAGGTTTTTTTCGGGGTTTTTCCTCACCTGTAAGACAAATATCAGGTAGCTTAGGGCCCAACGGTCCCCGAAAATCATCAGGCCATCACCATCATCCTCATTATTTTTCATCATCATACTTCACCGGTCTGGAAAGAAACGGGAAGCTACCACACATATAATGCCTTAGTAAAGCTACAAAGCATAGCATATAAATGCTATGGTTACAGTGAAAGACCTGCCCTCGGGCAGAATTACTATGGATGGATGGATTTTCCTATTTTCAGGTCATATTTGAGCATATTTCGCAATTTTTTTGTGACAAACACCTGAGCTTTAATAATAAATGCAGAGACTTCAACTTTTTTTCTGAGAGACAAACAGTGATTCATCTATTGACGCTCTTTAACACCTCACAAATCAACTTTATAGTACAGAGCTGATTTGAGACTTAGAGCTAACTGGAGAACAGAGATTTGCTTGTGACTCCTCATTGGATAACGTTAAAACAGAAACTTTTCCCAGACGCCACTTATTTCAGACTTAAGTTCTTTTACGTGCCTTGTTTCTATGACAATAGCCCCAGAACTTTACTTTATCATCATCATCATCATCATCAACAACATGGATTAAGCCCAATGGTCTGTTCCGATCTCATTATATGTCGAATTGGTCCTACCACTCTTCAATGGTCTTCCCATATTCTTCTCCCTTTTGGTTTATAATTATACATTCTTCTTGGTATGCGCTGTTCATTCATTCGTAATATGTGCTGAAGATAAGCATTTTGATAATATTTTATTCTTTCACAGAGATTAAATATATTAAGTTCTGTTCTTATATCTTCGTTTTTCTTTTTATCGGTCTTTAGGTATCCTGCTATAGCTCTCAACATCTTCATTTCAGCAGCCTCTATTTGTTTACTACCTGCCTTTGTTAATGTCCAGGTTTCACATCCATAGATAAGAGATGAAACTGCCAATACTTTGTAAAACTTCAAAATAGTTTATTTTCTAGTCTTATTCAATAAAGTGCGTTTACTTTAATATAGTTGTAAACTTTTGTCCAGAAAATAAGACCTGGTTCTGGCTTTTAATCCGGGATCTGTAAAGTACAAATCTCAAACATAGCCTATTTTCTGACCTAATTTGCCCAGCAATTCAAATGTTAATAGAACTATTAATAGAATAGTCAGTTTAATCTAGAAAGAGATCATTTTATTGTGGAATTTATTAGTGCAATGACATTTTTAACAATTTTACTCCACTGGAGAGTCGTTTCAGTAAGGATCTCCTGACATTTATAGCGACACAAATGAAGGTGTTTCACAGTGTTTACTTCATGATAGCTTATAAGGACAAATGCTTTCTATATATGGCATACGCATCCTTGTACCAATTTCTCAATTTCTTCGCTTTCTACTACGTTACATATCATGACAAAATCAAAACTAAGACATTTCATTTCAAGGTCAAATATAATTTTCCCAACTCCTAATAACGCATACAATAATTTAAGGATCCGTATTACTAAAATCTTCTTATTTTTACAATAACTAACTCACTAGCTCTATGGAACCAGTAGGTTCATGGCCGCGCGGACATGAGCTCTCGGTACATCCCTATCCAGAGGTAATGTTTTCCAATCATCCCCTGTATAATCTACTTCCCTCAAATCATGGATAATGTTATTCTCCCATCTCATTCTTGGTCTACCAACTGGGTGTATTGCCTCTGGTTTTCTTACAAGAAGCTTTCATGCACCTCTTTCATCCTCCATACGTTACACATGTCCTGTCCATCGCAGCCTACGAGACTCAAATGTTCATATTATATCTGGCTTCCTATGGAACAATTATCGTGGCATCGTCTAAGAGATCTTAGGATTCACCGTTCCCTATCCTTTCTCTATACAATACTTCACACATCATCGTCTACTTATTTATCACGCCGCTTCATCAGACTATCCGACACATACAATCTTGACACTCGATCCCATCAGCACATTGTCCTTTATATCCCTCCTCATCACACTGTATATTATTCATTATCTTTTATAGTCTCACTTTCCAAAACATGGAATTCCCTTCCGCCCTATGTCAGAGACTGTCAAACTATAACATCCTTCAAAAACAAACTAAAGAATTATTTAATAACAAACTAACTTATACACCTCACTGATAGTATTATTTATGAATATAATATTAAAATTAACAAATATTTTCATTTATTTAAACATTGTATAACCGTAAATTTAGTTTTTTATATATCATTATTTTTCCTTTTCTTTATATACGCACCTACATTAGACAGGGACGATCTACCAACAATTTAATTTATTTTGCTAGAATACATTTTATTAGTTTTAGTCTTAACTATCATTAACTGATTGTATTATAGATCGTAATATCCATCCATCCATAGTAATTCTGCCCAAAGGCAAGTCCTTCACTGCAACTATTAGCATTTTCATGCTATGCTTGCAGCTTTACTAGGGAAATTTAGGTGTGGTAGCTTCCCGTTGCTTTCCACACCGGTGAAGGATGATGATGATAATGATAAGGATGATGATGACTATACGATTTCGGGGAACGTTTGGGCCTTAAAGTTCTCCTGACATTTGTTTTACATGTGAGGAAAAACCCCGACGAAAACCTCGCCCAGAAAAAACTGCCCCGACCGGGGATCGAACCCGGGCCCGCTGCGTGATAAGGCAGCACGCTACCTCGAGACCACAGCGGTGGACGATCGTAATATAATAGATATTATCTTACTTACTTACTCACTGGCACTATCGAACCCGTAGGTTCATGGCCGCGCGGACATAAGCTCTCCATCCATTCCTGAGCTAATGTTTTCCAATCATTCCCTGTATAATCTACTTCCCTCAAATCATTGTTAATGTTATTCTCCCACCACATTCTTGGTCTACCAACTGGACGTTTTCCCTCTGGCTTGCTTTCCTACAAGAAGCTTCCATGCAAGTCTTTCATTCCCCATACGTGTAACATGTCCTGCCCATTGCAGTCTACGAGACTTAACTGTTCTTATTATATCTGGCTTCCTATAAAGACCATGTAGTTCATTGTTATGTAGTCTTCTCCATTCACCTGTCTGTTCATCTCTCTTTGGTCCAAAAATTTTCCTAAGTACAAGATATTATCTTATTGGTCAAATCTTCACTTAGAGTTAATTAAGATTGTTATATTCTGATGTAACATATGTTTGTCCTGGTGAGAGGAAGAAAAGGTCGCATGGCCTTAACCCCACCAGACTAAATAAATATCATGTAGCTCACTATTATGTAGTTTTCTCCATTAACCTGCCTGTTTAATCTCTTTTTGGCCCAAACATTTTCCTAAGAACTTTATTCTCAAATAATATTTCTGCAATATGTGTTTATATATATATATATATATATATATATATATATATATATATATATATATATGCTATATACGTAGTTCGTATATTGGTCCTACGTATTTGAGCAGGTTAAGTCGAAGACAATACCTTATTTTCTTAACATTGCCTGAAAAACATTAAAGAATAAAACAAGAAGAGATACTAGATTGAAATTTTATAAAACATTGGCAGTTCCTGCATTACTTTATGGGAGGAAACTTGGGTAATGACCAAAACATTGCAAAGTAGAATACAAAGCGCAGAAATGAACTTCCTTAGAAGAACAAAAGGCTGCACAAGATTGGATCGGATAAGGAATGAAGATATAAGAACAGAGTTAAATATATATCCATTGAATGAGAAAATCAGAAAATATAGAGAGAAATGGTTTACACACGTGGAAAGAACGAATGTATCAAGATTACCAAGATCAGCATTCAACTACAAGCCAAGAGGTTCAAGGAATGTAGGAAGGCCAGTGAAAAGATGGACAGAACAACTGTGAGGTGGAACAGGCAATTTGTCTAGCCCGTGAAGTGAAGAAAAAGAAGAAGATTGCCTGAATAAATAAATAATCTAACTTAACTAACTAACGAACGCTGTCGAACACCAAGTTTCGTAATCGCGCGGACAAAAATTTTCCATACATTCCTAAGGTGAAAAATGTTTTCCAATCATTCCCTCTACAATTTACCGCCTTCAAAACATTCTTCATGTTTTTCTTCAATATCATTCTTGATCTATCTATTGGGCGTTTTCTCCCTGGATTTCCCATAACAAGTTTCCATGCCCCTCTTTCATTTTCCATTCGTGCCACATGTCCTGCCCATCGCAGTCTACGAGACTTAACTGTTTTATTACATCTGGCTTCCTATAAAGATAATGTAACTCACTGTCATGTTGTCTTCCCATCATCTTCATTCACGGATTAGGTCTTTGCCTGTTCCGATCTCACATCTGTTCAGCCCAGCGTTTTCTTGGTCTTCCCACCGATCTTCGTTCTCCGGGATTATACATCAGTGCCATCTTTGGTATCCTATCCTTTGTCATTCATTGCAGATGCTCTATTCAATTGTTCCTTGTGTTTTTCTACTTGTTGAAGAAGAGGTTGTAATTTTAGTTCCTCTCTAATATTCTCATTTCTAATATGCTCTTCTCTTGTACAACCTTTCACAGCCCGTAGGAAGTTCATTTCCGCTATCTGAATTTAATTTTTTCTTTTTCCTTCAGGACCCAGGCCTCACTTCCATACATCGCCACTGGTAGTGCCATAGTTTTGTAAAATCTTAGCTGCGTCTCCTTTCTAACTTTGTTCCTCAGTGTTCGTCTGATTGTTGAAATTTCTGCATTTTCCTATTTATATTTTGTTGTTCTTCATAAGTTACATCGCAGCCCAAATACTGGAAGTGCGAAACCTCAATCTCACATGTAGTCTTCTCCATTCACCTATTTTTTCCAGCTATTGGAATCGTAGAACATTTTATCAGTCTTTCCTGTACGTGTTAGTCCTCATGTTTACATATTCTTCTTAAAAGTGTATCGTGATTATCCTGATGATAAACTCGACCCAAGTATACGCATATGCAGTGAGTCAAAGTCGAACTCATGCACCGTTTAATTGATTTTATTTATTACTTATATCAGTGATAGGTAGCGCGCTGCCTTGTCTTCATTATCTCCCTTAAACTGAGTTTCTATTTTGTTATATTCTTGAAATTCTTGCTGCTCTTCGTATAAAATCCATTTCAGTTGCCAAAATATACTTCGACCTATTTGCTTTTATGGTTAATGGCCAAAATTCTACTCCATAGGTAATGATGCTTTTAACAATTGTGTATATATACCGGTATATATATATATATATTCTATTACTAGTATTTTCATCCCACAATACTCTATTGAGGCAAGTAATTGCAAATTTTCCTTTACTGATTGTACTTCTTATTTCTTCTTCGTAACTTCCATTTTTATTTATTTTAATACCTAAATATGTGATCTCACTACACGATTCTATTGTTTCTCCAGACTCCAAAGTTAAATTTTGTTCTCGTTCACCAATTGATAAATATTTTGTTTTCTTCATGTTCAAAATTAATCCCCATTTATTATATTCTTCTATTCATTTTGTAGTCATATAATCTTTTTTAAATACGTTTAACCATTTATTAACAGAAGTTTCCCAGAGAATAAGATCTGTAATGAATCTAGTACAAATTTTACTGAAGTTTCAGTTTTAAGCCCATGTTTACATTCGTTATAACTAGGCAATCTTAATATGTTTCCTTTTATTTTCGTTTCCACTGTATTTCCTTCTTGTTTTACCTTTTTTTGTTAACTTTATTTTATTCTCACATATAGAGACAGGACACAAGCCCAGACCCAAGGTGGAGATTTAAAATCTCCTACACCGCCGGGAATCGAACCCGGGTCGCCGGACGACTACGACGGACTGTTAAATCTTCATAATTTTGTAGAATTAATAATTGATCATCTGCAAAATGTAAGTTGTATAAAGTTTTATTGTTTGAAATAGGAATCTATGCAATATTGTATTGTATTGTATTGTATTGTATTGTATTGTAAGCATATGATTTCCCTTTACAGATATTTAGGCGCTCTCCCCGTACAGGGAAGCATTTGAAGCAAATGAATTTAGTTACACTTGTTTTCGTATAGATGTCATTTTGAGTGGTACGTGGTCAGCGTTTCGCCTCATACTGACATCTAGGAAACCAAGGTAGTACTAGGACGGGAAAATTCTGCAAATTTTGCTTAGAGGCCTTTTCATTCAGGCTTAAGGATTTTTTACGAGCCTGAAAATCTTCAGACTCGGGACCCACGGCTTAAAGTCCCTCCCGGAGGACTTGCTCCTTGAATTTTTCCGTCCTAAAAAATCCATCGACCCCGGCCGGGTTTGAACCCGCGACCCTCGGGACCAGAGGCAAGGAGATCTATGCAATATACAGTTTTTAAATAAAACGATGAATTCTTAAACTTGAGTATTACTGGAAATTAAGAGTTTTTTTTTACACAAAGCATTATTGACATAGGTTTATTCACTGGAGGGTACATAAACAACATCAAAGTAAAAATCAATTAGTCCGACACACAAGGTGAAGATGCGGCTCCTTTACAGTTGTTCCAAGGTTTTCGAAAATCCACGAACTCCTCGGATTTAGTAACATCGAGACTTTATGGCATCAAATAAATGTAGAAGTGAGTAAACATGATAGTTTTAGTGCATTAGACCAAAGAATTTGTTGCAAGACGAAAGTTGAAAAACATTTTACAATTATTGCTAAAAGTTAGTTAAATTCAAAGAATATGTTGCAAGAAGAACGGTGAAAAACAATCTACAATTATTGCGAAATAGTATATTACGATGCGAGGTTGAGAAGTGGTTTTACAAATTCGAGGGAAAATGTTTAAAAATCGAGCGATAGCGAGGTTTTTAATTTCCGAGATTCTGTAAAACACTTCACAAACGTGCGTTGTACATTATTTTTTGCGCGATGATGTTTTCATAATAAATAATAATAAAATAATAACATCTTTGTTGGAAATATTTACGTTCATTATAAACAACTGACTAACGTTAACAGTGTGGGCAATGTCTATATTTGTTGAAACAACAGGAGGTCTTGAGAACAATTATTGACTATTTAACTCATGCCACAAATGCTAGTCATTGACCAGTCACGTTTCAATGAATGTCGTTTTACAACCAATGACAGTCGTATTTCACCTCGCTCTTTATCGATTTCTCTTTATCAGCTCCTGCTTTTGTGATAAAGAAAGCTCCTCCTTTTTAATGTTCTGAACAGGTCAAAGCATTATTTTTCTTCAACAAATACATTGAATATAGCAAATAATGAAAAGATTCCTTGATTTTACTGAGTTGTTTACTAAAAAAATAAATGAATAACCCGTAATGTTGATTATGATTTATAGTCTGATGTGTTTCATTATTTCTCCACTTGGGTGCACCCTTACAATATTGCGATCTTATTTGGCAATAAATAATATGATCAAGCAGCAGTGAATGAACATAACCTCACACTTCTGATTTGTTTTCAAACATCGCCGTTTACATTAAATATATAAATATTTTAAAATAACTATAGTTAAACAATGATTTGTGAGTAAACAGCTTAATTTTATTCGTTAAATAGTCCTAACAAATGCTACTCTTGATTTCCAAATTCTCTAGATAAATTGGAAATCACTCGTGGCATTACTTATGATAACATGGCCGCAAGTATGTATTTATTGTTTTATATTGTTTCAAATGAAGTTCAGTTCATTTAAAATACAGTGATTTGTTTCGTATAATGTATATTAACACTACCTTTTGGGTATTTTCTGTACCTATATACATTGTACGTAGTATATATAGAGGGCAGTGGTTTTACTTCCAGCACGTGGGTGTAAATGTAATATTACAGTAGCCCTATTTAGGTTGGTAACCCCGAGTTGAAAGAAGTTGAACTTTCAATAATTAGGCGCCATTGCTGGTAAGTACGACAAAACGTATATCGCGGAAATAGTTAGTTAAATCCATTCCTCATCGTCTTGAAGAAGTGAAATTAAACGATGGCGATCCGACAAGAAATTAATTTGTTAAAAAATATCCTATATTCATACACAAACTTCAAAATAAAAGAAGTGTTTTCATCTCGTATCAGGTAATCAAAAGTTCTATGTACTAGTCTTATCATGATTTATTTTTTCCTACAATGCACCAGGTTGTCCTAATGACATTTACGATATTCTCTCCTGGCATGGCGTAGTTTAACACACTTCTCAGGTTGGGGCGCTGCCCTGATGGTATGAGAGGAGGTGATGATGTGTCAGGAGAGTCCAGATGGTATTCGGTGACCCTCTAGGTCCTAAAATTTCCTGACAGGTGTCTTACATGCAAGGAAAAATCCCGAAATAAACCTCACCCAGAAAACTTGCCCCGGCCGAGGATCGAATCCGGGCCCGCAACGTTACAAGCCAGCACGCTACCTCGAGACCACATGGGTGGAAATTTGTTAATCGTTTAACCATTTATTTTGCATTTGGACACTTTATAACTTTATGTGAAACTAGCTAATACCCTACGTGCTTTGCTAAGCATAAATAAATGAAATATTAAAGGTTAATTCAGATATATGGTATACGCTGACACGAACCAAACATGGCGGTTGCTAGCCAGTTTTTAATTTCCGATTTCAGATAAACCTCAATTTCTAATTGTCGGTTTATTTTAATAGGATATACTCAGTTTCGTTGTGAAACTTCGAAAATTGTGTCCGCTAGAGCGATTTTTAGTTTTTCACTTCAAGTGAACTCCTACGCCTAATGGTTTTAGAGAGTACAATTGTGAATCTAAACTATCCAGGGACGCTCTAAAATACACACACGTAATTTCATCAAAATCGGTCCAGTCGTTTAGGAGGGGTTCAGTGACAAACACACGTACAAAAGTGTGTAAATTAGCTAATATCCGGCGTGCGCTGCTACGCCTAAATAAATGCAAATTAATGTGTTTTTATGTTTAGTTGAATAAGTGAAAGGAAAAATAATTATAAACTTATATTTTTAGATACCCCGTGCTGATTACCCGGCGTTGTTCGGGAATCTACTCATCCCGATCTTCTTGGCATAAATGAGCTGAAAGACAAAAATTAATGAATTTCTTATGATTAGTTGAATAAGTAAAATGAAAAATGGTTATAAATATATATCGTAATTGTTTTGAGATTCCCCGTGCTGAACACCCAGAGTTGCCAGGGAATCTACTTATCTCGATCTTCTTGGCATAAATGAGCTAAAAGACAAAATTCGTTATTGTATGTTATCCATAAGAGAATGCCCGCCATGTGCTGCTATGCTTGCACAGGAATCTACGTACTTGTCTCAATCTTCTTGGCATCAATGAAAGACAAAAATGTTTATTGTGAGTTATCCGTAAGAGATAAACATATGCTGTCGCGGACTTTTTTGTAGAGTATTTTTGAGATATTCAATTCTGTGTACATTAATTAAAATATAAAATAATTTTAAATTCTGTCTGAATATTAGTGAAAACAAACGATGCAGGAAGTACATAAACATTTATAACTATTCCTCCCTGGTCTTTATGGAGAGATATCGGGAAAAAAAAGAGAAACGAAAAGAAATTTTAACTTCCTTAAAAATAATTTACCCGAATTTAAAGGTTGACAATTTATTAATTTTCTCAATAATTAATAATAATTTAATTAAGATTCTACAAGCAACTTTATTCTGAAGCGTAGCGCAATGCTCCGGGCGAGAATAGTAAGTTGCTTTACTCTCTATTAATTCAATGATGACGAAACTGGTCTGGTTGGTCATTCAGTGAGAGAAAAAAACTGGTATCTGGATCGTTTTAAAATGCACCGCCTGAAGATCAATGCTCCACGTAGTAGACTGTAGTAAGATGTTGAACTGTGTCAAAACCAGTTTTCCAATACAAGGTTGCATGGAATTTCTTTATTTAATTCTTATTTATAAATGCTTTAACAATTAACGTAATACAGGGTCTTGTATATTTTTATAGTAGACTGTGCATTTCAATTTTTTATTTGGTCCAATGGTGTGGATTTAAAGTTGTTAATAATTTCATTTTCTTCTACTTTATTTGTAGGATATTCAATCTGTTATTTCCCAAATCACTCCTCGGAGGAAGACGTATTGGATGTGCATCCACTGTCTATCCATCTCTTGGCAAGTCTTGCTTTTCTTCCGTCCATTGGTCTATCTATTTTATTCTTTTTGCATGTCTGTTGTCTTCCATTCTTTCTGTATGATTTTTCCATTATTTTAATATTTACCATTATAAATTAAATATGCAAGTATTTAATATTTTAAGTATGTTAACATTTTACTTTGTGGAATATATTTATTTTACTTTAAAATTTATTATACAATTTTAATTAATATAGGACTGGAAGTAAATATCAATAAAACTAAATATATGTGGTCACACACAGAAATTCGTTATATAATGGAAATGGACAGCTAATGACAAATGAGGGAAATGTTGAGGAAGTGCCTGAATTCAAATACCTAGGAACAATAATCACAAGTAGGAATGAGATGCACAAAGAAATTAAACGTAGGTTCAGTTCTGGAAATGCGTGCTATTATGCATTACAGAGACCCTTGACGTCCCAACTCCTTTAAAAAAACATTAAACTGAAAATATATAAAACTATTATTCTACCAGTTATGTTATATGGATGTGAAACATGGACTCTTACTTTAAGGGATGAATAGAGATTACAAGTATTTGTGAATAAGTACTTAGGAAAATTTTTGGACCAAAGAGAGATAAGCAGACAGGTGAATGGAGAAGACTACATAACAGTGAACTACATGGTCTTTACAGGAAGCCAGATATAATGAGAAAAGTTAAGTCTCGTAGGCTGCGATGTCCTGCCCATCGCAGTCTACGAGACTTAAGTGTTCTTGATTTAATTGGCTTGCTATAAAGATAATGTAGTTCACTGTTATGTAGTCTTCTCCATTCACCTGTCTGTTCATCTCTCTTTGGTCCAAAAAAATTCCTAAGAACTTTACTCACAAATCTAAATTAAATTAGGAAGTATTTTTCAGAAAACACGTGACATATTAATAGAAACACATGCCTACTGGATACAATGATTGTACGTAGACGTTATTAATTGACATATTAAACCGTCCATAAAAAGAATGAGAAAAATATCAATACAAAATATTGGTAGAATAATTTAATATATAAAATTGTATCTCTTATCCATTCACGAGTTTCGCTAAAAATAAATTTATGTATTTTATAAGTATATGATTTATTTAATGACCATTTTCAATGATATTTGTATTATATATATCGTAACAATGAAAGTAAATAACTTTTAACATATATTGTATATTTCAATTCCTTCTGGATTACTTCGTGTTGAGACTTGCAAGTAGTGCTGAAGGTCCTTAGGACGGGTTACTAGAGCAACGCTAAGTAATTCTTAAAAAATTACACATGGAACCTTCAGAAAACAAAAGTTCTGATTATAAGTCAAGATGGATGCAACATGTTCATCGAATGGAAGATCACAGGATACCCAAACAAATATTAAGATATCAACCTGCAGAAAGAAGAAGACCAGGACGTCCACTCAAAATACTTCTGGATGGTGTTTCTCTTGAGGCCGTAACAGGTCAACAAATGGCCTAAATTCGTGAATATGATGATGATGATGATATTTCATATATTCTTTAAGGAATTCAAGACAAACTGCTAAAAATTATAGACATATAATTTACGCGCATTTCCTGTTGTTAATTTCAATATGCTGCAAGGGATTTTCTGAACTGTGTGTTTATATACCATTTCAACATAAGTGTATCCTACAGCGATTTAGAAAAACATAACCCATAATAACTGCAATTACTTGGAACGTAAAATTCGATTTAATCATCAGGTTATGCCAACTAATTCAGATAATAAAACAAGACACATCATTATGTTGATATTTACTTTCTTAAATACTTTTTACTTATACTTTGGTTGCACATTTCTGGCTCCTATCTTTCGAAAATGTATGCCCGCAAAACAATTCAATTAAAAAGGAATCTTGTATACCGTAGGCAGGAAGATAGAATTTATAATATTTTTTACGCAAACTTATTTATAAAAACTAAATTATAATGAACGCTACTATAATCTAAGTAATATATAAAAATGAATGTTTGTTTGTTTCTTTGCTTGTTTGTTCGTACTTTATGCGCGGCCATACCGTTGATCCGATTGTGATGGGGCTTATTGCAAAATGTTCAGGAGATTCCCGGGATGAACATAGACTATAAGAGAGTTGTGATACTCAACTCCTACACCCTTAAAAATCGCCCTTTGTAGTGGAAAACGTGAAAATAGTAGCTCTTTGGACGCTTACGCTGCCTAAACCATAACAAATACACAAAATTAATGTACACAGAATTGAATATCTCAAAAAGTTCTACAAAAAAGTCCGCGACAGCATATGTTTATCTCTTACGGATAATCACAATAACCATTTTTGTCTTTCATTGATGCCAAGAAGATCGAGACAAGTACGTAGATTCCTGTGCAAGCATAGCAGCACGTGACGGGTATTCTTTTACGGATAACTCACAATAACGAATTTTGTCTGTAGCTCATTTATGCCAAGAAGATCGAGATAAGTAGATTCCCGGGCAACACTGGGTAATCAGCACGGGGAATCTTAAAATAATTACGATATGCATTTATAATTATTTTTCATTCTACTTATTAAACTAATCATAAGAAGTACATTAATTTTTGTCTTTCAGCTCATTTATGTCAAGGAGATCGGGATGAGTTGATTCCCGGACAACTCCGGGTAAACAGCACGGGGTATCTAAAAATAATTACGATATAAATGTTTCCTTTTACTTAACTAAACATAAAACACATTGATGTTCGTATTTCAGCTCATTTATGTCAAGAAGATCGGGATAAGTAGATTCCCGGGCAACGCCAGGTAATCAGCAACCGGGGTATCAACAAATTATAAATGTATAATTTTTTTCCTAATACTTATTCAACTAACACAAAAGCAAATTAATTTTCAATTATTTAGGCGTAGCTATTATGCACATATAATACACATAGGCATACTGTACAAATGTACATATAGATTGCACGTATACACTAAATACTGTAGATAAAATATGAACCGAGATCATTTTATTCTAAGAGTAAATATGTTATAATAATATCATTATTTTACCTGGCAGAGTTAAGGCCTTAAAGCCTTGTCTACCACTCAACGAGGTTCAAAAAATACAAAACATGTTCTTACATGTATGTTACAATAAACAAAAATATTACATGGTATATCTACAATATAATTATTATTTACAATATATTTTGATTTAATCTATGCTTTTTTTATTTAGGAATATTCCACAATACAGTGTTTTTCCTTCAACCTAAAGTGATTTGTAGCTAGAGATTCTTGTCTAAAGTTTTCTTTCCTCAGATCTCTAGCTTCCATACTTCTCTTCACTCAATCCATCCATCGTTCTTTAGACCTGCCTCTTCCACCTCTTCCATTAGCTTTTCAACTAAGGATCTTCTTTGGTATTCTGTCTTCTTCCATTCTCATGAGGTGTCCATAGCATTTCAAACGTTTTTCTTCTACTTTTCCTAATGTTTTTTCTTCGACTTGCATATTTTTCCTTATTGTGCTGTTTCTGACCTTATCCTTTCTTGAAATTCCTGTCGATCGCCTCCAAAAATCCATTTCTTCTGCTAACAGCTTGTTGGCTTGTTTTCTACTTACTGTCCAGGTTTCGGGATCCATATAATAAAATGCTTTGTAACAGAACTTGAAATATAGTTTTCTTCATTCTGTATATTATATTTCTATTCCAAAGCACTGAGTTCAACATACCAATGATTCTTCTTCTATCAGTTATTTTTCTTTCAATGTTTATACTTGAATTCTCACTTTTATCTAAAATAGATCCTAAATATTAAAAATTTTTAACATTACGTATTCTTCTGAATTACATTTTAGCTCATCTGTTGTATCCAATGAAAGAAATTCTGTTTTATCATAATTTATCTATTATAATGATATTGTGAAGAGAAAAATTAATGTCCGAATCAGGAATCGAACCGTGGACCTCTAGTTCTCCGTACTAGTGTGCAGCCACTTCACCATTCTAGACTTGGCACAAACATTAACAATTCTTTCCACAAATACAAATCTATAATTCTCGTTTCGTCCGCTGCCAGGTAGGTGTCACTACCATCCCCAACGGCCGGCTTCGTTTAGAAGTATCTATATTTGAGAATTTTACACCACCACTTTTATAAGTAGTAAACGATGTTATTTAACATTTTTCAATACTGCTATTTTAACACAGTTCCAATAATGGATAATATTATAATGATATTGTGAAAAGGTTTAATGTTTGTGCCAAGCCTAGAATGCTGTAGTGGGCTGCACACTAGTACGGAGAACTAGTTATCCACGGTTCATTCTTGGTTCGGACATTAATATTTCTTTTAACAATATCATTATAATATTATAATATGATCCATTATTGGAACTGTGTTAATATAACAGTATTGGAAAATGTTAAATAATTTATCCGTAATCCCCATTTTTTGTAATCTATCTCTAATTTGGTTAACATGAAAGATGCATCATCTGGATCCTGAGAAATCACCACCTGATCATCTGCGAGTAGTAAATTGTGGAGGTAATAATTATCTTCTATTTTAATCTATATTTAACGAACGAAATATAAAATGTACAAGATAGAAAAATGAAATAAATAATATTAATGCCATGGAATAAATTTAGTTCTGGAGTAAAATTAGCAACAAGCAATTGTTATTATGATATATGTATTCTTAGATTGAAATTCTTTCAAGATCCCTCTCCCGATAACACGTACCACTGCAAGGTCCGAGTGACATAGAGCATATGCTAAGGTACAGAATAAGTATGGCTTATATGTTTGTTCAATTTCAAGTAATTATGAAAATAATAAATTCATATTTTTTAGTAGTCGGATATGAGGATATGGAGAAGAATGGAACGTGTAAACTGGACAGACAAAGTAAGAAATAAAGATGTGCTAGACAGAGTGGGTGAAGAACAATGCTGGAACTCATAAATAAGAGGAAAAGAAATTGGATTGGCCACTGGCTAAGAATAAACTGCCTGCTGAAGTATGGCCTAGAAGGAATGGTCAACGGAAAGAAAGTTAGAGGCAGAAAAATACATCAGATGATAGACAATATTAAAATAAATGGTTTGTATGAGCAAAGCTGAGTTAAGGAAAGAGTGGAGAATGCTGAGTTTGCAGTGAAAGACCTGCTCCTGGGCAGAACACTATGAATGAATGAATGAATGAATGAGTAGTCGGATGAGTTGTTATTCTTCTTCTTCACTTCACGGACTAGGCAAATTGCCTGTTCCGCCTCACAAATGTTCTGTCCATCTTTTCACTGGCCTTCCTACATTCCTTGAACCTCTTGGTCTGTTGTTAAATGCTGCTTTTGGTAATCTTGTTACATTCATTCTTTCTACATGTCTAAACCATTTATCTCTATATTCTTTGATTTCATCATTCTGCGGATATATATTTAAGTGTTTAGAGTCCCTAAATCAATTTGGGCTTCTTCTTATTCTTTATTTGTGAGATTTTCATCCTGTTTATTTCCCAAATCATTCCCCGGAGAAAGACGTATTGGACGTGCATCGACTGTCTATCCATCTCTTGGCTGGTCTTCCTCTTGTTCTTCTCCCGTCAATTGGTCTATCTCATTTAGCTCTTGTTGCAAGTCTGTTGTCTTCCATTCTTTCTATTTGATCTTTTCAATATTTTCATCATCTCTATAATAAATTTGGTTATGTCTTGAATATCACATTTGTCCCTAATTTCTGTATTGCGTATCTAATCAAATAATGTTTTCCCCTGAATAGTTCTTAAGATCTTCATTTCACATGTGCTTATTATTTGTTTAGTTTTTGTTGTATCAGCCCTAGTTTCTGCACCATATACAATAACTGGTCAAATTATCGTTAGAGCATTATTTGCAATTTTGAATATTGAGTGTCTAATTCTCAAGGGTTTATTAATTAAATTATTTATTTATTTGAGGTAGTGGACCTTTATATGTGATTGAATTTAATTAAGTAAAAAAATCTTAAATGATTTTATGGAACGAGAAGTCATATAGAGTACAATTTAAAATCTTGGATCCGCTATAAATTTAAAAAAACCAACACACTCTACCGAAGGAATATTTACATTGGTAATCAGATTTAAATATTTGAGTATGAAGGCTGCTCCGTGGCTCAATCGGTTAGACTCTCGCCTCAGAACGTTGGGGTCTCGACATCGAGTCTCAGTCACTCCATGTGGGTTTCCTAATGGAAAAAAAAAAAAAAAAAAAAAAACAACGGAGTTTTGAGAGGTTTTTCTCGGGGTTTCCCCATGTTTTCCCTGCCACAATTTTATTCCATCATTTCTCCATACTCGTTTCATCAATTTCTTTCATTTAGTTCATCCGCTCCTGTGATGGTGCGTCATGAGTGATCGGCCGGCTCCTTTGTCGTTAACAGACCTCTCTAAATACAGGACTTCATCTTATCCTTCGACCCGATCCTAAGTTGGACACGAGTTAAGGATATGAACTATGTTTAGTGCTCCTTGAATAACACTGGTCAACAGTGGTTTTGTTGCCCTTGATATAAGATTAATTTCGGATATATTTATGCTCACAATTCATGCAACAATCAATGATTTTGGAAGATTTGCTCTGGGTTTTTAATCTTTAATTTCATTTTATACTTCAAAAATCCGAAAATATGGAAAAAAATATAACGTATATATTTATAATGTCAATTGGTTTTTGAAAAATTAGTATGCACCGACGTAAACAGAAAGAAAAATATCGAAACCCCATGTTATACTTCAGTGAAACGCCTTTTATAAGATTTTCTTCTATACTTTTTAGGGGACAATCTCTTTTTAAAGACCAGCAGTAATCTGCCATCATCTGATGGTCCCATCTACCCTGATACATTTCCTCTATTACTTTTAGATTCTAGTGAAAGCGCACTCCCTGTTCGTCGCTATAATTTCCTAAATTATCCGGAAATCTATCCAGGTGACTGTGGAGAAAGTGTAAATTTATACTCATATTTGCTCCCAGAATGTTGAAGCTTGTCAACATGTTTTTGCACAATTTCTTTATAATTTGGTGCTTTATAGTGACCTAGGAAATTTTCTACTACCAATACAAAACCCTTCCAAGCTTCACTTTCCGGAACAGTCATAACTTTGATAAAATTTGCATCTTTCATCAATTGCCGAATTTGAGTACCATCAAATATTCCGCCTTTTAACTTTTACATACTGAGCTTAGGAAATTTTCTACAAATGCATTTGAAACATTTTCCTTCCTTGTCAAACGCTTTGACGAATTGTTTTATCATATCCAGATGCACGTCGTGAGTACCTTAATTTTGTCAAATAACTGAGATCATGGCCGATGTGCGGAGTGAGGGGTGTGAGAGTGGGGAACACGTGATGTTTGTATACACGAAAAAAATGCGCAAAATTCAAATCATGACTTACTTACTTACTCACTAGCACTATCGAACCCGTAGGTTCATGGCCGCACGGACATAAGCTCTCCATACATCCATATCCTGAGCTAATGCTTTCCAATCATTCCCTGTATAATCTACTTCCCTCAAATCATAGTTAATGTTATTCTCCCACCTGATTCTTGGTCTACCAACTGGGCGTTTTCCCTCTGGCTTTCCTACAAGAAGCTTCCATGCAAGTCTTTCATTTCCCATACGTGCAACATGTCCTGCCCAACGCAGTCTACGAGACTTAACTGTTCTTATTATATCTGGCTTTCTATAAAGACCATGTAGTTCATTGTTATGTAGTCTTCTCCATTCACCTGTCTGTTCATCTCTCTTTGGTCCAAAATTTTTCCTAAGTACTTTATTCTCAAATACTTGTAATCTCCTTTCCTCTCTTAAAGTAAGAGTCCATGTATTTCAAATCATGACTGGAAACATAAATTTTATTAGTAACAAGCCGTTTGCTGTATAAATATAATATGTGAAAAAATCATAAAAACTAGAGCACATTCAGCACTTTCATGATATATTCGTAAACTGTGCACTTCAGAACATAGAAATTCGCTGAGATATCCAAGGCAACAATTTTTTTATAGAGCTGTGTAATACGAGTTTATAAATGAAGACAAAAGTGACATTTATATCTGTAAGATCCTATCAAACTTCTTAACTACATTCCAACTAAAGAACTGTGTTCTACTTTACTAGGAGAATGGACGTACCGGTAATTTCCAAGTCATGAAATACGTCAGACACAAATGAATGACCTAGATTTGAAATTCCTAACTTCTGAAATACACTTGCTGTTGAGGCGTCACTCACTCCAACATCAACAAAGGTGTTATTCAGATATCTTTATAGCCCTACTAACGAACTCACTGGCACTATCGAACCCGTAGGTTCATGGCCGCGCGGACGTAAGCCCTCCATACATCCCTATCCTGAGCTAATGCTTTCCAATCATTCCCTGTATAATCTACTTCCCTCAAATCATAGTTAATGTTGTTCTCCCACCTCATTCTTGGTCTACCAACTGGGCGTTTTCCTTCTGGCTTTCCTACAAGAAGTTTCCATGCACGTCTTTCATTCCCCATACGCGCAACATGTCCTGCCCATCGCAGTCTACGAGACTTAACTGTTCTTATTATATCTGGCTTCCTATAAAGACCATGTAGTTCATTGTTATGTAGTCTTCTCCATTCACCTGTCTGTTCATCTCTCTTTGGTCCAAAAATTTCCTAAGAACTTTATTCTCAAATACTCGTAATCTCCTTTCCTCCCTTAAAGTAAGAGTCCATGTTTCGCACCCATATAATATAACTGGTAGAATAATAGTTTTTATATATTTTCAGCTTAACGTTTTTTGAAAGGAGTTGGGACATCAAAAGTCTCTGCAATGCATAATAGCACGCATTTCCAGAATTGAGCCTATGTTTAATTTCTTTGTGTCATCTCATTCCTATTTGTGATTATTGTTCCTAGGTATTTGAATTCAGCCACTTCCTCAAAATTTCCCTCATTTGTCCTTAGCTGTCCATTTCCATTATATACTGAATTCCTACGTGTGACCAAATATTTAGTTTTATTGATATTTACTTCCAGTCCCAATTCCTTAGTGTTACTCAATAGTGTGTGCGTGTTGGCCTTTAGTATCTCCTCGCTATCGGCCAGTAGTACTACATCATCAGCATAAACTAACAGCTTATTAATACCATTGAGTTGTAAGCCTTCCTCATTCTCTAAAGATTAATGGCATGCTCTAGTACAAAATTAAATAGTAGAGGAGATAGTGCATCTCCTTGCTTCAACCCATTCTGGATTTCAAAAATGACCTAGATTTGAAATTCCTAACTTCTGAAATACACTTGCTGTTGAGGCGTCACTCCCTTCAACATCAACAAAGGTGTTATTCAGATATCTTTATAGCCCTACTAACGAACTCACTGGCACTATCGAACCCGTAGGTTCATGGCCGCGCGGACGTAAGCCCTCCATACATCCCTATCCTGAGCTAATGCTTTCCAATCATTCCTTGTATAATCTACTTCCCTCAAATCATAGTTAATGTTATTCTCTCACCTCATTCTTGGTCTACCAACTGGGCGTTTTCCCTCTGATTTTCCTGCAAGAAGCATCCATGCACGTCTTTCATTCCCCATACATGCCACACGTCCTGTCCATCGCAGTATCCATCCATAGTAATTCTGCCCGAAGGCAGGTCCTTCACTGCAATCATAGCATTTTCATGCTATGCTTGCAGCTTTACTAGGGAATTGTGTATATGTGGTAGCTTCCCGTTGCTTTCCACACCGGTGAAGGATGATGATAATAATGATAATGGTGATAATGATAAGGATGATGGCCATATGATTTCGGGGACCGTTTGGGCCTTAAAGTTTTCCTGACATTTGTCTTACAGGTGAGGAAAAACCGCGATAAAAACCTCACCCAGAAAAACTGCCCTAACCGGGGATCGAACCCGGGCCCGCTGCGTGACAAGGCAGCACGCTACCTCGACACCACAGCAGTGGAGTATACGAGACTTAATTGTTCTTATTATATCTGGCTTCCTATAAAGACCATGTAATTCACTGTTGTGTAGTCTTCTCCATTCACCTCTCTGTTCATCTCTCTTTGGTCCAAAATTTTTCCTAAGAACTTTATTCTCAAATATTCGTAATCTCCTTTCCTCCCTTAAAGTAAGAGTCCATGTTTCTCCCCCATATAATATAACTGGTAGAATAATAGTTTTATATATTTTAAGTTTAATGTTTTTTTAAAGGAGTTGGGACTTCAAGAATCTCTGAAATGTATAATAGCACGCATTTCCAGAATTGAGCCTATGTTTAATTTTCTTATACATCTCATTCCTATTTGTGATTATTGTTCCTAGGTATTTGAATTCAGCCACTTCCTCAAATTTTCCCTCACTTGTCATTAGCTGTCCATTTCCATTATATAATATAATTTTATGTGGGACCATAAACTTAGTTTATTGATTTATTAATTTCGATGTTGCAGCCATAGATATATGAGACTAAAATATGTTTATAACGAAATTAAATCGAAATAATTTATATATATACAGAATTTTAATGTTTACACATCTTTCAGTGCCTAAAGTTTTATTTTTCTTCTCCACTCGTCTCTCTCCATCCAATCCATGTCCTCCAGTCCTCTTGCTCTCATTCCAGTTCTTATTTTCTGCATCCACGAGTTTCGAGGTCTTCCTCTCTTCCTTGTTCCAGGTGGACACCATTCCAATGTTTTCCTGGGTAATCTTTCTTCTTGATTCGTCGTACGTGCCCATACCAATTTAATTGCTTATACCTTATATAATCTACTATTGAATAACCAATATTCATCGAAATAATACTAAATATTTTCTCCAACAAGTGCATGAAATACCTGGATATCTATAAAATTGTTCACAATGGACAAGATAGCTTTCTGGTACCGATAACATATAAGTCTCTAATATTCAATTTACAAATTTAGAGATGTGGTAACCTTCGGAAAAAAAAAGTTATGTATATAGGCCTATACGTGTGTGTAAGAATGTAATATAAGTAAGTGGGGATATATTCACATACACGTAAATTTTCATAAATTTATGTAAAATAGAAAATAAATAAATATCCTCAACTCGTGTCTAGGTCAGGTCGGATCGAGGGATCAGATGAGGCTCTTATATAGATGTCTATGAATGGCGAAGCTGTCGGCCGACCACTCCTGACGCACCATCACGGGGGCAGATGAACGAATTTAAACGAAATGGATGAGATGAGTATGGAGAAATGGTGGAATGAAATTGTGACAGAGTAAACGGGAGAAAATCCCGAGAAAAACATGTCCAAGCTCAGTTTCTTCCACCATGAAACCCACATGGAATGACCAATTCTCGATCACGGGACCCCAGCAGTGAGTACAGTATATACTATAAATTCACAGAAATTGTAAAATCGAACAAGTTGGCTCTAAAGATAGCGTTTTAAGACGCGTCTTGAGTTCAAATTCTGGGGGCGACTGCCTGACCGTGGTTTTCTTCAGCTATGAAGGCAAATCACAGTTTCAATTTAATTACAACCATCAATTTAAGATAAATTGTCATTTGATATTTAATTCATAATTAACATTTAGTGATGTAACCTGCACTGCCTACTGATATACAACCAAAGGTGTTAGACCCGATTTGACTAAGGATGCGAAACTTTCCCAAAATAAAATCTAAGAAAAAATTAACTATGACTATTTAACTCATGTCGCAAATGGTAGTCAATGACCAATCACGTTTCAATGAATTCTGTTTTACACCAATGATAGTCGTGTTTCACCTTGCTCTTTATCGATTTCTCTTTATCATCTCCTGCTTTTGTGATAAAGAAAGCTCATCCTTTTTTAATATTCTGAAGACGTTAGACCATTATTTTTCTCCAACAAATACATTGAATATAGCAAATAATGAATAGATTCAGTGATTTTACTGAGTTCTTTATTCAAGATATAAATGATTAACCTATAATGTTGATTATAATAGTTTGATGTGTTTCATTATTTCTCCACTAGAGTGCATTCTTACAATATTGCGATCCTATTTGGCAATTAATATGATCGAGTTGCAGTGAATATTCATAACCTCACATTTCAAATTTGTTTTCAAACATCGCTGTTTATATTAACTATATAAATATTTTAAAGCACCGGTAACTATATTCAAATAATTATTTTTTAGTAAAGAGCTTAATTGTATTCGTTAAATAGTCCTAACAAATGCCACTTTTGATTTCCAAATTCTCTAAATAAATTCACTCCTCACTTCGTGAGTCGTGAATTTATCGATAATTTGGAAATCACTCGTGACATTACTCATGATAAGTAAGGCTAGAATTTGTATGTAATTGCTTATTCTTTCCCTTTGCTTGTACATGGGTAAAATTGATAAACGTCCATGAATTACAAGCTTATTGATCATATATATATGAAAATTTATCATTGCATATTTTACATATTTTATCATAATTACATATTTTTACATATTTTAAAGATGTTATGTAAATTTACGTATCATATCTCTTAATTAAAAAAAACACTTTAATAAGCAGAAAATAATTTAAACCAATATTTGTTTACATTAAAAAACTCAGATATATGATTGTACACTGAAATTGTATTTTCCAACCTATACAAAAGCTGCTGAGAAACGGTCATAAAAGAATTCCATTTACTAAACACGAAAAACATAGATACAGCAACACTCTGAAAACTTCACTATAGGGTTCCAAATAGCAAGGTCTCTTAAAACCTGAACGATGTGCTCTGTTTATGAATGAAAAAGTAGAAAAATATAGGAGGTACGCCGTGGTATAGTTGGTTAGGGGAATATCCTAAAGCTGGAAAATCGAGGGTCGAGATCCCATGGAGTCAGAGCTTTTAAAACTGCTTAAGCTTTCTGGCGGCATCATGACCCTGGGGTCGACTCAGCCTATAAAAAAATTAATACCATACTATGTTGTGGGGGTAAAGACGGCTATCACACAAAGCTGAAATCTCTTGCCGATTGTCTAGAAAGATGGGAGCCTTAATCTCCCAGTACTCCTAAGACCTCTAGTGGGATTACTTTATAAGAGAAACATGACAATGCTCTTCTTGCCACGTTGTTAAGTATTTAATTGTCCCATTTCTTCAAATTTGATATATGTGACCAGCCTCAGGGGCTAGTGGTCAGCGTTCCTGACTACAGGTCCCGGGTTCGTTTCCCGATCAAACCATAGGACTTTTTGCTTAAAAGGGAATTATTTATATGGTTGCCCATGGTCTGGAATTTACGTCAAGTTTAGGTTAAGAACTCTCCTGGCGCTTCATTATCATTTATCATCTATCATACCATCGGGGTAACGTAACTCCGTCTTCCAGGTGCCTCAACCCAAGAAATGGATTACAATTCTGCCAATGCCAGGGGAGAAAACCAGAAATGTCATAAAAGACAACTTGGTGGTATTAGACAAAAAAGAATTGATATATGTTAAAGTTAACGTTTAATATAAATTCATATAAAATTAAATTTTAATGTATTTAATATTACATATTTTAAGGAATTTTATATAATCTTACATATTTTACATAATGTTACTACATAAATATCTATATATTTTGTATGTTAATATTACATAAAAATCATAGCCTTAGTGATGAGAAATATCATGAATGACACTTCTGATAAACTTTATTTGTATTGTCCAAAACGTGTAAACAGGATAAATAATAATAATAATAATAATAATAACCATCATCATGAACAAATTCGTTTTAGGCCATGTGGTCTGTACGGTAAACCTAGCGATGATGGTCTTGATCTTTCCACCTATGTTTTGGTCTTCCTTGGTCCCTATGTCCAGTTGGGGTATATTGGAATGCCAATTTTGGAAGTCTATTTCTTGCCATTCTCCTCAGATGATTTTTAATAACAATAACAATAATAATAATAATAACAATAAAACAATAACAATAATAATAATTATTATTATTATTCCAGCAATTGTCCACCACTGTGGTCTAAGAGGTAGCGTGCTGCCTTGTCACGCAGAGGGCCCGGGTTCGATCCCCGGTCGGGGCAGTTTTTCTGGGTGAGGTTTTTATCGGGGTTTTTCCTCACCTGCAAGACAAATGTCAGGAAAACTTTAAGGTCCAAACGGTCCCCGAAATCATATGGCCATCATCCTTATCATTATCACCATTATCATTATTATCATCATCCTTCACCGGTGTGGAAAGCAACGGGAAGCTACCACATATACACAATTCCCTAGTAAAGCTGCAAGCATAGCATGAAAATGCTATGATTGCAGTGAAGGACCTGCCTTCGGGCAGAATTACTATGGATGGATTCCAGCAACAACAGCAATTATAAGTGGACACGGCAAAACGAAGGCATATCTCTACAGAATTGGCGCAATAGATGATCCCACTTGTACCTGTCTTCAAGAGGAACAATCCGTACAACATCTACTCTACAGATGCCCACATCTACGAACTCAACGGGACGAGATGAAACTGGCGATTGAGCTGGAAAAAGCACAATGGCCACTACCTGAGCAGCAACTAATATCAAGACACATAAAGCATTTTTCCAAATTTATTAGAAACATGGACTTTAGCACCCTATAAACAAATTGTATCACCAAACAAACTTTGTAAATATTGTATTGCCAAATAGGCAGATATCAGGTTAAGTTAAAATAATTAACAACATGTAAACAAGAACCATTATACCAAATTAATTTATGTAAATAAAAACATAGTATGTAGTATTACGCTATGTAATGGGGCATACGGAATAAAGCCAATTTTAAAATTATTATTATTATTGTTATTATTATTATTATTATTATTATTATTATTATTATTATTATTATTATTATTATTATTATTATTATTATTATTATATTATTATTATTATTGGTTGTCGCATATCACCCACATTATTTAAGAAATGTATATACAAAGCACTGTCAAACTGGAGCAAAAATTGTTCTGAAATGGGAGTAACAATTGGAGATGGATCAACAGATACAATATATACACTGTTATTTGCGGATACCAGATAATAATTGCTCAAGAATATGAAGACATGTGATTTTATGTTCAGAAAATTATTGGATGAATACGATAACTGGGGTTTGAAAATAAATTAAAAAAAAACATTTTATTTGGGATGTGGAGCAGAAACCAAACATTTAATATTAGAAGATGAAAAGGGGTATGTTAGGGGATGTGAAGAATTTGAGTACCTGGGAGCAAAAATAGATAAAGAGGACAAACAGAATAAATAAAGGTAGAGCAATAACAGCAATGATGAATGGAGTCTTATGGAACAGACATATAACCAGAAAAAAATATATAATTCAAAATGAGAAGTACTGCCACATATGGATCTGAAGTTTGTAAATTCAACAAAAACTTAGAACAAAAACTAATGTTGATGGAAATGGATTTCGTGAGGAGAGCAGTAAGATGTTCAAAATTATAGAAAAAAAGAAATACTGTCATACGAGAAAAAAATAATATTAGATATTCAATAGTAGATTATACAAGATATAAGCAATTAAATTGGTATGGACAAGTACGACGAATGCAAGAAAAAAGGTTACCCAGGAAAACATTGGAATGGTGTCCACCTGGAACAAGAACGAAAGGAAGACCTCGAAACTCATTGATGCAAGAAATAAGAACTGGAATGAGAACAAGGGGACTGGTGGACATGGAGTAGATGGATAGAGACGAGTGGAGAAGAAAAATAAAACTTTAAGCAGAGAAAGATGTTTAAACATTGAAAGTCTGTATATAAATAAGAATTATTATTATTTTGTTTTGTTAAATAGTTTATATATACCTATAATAAATATATATGAGCATGAACAAGTTCACACCCACTCGATAATAGCATGAAAAAATTTACTCGTATTTTACTGACATATCAAAATGTCTGCGTAGGAAGCTAAACAATAGCAAATGGAATGTAGCTCTATAGGGTTTCAGTTCCGAAGCATATTTAATTTAAGATCTTGCATTGAAACTATGATGCGCAAAAAATTATAAGATTGAAAACTGACTCTGTGCTCTATACGCACATAAGCTTGATGTTACTTGAAACTCATTCACTGGCATAATTTTTTACGTAGGTGAGGTAGCGATTTATCGCAACCTTGAAAAGAAGGAACAGTAGCACGTGTTCCTGATATTCAATGAAGCTGAACTCATTTCCATACTTGAGGTCAATAACTGAAACACAACTTTAAATCTTGTAAATGCTATAATTAGGGCTTGGATTATGACAACACGAGGATGGGGAATGGTTTTTACAGAAGTGAGGAAATTATTAATAAATAATAGTTTAAAAAAACTAAAACTAAGCTTTATTAGAAAACCGAACTTACTTACTCACTGGCACTATCGAACCCGTAGGTTCATGGCCGCGCGGACACAATCTCTCCATACATCCCTATCCTGAACTAATGCTTTCCAATCATTCCCTGTATAATCTACTTCCCTCAAATCATAGTTAATGTTATTCTCCCACCTCATTCTTGGTCTACCAACTGGGCGTTTTCCCTCTGGCTTTCCTACAAGAAGCTTCCATGCAAGTCTTTCATTTCCCATACGTGCAACATGTCCTGCCCATCGCAGTCTACGAGACTTAACTGTTCTTATTATATCTGGCTTCCTATAAAGACCATGTAGTTCATTGTTATTAGACTTCTCCATTCACCTGTCTGTTCATCTCTCTTTGGTCCAAAAATTTTCCTAAGTACTTTATTCTCAAATACTTGCATCTCCTTTCCTCCCTTAAAGTAAAAGTCCATTTTTCGCATCCATATAATATAACTGGTAGAATAAATGAAAAATAATTTTAATTTCCAACACGCTTGGGATAAAATTAAAGTGGTCAACAAAAAAATCATCTCCAACACACACAGATAAAACTACAGTTATCTACAAAAAAAAATACCATCAAAAGTGTGGGGTGCTTTATATCAATTTATATTTGATAATTGTGGAAAACAATGGGAAGCTACCACACCTACAATTCCCTAGTAAAGCTGCAAGCATAGCAAAAAAATGCTATGATAACAGTGAAGAACCTGCCCTCGGGCAGAATTACTATGGATGGATATTTGATAATAAACAGATATTGGTAAAAGTACAGTCTCTAAGAAGAAAACGTAAAAACGATAAAAAAAAGCACCCCACGCTTGTGATGGTAACATTATTTATTTTGTAGATAACTCTAGTTTTATTCTAAATGTGCTGGATATGATTTTCTTGTTGACCACTTTAATTTTATCCCAAGCGTGTTGGAAATTAAATTTTTTTATTTCGGTTTTCTAATAAAGCGTTTTGTTTTAGTTTTTTAAAACTATTATTTATTTTTTTTTAGTTTGGTTTTCTAAAAATGTAAATATCTTTAAATTTGATACTATTGTAGTATGAGCTAAAAGTTATACTCTTCTAAAAAAAATCCTCCGGGCCGGATTTGAACCAGCCACCTATGGATTACTGAAATTATACACCACTACAGTCCAACGCTCTACCAACTGAACTACCACAACGATAGACTAAAAAGTCGATACGTCCGCAACCTGTTATACCGGTCTTTATATATATATATTGATGTCCTGATGATTCTGGCCAGGATTTTAGAAAAAAAAAATGAAATTATCGTATTGTTATTGGTCCTTTACAAGTATACAAAGTTTCAAGTGGATCCAATGTTTTAAGTGGGTGAAAATCGTGTTGAAAGATTCCGTTACGTATATAGTTACAGGTCAAGCTAATATAAAGCGTGTAAAAATCGAGCGAACATGACATGGCCAACATGACGATAACTGTCACTTGTCCTCCGATCGAATATTCACAGATGGCACGGTGGCATAGAATAGCTGTAGCTTTTTCAGTTGTTTCTGTTTGCACTTTATTTACGTGCCTGTATCGTGATTGATTCATTAAACAAAATTGTCGCTGTTATTGTTAGAGTTAGTAATTTTTATACAGTGAGCCCAACCAGCAAACAAAAATCCTTGTAACCTGTTAATTTCCAAAACTTTTTTCTTTTATTGGAACCCAATTCATTCAATTTTCAATTGTTATCCCTATGACCAGGACCATCAGAATTCAAACATCATGTAGAAGAAATTAAGACGAAGGTTTGAGAAAAAAATCGATTTTAAAGACGCGAAGAATTCAATAAACTTTGTATACACAAATTAATGTCAGTGAGTTTGTCTGTCCTTTTTGGACCCAAAAATTGCTTGACCGACTCGAATACGGTTTTCTACCATCAATTAGAGATTTTTTTTTAAAGTATCGTATATAAAATACTACCGTACGTATTATAGGGCCGGAGATATTAAAAAAGTGTATGGATGCTCTAAAAAGTCACTTTTTGGACACTTAATTGGCTTGCGCTGCCTAAACCATAACAAGTACACAAAATTAATACACACATAATTTAATATCTCAAAAAATTCTACAAAAATGTCTTCCACGGCGTACATCTATCTTTTACGGGTAACTCACAATAACCATTTTTGTCTTTCAGCTCACTGATGCCAAGAAGATCGGAATACTTTAAGTAGATTCCTGGCCAACACCAGGAACTCGGTTAAGGGATATCTAAAAATAATAACGATATAAATGTATAATTCTTTTTTATTTTTACTTATTCAACTAAAGATAAAACACATTTTATTTATTTAAACGTAGCAGCGCACGCCGGGTGTTAGCTAGTAAAAAATAAATTAATAAAATTCATGTTGAATAGCGACGGCAAGGTATAAGATGAAAGCAACAGTAACCCTATCCGCTCTCAGAGTGATCCTAACATCAACAAACGTCAATTGTATCCTTCCGCCATTCGCGCCACAATTACTGTCACTTTTGACATGGAGATGACACAGCAACAGAAGACTCGGCACTTTCAGCCATTTTGTTTCATTAGAATGGACTGAAGCATGACTCAAATGCATCACCCATTAGTAATAAATTATTTTAAGTTGTAAATATTGATTAGGTATGGAAATGGATTTCCTGAGGAGGGCAGCAAGATGTTCAAAATTAGAAAAATAAGAAATACTGTCATACGAGAAAAAATTAATATTAGATATTCAATAGTAGATTATATAAGATATAAGCAAATTGGTATGAGCACGTACGACGAATGCAAGAAGAAAGATTACCAAGGAAAACATTGGAATGGTGTCCATCTGGAAGAAGAAGGAAAGGAAGGCCTCGAAATTCGTGGAAGTAAGAAATAAGAACTGGAATGAGAACAAGAGGACTGGCGGACATGGAGTGGATGGATAGAGACGAGTGAAGATGAAAAATAAAACTTTAGGCACAGAAAGATGTGTAAACATTAAAACTATGTATATAAATAAATGTTTTGAATATCAAACACCTAGGAACAATAATCACAAACAGGAATGAGATGCACGAGGAAATCAAATGTAGGCTCAATTCTGGAAATGCATCTTATTTTGCATTACAGAGACTATTCACTTCCCAACTCCTTTCAATAAACGTTAAACGGAAAATATATAAAACTATTATTCTACCAGTTAAATTATATGGATGCGAAACATGGACTCTTACTTTAAGGGAGGAAAGGAGATTACGAGTATTTGAGAATAAAGTTCTTAGGAAAATTTTTGGGCCAAAGAGAGATGAACAGACAGGTGAATGGAGAAGACTGATTAACAGTGAACTACATGGTCTTTATAGGAAGCCAGATGTAATGAGAACAGTTATGTCTCGTAGATTGCGATGGGCAGGACATGTAGCACGAATGGGGAATGAAAGACGTGCCTGGAAGCTTCTTGTAGGAAAACCAGAGGAAAAACGCCCAGTTGGTAGACCAAGAATGAGGTGGGAGAATAACATTAACTATGATTTGAGGGAAGTAGATTATACGGGGATAATTGAAAAACATTGGCTCAGCATAAGGATGTATGGAGAGCTTATTTCCTGGCGGCCATGAACTTACGGGTTCGATAGTGCCAGTGAGTTAGTTAGGATATGTTCTATGGTTTGAATATTAATATTTTCATTCACGAAGAATAACAAGTATATTCAGAGGACATATTTTTAATTTAATGAACGAAACTAGTTTTTCGCGTACTTATTGCTTCTACAAAGTACGTCGGTGTCCATAACCAATGAAAAGCGAGCACGTCACATGGTTTTGTTTTTATGAAGATCACTTTAAGAGCGGATAGCCTTATAAATGTTTAGGAATTAATTGAAAATAGAATTGAGGTGGGAACAATAGCTTGATTCTATTAAATACAATATGTAAATGGTTACAGTAATTACTCGATTTTAATGAGTAAGTTTACACTATCCGAGATCTGAAGAGTTGAAACGAAAGAGAAAATCAGAACAATTTAAATTATACACACAAGTAAATTGCATATTGTTTACACAGTGTTTATTTTTAGGTGTTCATGTCAAAAAATTGGGGTCAAAAGCATTGTTAGAGGCTTTAATGCATTAATTTGCAGAATAATGTTTCTTTGTAAACGGATATGGTAGGGAAAATCTCTCACAATGCTTACTATATACACCTACTGTATTGTACTTCCTTCACTAACATTCCGACACACTTCCCTACTTTGCACAGGCCTACCACTTTCTGCTGTACAGTCCTGTACCATCATTGTCAACCTTCTTACTTCTAAATAGTAGTGGAATTTATCAACTTTTGTTTTCGAAAATAGGCCTACATAATCTAATATATAAAAATAAATGTTTGTTTGTTTGTACTTTATGCGCGGCCATACAATTGATGCGATTGTGATGGTGCTTTTTGCAAAATGTTCAGGAGATTCCCGGGATGAACATAGGCTATAAAAGAGTTGTGATACTCAACTCCTACACCCTTAAAAAATAGCCCTTTGTAGTGGAAAACGTGAAAAAGGTAGCTCTTTGGACGCTTTAACGGCTTACGCTGCGTAAACCATAACAAATATACAAAATTAATGTATACAGAATTGAATATCTCAAAAAGCTCCACAAAAAGTCCGCGACAGCATATGTTTATCTCTTACGGATAACTCACAATAACCATTTTTGTCTATATTTGATGCCAAGAAGATTGAGATTGCGTAGAATCCTCTGCAAACATAGCAGACACATGACGGGTATTCTTTTACGGATAATTCACATTAACGAATTTTGTCTTTTAGCTCATTTATGCCAAGAACATCGATATAAGGGGATTCCCAGGCAACATCCGGTAATCAAGCAAGGGGAATCTTAAAATAATTACGATATACATTTAATTATAATTATTTTACATTACACTTATTCAACTAATCATAAGAAGTACATTCATTTTCGTCTTTCAGCTCATTTATGCCAAGGAGATCGGGATGAGTAGATTCCCGGACATCGCCTGGTAAACAGCACGAGGTATCTAAAAATAACTACGATATAAATTATTCCCCTAACTTATTTAACTAAACATAAAACACATTAATTTCCGTATTTCAGCTCATTTATGTCAAGAAGATCGGGATAATAGATTTCCGTGCAACGACGGGTAATCAGCATGGGGTATCTAAAAAATATAAATTTATAATTATTTTTCCTCTCAGTTATTCAACTAAACATAAAAGCACATTAATTTTAATTTATTTATGCGTAGCAGCGCACGCCGGGTATTAGCTAGTGTTCAATATAATTTAAAGAACATCTTATAATATCTAGGGTAAAAAAAAATCAGGAGTCCGAACTTAGTAGGCATTACATTTTTTATCCAATGCCCCAGGTTGTCATTTCGACATTTCTGGTGTTCAATATCAGCCCATTGTGTTTCGGTTTACAAACTTATTTTACATCAAAATGATACATTTCCGGTCATGGGTTTCTTAACAAAACTTTATCTACTAAGTCCCCTCTACCAACCCCTAGAAGTCTATAATACTTATTGTGAATCACTCTGAGCCCCGCGCCGTAGCCGAGCGGTTAAGGTAGGAAGCCTTGGCGCAGAGCTACGGGACTTGCGCTGGTTCGAGTCTCCATGGGGGAACAATTTTTCTAATGGTATTTCGGCCAGTATGGGACCGGTGCCCACCCAGCATCGTGAGGCAATTGGGTAGCTACAATAAGTAGCGGCTCCAGGTTGAGGAACCAGCTATAACGGCTGGGGGACTCGACATGCTAACCACATGTCACCCCTACACTGGCTGTTGATCAACTACCTCTGTGATTGACACATGTGGATGTGAAGGGCCAGCAGCCGGCTGGTAAAAGGGCAACCGCTGAAAAGTGGAAAGACCCTCAATCGGAATCGGAATCACTCTGTATGTGTACAAAGAAGCTACACGAAGCTCGTAACTTCTTCACCTGGAAATTTTTCCAGATAAAGTAAAACTTGTTTAATGCGGAACGTGAATAATGCGGAAATCTGTCCAATGTGAACAAATGTATTGGCCCCGGCGAAATAATGTAATTTTACGTGTATTTATTTTGCGTAAAACGGAATATGTTCATCGCGGAAACTGAAGGATATTTGCACACAATTCATGAAAAAAAATATAAAGCGGAAACACAGAGATATAAATTAGTTACCATATCATTGAATTCCCGTTAGGCCTAGAAAACAATCAGGAATGATTCCTACCGTCCGGTGAAGTAGAGATTCTACCTGTACCTGAAATTTTCTTTCGGCCTCACTGCACACCCGTTATGCTCAATACGGATACCTGTCTTGCAAATAACATTTCACTGTAAAATCTTAAATTAATTTAAGTTCTGAGACGAATCGTTCAAGTTAGTGTTCTGAATTTACGGAATAAAGATGGCTGAAACGTATGTATCATTCTCATTAAACGAAAAACTGAAAGTGATTAAAGATAAATCTCCTAATTACCGGGTCGATGCTCCAAAGTCAAGCTCTAGCTGTTGCTAAATCCCTAGAGAATAACGATTTCAAGGCGTCTTCAGGTTGGCTGGACAGTTTTAAAAGACGACACGATGTAGTATGGAATGAAATTTGCGGGGAATCGAAGGTTGTGGACGAAAGTGTAGTTAGTGAGCGGAAACCGAAATTGCATACTTTAATTTTCAGGATACGCGCCTAAGAGACTTTTTAACGCTGACGAAACGGAACTGTTTTTTTCGCGCGTTGCCGTCGAAGTCGCTCGTACATACTATACTTCACTTTTCAAAGGCAGCGGAACTACAATTAATCCAAGGTACGTAAAAAGACACATACGATACTCTATAATCTAAGATTATTAATAATTTTAATTTTTTCTATAATGCGGAATATTGTCTAACGTGGAAAATAAAATTGGTCCTATTCGATTCCGCTTTGAGCAAGTTTAACTGTATAAGTTTCTCATAACTGAAAGTCCTTAAGTGCTACAACGCTAATATTGACACCAGGATGTGCACTCATATACCTCGGATTTTTCCCCAAGTATTTACTTTTTATGTTTAACTAATTAACTTGCTACACACGTAGGAATAATCCGTGTCCTTGAACTTTACTTACCACAAAATAAGCAAAGATGTTGAGCGAGTTCAAACCCACAACCTTTTGCTTCAAAGTGGGCGCGCTTCTCGAAGACAACAGACCGATAGAGTTGTTAATATTTAGGTTGAATTTAAATCGTAACTAACTGGCAAACCCGCGCGGACATAAGCTCTCCATACATCCCTATCCTGAGCTAATGTTCTCCAATCATCCCCTGTATAATCTACTTCCCTGAAACCATAGTTAATATTATTCTCCCACCTCATTATTGGTCTACCAATTGGGCGTTTTCCCTTTGATTTCCTTACAAGAAGTTTCCACGCACGTCTTTCATTTCCCATTCGTGCCACATGTCCTGCCCATCGCAGTCTACGAGACCTAACTGTTCTTATTATATCTGGCTTCCTATAAAGACCATGTAGTTCACTGTTATGTAGTCTTCTCCATTCACCTGTCTGGTCATCTCTCTTTAAACAAAAAAAAAACAAAAAAAAATCCTAAGATCTTTATTTTCAAATACTCGTAATCTCCTTTCCTCCCTTAAAGTAAGAGTCTATGTTTCACACCCATATAATATATCTGGTAGAATAATAGTTTTATATATTTTCAGTTTAACTTTTTTTTTAAGGAATTGGGACGACAAGAGTATCTGTAATGCATAATAGCACGCATATCCAGAATTGAGCCTATGTTTAATTCCTTTGTGCATTTTATTCCTATTTGTACAGAACTAAATTAATAATTCTATGGGACCATGCATGAAGCCAATAACCCTTATTTAAGTAGTTCTGAGAAAAAGAAGATTCATGCATGGAGGTTTCCTATCTGAAGTGAACCTCCAATATGTTGTCCATCTCTGTATCTTCTGTTTAACTAATTGTTGTTCTTCTTCTTCGGCTTTCCCCCACTTATAGGTTTGCCGTCTTCAGTTTCCATTTATCTCTATCATTCCAATCTCCCTCTTCCAAATTCCGATCATCCATTATAGTTCTGACGTAGGTTTTCCATTTCCATCTTGGTCTGCCACGTTTATTTCTTCCAGGGGGTGACCATTGGTATATATTTTTTGGTCATCTTTCATTTTCCATTCTTTGTACATGGCCATACCATTTAAGTGTTTCATTTTCAATCCTCTTAACAATAGATGTGGTGACATTCATTTATCTCCAAAGGAATTCATTTCTTATTTTATCCTGTCTTGTTTTTTGGAGGCTTCTACTAAAATAATCAAATTCAACTGTTCTAATTTTGTTCTTTTGTAATTCCGTCAAAGACCAAGTTTCACTTCCATATGACAAAATATTCTGTATTATGTTCTTATAAATTTTCATTTTAGTTTCCTTTGTAATATTTTTATTCCAAATTATTCCATGTAATGTCTTAGTTGCATTTTTTGCCATTGCAATTTTAGTCTGTACATCTCTCTCACAGGTACCTAATTGTACAGCAATCAAAATTTGATGGATGGTAAATGACAGCTCCAATATTACATTAATAATATTAATTCATTCTTTTTTAAATTTGAGAGTTATGGGTTTTATGCATGGTGCCACAGAATTTTAAAATAGGATATCAATGTTTGATGAACGTAAATGTTTAAATTTGACTGTACGCTACATCCTGCCCACATAGGCAACATCCTTCATACCTTTTATAGAACTCATCATATAACGTTATTTATATGCAAACAATGTCTCACTGCCCACAAAAGAGAGAACCTCCTTTCCTGCGCAGTGAAAGTTTAATATAAACTTAACGTCTACGCTCTTAATATGCACTATAGGAAAAGACAAAGGGTGTTTTCTAAAACGTAGACCTAATACTGTAGAATCTAAAATAAACAGTTTAAAAAACTAAAACAACACGCTTTATTAGAAAACCGAACTCCATCCATCCATAGTAATTCTGCCCGAAGGCAGGTCCTTCACTGCAATTATAACATTTTCATGCTATGCTTGCAGCTTTACTAGGGAATTGTGTAGGTGTGGTAGCTTCCCGTTGCTTTCCACACCGGTGAAAGATGATGGTGATGATGATGATGATGATGGCCATATGATTTCGGGGACCGTTTGGGCCTTAAAGTTTTCCTGACATTTGTCTTACAGGTGAGGAAAAACCCCGATAAAAACCACACCCAGAAAAACTGCCCCGACCGGGGATCGAACCCGGGCCCGCTGCGTGACAAGGCAGCACGCTACCTCGAGACCACAGCGGTGGACTGAACTAAAAGATGAAAAATAGTTTCTAATCCGAGCACGAAATGGCCAACTAATTTTGGTCAGAAATCTGTTGCTTCAGGCTTATGGTAATTGTAAGTGCTGTAGATATGTCAAATGGATGTTACAGCTTTACTTCCCTTTCGAAGGAGGCCATGTTCAGCATTTTTATCCACGAACCTGTGAACTTCGGAACCAGAGGCGAGCATGTTAACCACTTATACATCAGGAACGGCAATATATATATATATATATATATATATATATATAGTCTACTGCTGTGGTCTCGAGGTAGCGTGCTGCCTTGTCACACAGCGGGCCCGGGTTCGATTCCCGATTGGGACAGGCTCCTGGGTGAGGTTTTTTCGCGGTTTTTTCTCACCTGTAATGCAAATGTCAGGAAGCTTAGGGCCCAACGGTCTCTGAAAATCATCCGGCCATCATCATCATTATCCTTCACCGGTGTGGAAAGTAACGGGAAGCTACCACACCTATAATCCTCTAGTAAAGCTGCAAAGCATAGCATGGAAATGCTATGATTGCAGTGAAGGATCTGCCCTAGGGCAGAATTACTACTATGAATATATATATATATATACATATATATATAATTCGCCTGTGTTCCAGAATATGCCTGACAAATTCAATTTTTTTATCAAAGACATATATTCGAGTTTGTTCAACCTATCAGTAGAGTGTGAATGATTCAAAATTGGGATTAAATTCTTCCATTTTTTTTTATCAAAGACATATATTCGAGTTTGTTCAACCTATCAGTAGCGTGTGAATGATTCAAAATTGGGATTAAATTCTTCCATTTTTTTTATCAAAGACATATATTCGAGTTTGTTCAACCTATCAGTAGCGTGTGAATGATTCAAAATTGGAATTGAATACCCGCCACACACAGTACATATTTTAAGCTCACCCAATGAAGAGTCCTATACAAATTGTACATTTCAATTTGCGGCTAAATGGGAATTCGTTTTGAATATACTCCCTGTACTGTTCTTGTCAATTTTATGGAAATCATGATGGAAAAAATAATCTTTAAGTTTACAGTACACTCATCAGTCATAAACATCATGTTTACAACATGTTAGTCAACATTACAAAACAACCAAAACAATATCTAAGTGAAGAAATATATTTAGTTTTATGTATTAACAAATATTCCGTATTATGGGTTACAAAATTAATTTTTTTAAATATCTTAAACACTAAGATTTAATCACTCAAATTATAAAAAATTATAAAAATTGAAGACAAGAAAAACTAGAAATGACAGAAAAAAACTAATATAAAGATAACTCGGACATCTGATATATTTTTATTCAACATTTTAGTTGACAGTAGAAACATGGAATGCGCCAGTGAAACAAGCAGTTCAAATTTTGCTGTGCTGAGGAAAAACAAGGAATGTTCAAGCATTAAATAGTATATTACGATGCGAAGTTGGAAAGTGGTTTTAGCAGAATCGAGAAAATGTTTAAAAACCGAGAGATAGCGAGGTTTTTAATTTCCGAGATTCTGTAAAACACTTCACAAACGTGGGTTGTATATAATAAATAATAGTAAAATAATAAATAACAGTAAAATAATAACATATTTGTTGGAAATATTTGCGTTCATTATAAAAAATTGACTAACCTAAACAGTGTAGGCAATGTTTATTAGTTGAAACAACACGAGGCCGTGAGACCAAATAGTGATAAAATAACAGGAGGCCGTCTGGCCAATTAGTGATAAAATGGGACAAATACGTATTTATTGTTTTATATTGTTTCAAATACAGTTCAGTTAACTTAAAATGCAGTGATTTTGTTTCATATAATGTATATTAACACTACCTTTTGGATATTTTTTGTATATAAATACATTGTATGCAGTATACATAGAGGACAGTGGTTTTACTTTCCACACGCGTGTTTGTAATATGTAATATTACAGTATAGTTATTTTATTACAGTATAATTATTTAGGTTGGCAACCACGAAATCTAGGAAGTTGAGCTTTCAATCATGGTCGCCATTGCTGCAAGTACGACACAACGCACTATCGCGCAAAAATTAAGTTCTCCTAATTCTTGGTTTTTATGTCATTTCTTGTTTTCTCTGTAATCTTCAAAAAATTGTAAATGTTTTAATTTTGTATTAAATCCTCTATGTAAAAAATATAAATTTCTAAAGATACAGCAAAATTAAGGTTTACAATTTATTAAGGTTTTATTACGGTGTTCGTAACTTTAAAAGACATCTAACATTATTACTGTAAATCTTCAGAAATCAAAGGTACAAAGCACGATATCTGGGCTATAAACCTGTCTGCGGAACCACGCTGTACAGTTATTCTGTAAAGAAATTGTGTTATATAATTATTGTCTAGCGAAACAAACACTGTCAGTAGACCCTTTGCTTTGTGTATTCTTAGCTACCATAAATCCATTGCAAGAAGTAAAGCACTAGAGGAATTTCAAAACATGGCTAAATTTTCCTCCATAATATATACGTTGGTAAAACAACAACATAGAAAAATATTTTTTTTTATTATTTACTAGCTGAAAATGTATAAAATAAGAAAATGTATCCATCCATAGTAATTCTGCCCGAAGGCAGGTCCTTCACTGCAAAGATGATAATGATAAGGGCGATGATGATAATGATGGCCATATGATTTCGGGGACCGTTTGGGCCTTAAAGTTTTCCTGACATTTGTCTTAAAGGTGAGGAAAAACCCCTATAAAAACCTCAACCAGAAAAACTGCCCCGACCGGGGATCGAACCCGGGCCCGCTGAGTGACAAGGCAGCACGCTACCTCGAGACCACAGCGGTGGACTAAGAAAATGTATAAAATAAGAAATTAATTCCTTTGGAGAGAAATTAATGTCACCACATCTGTTGTTAAGATGATTGAAAATCAAACGCTTAAATGGTATGGCCATGTACCAAGAATGGAAAATGAAAGATGGCCAAAAAATATATACAAATGGTCACCCCTGGAAGAAATAAACGTGGCAGACCAAGATGGAAATGGAAAACCTACGTCAGAACTATAATGGATGATAGAAATTTGGAAGAGCGAGATTGGAATGACAGAGATCAATGGAAACTGAAGACGGCAAACCTGTAAGTGGGGAAGATCCGAAGAAGAAAGAAGATTTACTACCTAATACCCCGCGTGCGCTGCTACACCTAAATAAATGATGTGTTTTTGCGTTTAGTTGAATAAGTGAAGGGAAAAATAATTATACATTTATATCGTTATTTTTAGATACCCGAGCTGATTACCCGGCACTGCCCAAGAATCTACTTATCCCGATGTACTTGGCATAAATGAGCTGAAAGACAAAAATCCTTATTTTGAGTTAACCGTAAAAGAATACTCGCTGTACCCTGCTACGTATGCTTGCACAGGAATCTACTTATCCCGATCTTCTTGGCATCAATGAAAGACCAAAATGGTTACTGTGAGTTATCCGTGAAAGATAAACATATGCTGTGGCGGAGTTTTTTTGTAGAGGAGTTTGAGATATTCAATTATGTATACATTAATTTTGTGTGTTTGTTAAGGTTTAGGCAGCGTAAGCCATTTAAGCGTCAAAAAGTGGACTTTTTTTTATGTTTTTCACTGCAAAGGATGATTTTTAGGATGATGGGGTTGAGTATTACAACTCTGTTGTGGCCTATATTAATCTCGGGAATCTCCTGAACATTTTGCAAAAAGCCCCATTACAATCGGATCAACGGTATGGCCGCGCATAAAGTACGAACGAACAAACAAACATTAATTTTTCAATATTAGATTATATAAAACTTTCCTCATTAGAGGTTGCCACAAGGACATAGTGATACAGACAATTATTTTTCGAAATTGATAAAATTCATTTTGTAAATACATTTAAAGAATTTCAAATTGTAATTAAAGTATATTCTATAAAGTAGAAATTTTGAAAAGATGGTTTCTTAAAATTGGAATTGATCCTCTCATGGCAGCGATGGCAATTTCAGAAAGATACACTCTGTCTAAATATAAGAAATTCCACAATTTAGCTATGAATCCTGGTATAGTACCTCTTGTCCCGATCATCAATCCTCTATTTATCATCTATTTATCTTCGTAATAGTCAACTGTTGGCTCATATATGGCTTTCTTTTCTGAGGCAACTTCCTCAGTTTGGCCACCATGAGTCTCAAAACGAATTGAGAGATCTAATATCATATCAATTTTAGAAGATGGTTTAAATGCAATAACATCTATTAGATACAAAATATTATTCAATTTTCCACGAAAATAAAAAAAGAAAGAAAAACAATCAAACATAATTTTGAGAATATCTATTTTCGTAAACATTGAATTCTTGAGGTTAAAATTTGACAAACTTGTTGGATTCTTTGAACTTATTTTTCAAAGAATTTAAGTTTTTAGAAGAAATTTAACTTTCGTAAAAATACACACCGTTGGAAAATAAAAAGAAAATACTATTGTAGTTTATACTTTTTACCAACATCGGAGTTGATATACTAAATATATAGAAAGTTGAATTAAGATGTAAATAATCTTAGCACAAGTAACTATCGAAACATTCCAATTCCATGGCGCGACAGGCCTCACATTCACATGTGTCAATCACAGAGGTAAATTATCATCTAGCCAGTGTAGGGATGACATGTGGTCCCCCGGCCGTTAAGGCTGGTTTTCTCAATCTGGAGCCGCTACTTATTGTGGCTATCCAAATTCCTCACGATGGTGGTCCCATAGTGACCGAAATACCATAAGAAAATTTCTTCCCCCATGGAGACTCGAACCAGCGCAAATCCCGTAGCTCTGCGCCAAGGCTTTCTGCCTTAACCACTAGGCTACGGCGCGGGACAGACACGTGTAAATTACGAAAGTCCTACTAAAATTCTTACAATCAAAGTACAACGACTTTTAGAAAATGTAGTGGTACCTGAAGGAAAAACAAGTGATAAAAACATTGAAATGGGGATAATTATAAAAAAATACATTAGATGATGAAATATTATTTAAAATATGTAAATGAATTTAAAAATAAATATTGTGGGTCCATCTCCTAAACTTTATAAAATATTAATTCTCTGTAGGCCTTCCGGTACTAGTCCCATCGTCAGTAGAAGGAACAGGAGATAAGTCAGTAGATACAAGCCTATCTCCTAGTTGTTCTGCTGATGATAGGACCAGTCCCGAAAGGCCTACAGAGAATTTAATGTTTTACAAAGTTGAGGAAACTGATCTGCAACGTAACAATTTTATAATTTTATATTAGAATTTAAATTTTGTGGCTAATACTTCGACGGAATTTTACCATGATTTTTTTAATGTTGAGGAAAAATATATAATAAACTAGCTAATACCAGGCGTACATTGCTACTCCTAAATAAATGTTAATTTCTTTTTTAGCACCAGCCATGAACTGCTATGCTTGCCCGAGAATCAGCTTATCCCGATCTTCTTGGCATCAATGAAAGAGAAAAATGGTCATTGTGTGTTATTCGCAAAAGATAAATATATGCTCTCGTGGACTTTTTTGTAGAGTTTTTTGGGATATTAAATTCGGTGCACAAAATTTGGTGTATTTATTATGGTTTAGGCAGCGTAAACTATGTAATCGTCCAAATAGGGACTTTATTTCACGTTTTTCACTACAAAGAGTGATTTTTAGGGGTGAAGGGTTTGAGTATTACAACTCTCTTATAGCCTATGTTCATCCCCGGAATCTCCTGAACATTTTTCAAAAAGCCCCATCATAATCGGATGAACGGTATGGCAGAGTACGCTTGCCCGGGAATCTACTTATCCCGATCTTCTTGGCATCAATGAAAGAGAAAAATGGTCATTGTGAGTTATCCGTAAGAGATAAACATATGCTGTCGCGGACTTTTTTGAGATATTAAATTCCGTGTATATTAATTTGGTGTATTTGTTATGGTTTAGGCAGCGTAAGCTATTTAAGCGTCAAAATAGGGACTTTATTTCACGTTTTTCACTACAAAGAGTGATTTTTATGGGTGAAGGGGTTGAGTATTACAACTCCCTTACAGCCTATGTTCATCCCGGGAATGTCCTGAACTTTTCGCAAAAAAAAAAACCATCAAAATCGGATCTACGGTATGGCCGCGAATAGAATACGAACAAACATTCATTTTTAGCCTGGCTGATTCATGCTGAAAACAATCGCAGTAGACGTCATATAAACAATGTATTCAACAGTCAAAACAAATGATAAACTGCTGAGTTATAACCGTGGTGAGTGTCATTTTAATGGGAAAACACAAACATTTATAGAGATTGTTTGTACTAAAATACTATAGTTTCAGCAATATCCGAAGGAATTGAGGGACTTAACCATGAGAATATTTTTTTAAAATATTTAATAAATCGTCAGCGATCCAACTATTAGACACCGATAACGACCATGAAAAATATATAAACGATAAACACGTGCGTGTGTTAAATAAAATTACTAACAGAAACAACTCACTAATATTACTTTTTAAAAATTAATAATGTGTTTTTTCACTATTTAATAAAAATAGATTCAAGATTTGTTAATATATTTACCTAAACGATAAACACGTGCGTGTGTTAAATAAAATTACTAACAGAAACAACTCACTAATATTACTTTTTAAAAATTAATAATGTGTTTTTTCACTATTTAATAAAAATAGATTCAAGATTTGTTAATATATTTACCTAAACGATAAACACGTGCGTGTGTTAAATAAAATTACTAACAGAAACAACTCACTAATATTACTTTTTAAAATTTAATAATGTGTTTTTTCACTATTTAATAAAAATAGATCCAAGATTTGTTAATATATTTACCTAATGCCTTGTATAATATCATTGTAGTTTATTACTTTCTTTGTATTTTTTTTCTTTTCTTTTTATGTATAGTAGATTCGAGCTGTTATTCCTTTCTGTATACATTCTATCATTAATTTAAATTTAATTGTATTTAATTTTATTGTATTATTAGACATTATTTTCATTATTATTCAATTTGACAGATAATTAATTGTTTAGTATGACTATTATTGTAATTTTGTTGTATTTATATGTAACATATGTTTGTCCTGGTGAGTGGAAGAGAAGGCCACATGGCCTTAACTCCACCAGGCTAAATAAATCTATTCTAAATCTATTCTATTCTGGTATGTATACCCATAAATTATACAGGGCTTGTGTATATAAATATATGTAAAAAAAGTTAAATACCCTTGGGGCAATTTTGAAATTTTCACTTCAAGTGAACTCCTAAATCTAATGGTTTTTTTGAGTGTCCAATTAAGAATCTGAACCACCGAGGGACCCAATCAGACACACAAAAAAATCATCAAAATTGGACCAGTCGTTTAGGAGGAAGTCGGTGACATGGATGTTTTAAGAAGATCAGCTGGAAAATCTAGAATGGATAAAATACGAAATAAAGAAATAGGGGAAATTATGGGTGTGCAAGAGGAGCCGGACATCATAGACATTATAGAAATCAAGAGATCACAATGGTATGGCCATGTCAAAAGAATGCCAGAGCAAAGATTACCTAAATTGTTATGAAATGGATCCCAATAGAAAGAAGGAAGAGAGGAGGACCGAAGAAAACCTGGATAGAAGAGGTACAAGCAGCTATGAATATCTGAGGATTGAAGAAGATCAATGGATGGACAGAGAGGAATGGCGTTTGGTTTCCGGAAGACAGCGGCAGCTGCCTTGATACCGGATGATAATGATGATCATATATATATATATATATATATATACTCAAATATCTCAAATGCACCCAAAATAACTTTAAGGATATATAAACATAGAAACAATAAATTAAGTAAAATATTTTTGAATCATTATATTTTTCATCAATTAATCATATTACAGAATAAATAAATTACATAAGAAAACCCGCATTACGTAGCCAAAATGCCGGAGGGAATATCGAACTCGTGATATCCTCTCACTAAGGCACGATACACACCTTAATGATGTCGATAACAAAGCTTAGATATTATCATCATAAATAATAGATGATAAATAGCATTATTCTTACATAAGCTATCAAGGATTTCCCAGAAAATAGAATTTAAAAGCAATAAAATGTTTATATATGAGACCAAAGATCAACAATTGACTTTTTAGAAGTACTCGGTCATCGAAAACTGTACCGTTAGGAAGTGAAATGTTTTCGGATTTTCAAAGATTGATTTGAGAAGACAGTTATACTATATGGATGCGAAACATGGACTCATGAGGGAGGAAAGGGGATTAGGTATATTTGAGAATAAAGTTCTTAGGAACATTTTTGGACCAAAGAGATATGAACGTCCACCGCTGTGGTCTCGAGGTAGTGTGCTGCCTTGTCGCGGCAGCGGGCCCCGGTTCGGTGCCCGGTCGGGACAGTTTTTCTGGGTGAGATTTTTATCGGGGTTTTTCCTCACCTGTAAGACAAATACCAGGAAAACTATAAGTCCCAAACGGTCCCCGAAATCATGTGGCCATCATCACCCTTATCATTATCACCATCATCTTCATCCTTCACCGGTGTGGAAAGCAACGGGAAGCTACCACACCTACAATTCCCTAGTAAAACTGCAAGCATAGCATGAAAATGCTATGATTGCAGTGGAGGACCGGGCTTCGGGCAGAATTACTTTGGATGGATGGAGATATGAACAGGCAGGTGAATGGAGAAGACTACATAACAATGAACTACATGGTCTTTATAGGAAGCCAGATATAATAAGAACAGTTAAGTCTCGTAGTCTGCGATGGGCAGGACATGTGGCACGAATGGGAAATGAAAGACGTACATGGAAGCTTCTGTATGAAAGCCAGAGGGGAAAAAGCCCAGTTGGTAGACCTAGAATGAGGTGGGAGAATAACATCCAAGAATTGAGAGAGTTGGATTATGCAAGAGATGATTGGAAAACATTGGCTCAGGATGGGGATGTATGGAGAGCTTATGTCCGCGTGGCCATGCACCTTCGGGTTCGATAGATCCAGTTAGTTAGTTAGTTAGTTAGTTAGTTGCAGTTCTAGCAGTAAAACAGACGATTTAGATAAAACATGGATCGTCTTCCTTCTCTTACGTTACAATGATTTTTGATTTACAACCAATCACAGTCGTGATTCGTCTAGAATTTACCAACTAAAGTTTATCATAATAAAGAAAGCACCTCCTTTTTAACATACTGAATAGGTCATAGCATTATTTTGCAGTGACTGACTCACTAAGAAATACGGCTACCAGATTGTATATATAGTGCATGAATGTCAACACATACTGCATGCGGAAGTTAATATAAAAACATTTGTAGCAATTGATTATACCACCATAAAAAGAAACCACTCTTTGCACTTTCTTAAATGTATTTTTCCCAGAAAAATATAATTGTCATATTTACATCATAGGACATCAGAAATGAATTAATATACAGTTTGATGTGTTTCATTTTTTCTCCACTAGAGTGCATTCTTACAGCATTGCGTTCCTTTGGCAATAAAGAATATGATCTGGTTGCAGTGACAAACAAAAGAAGCAAATGAAGCGTACCGATCGTTTCTCATTTGTTTTCAAACATCGCCGTTTACATTAAATATATAAATATCTTAAAATAGCTATATCTAAATAGTGATTTATGAGTAAACAGCTAAATTTTATTCGTTAAATAGTCCTAACAAATGCCACTCTTGATTTCCAAATTCTCTAGATAAATTCACTCCTCACTTCGTGAGTCATGAATTTATCGATAATTTGGAAATCACCGGATGATTTTCGGGGACCGTTGGGCCCTAAGCATCCTGACATTTGTCTTCAGATGAGGCAAAACCTCACCCAGTAGCCTCTCCCGGCCGGGAATCGAACCCGGGCCCGCTGCGTGACATGACAGCACGCTACCTCGAGACCACAGAGATGGACACTCTCACCTTACATGTACTTTTTAAGTGCCCCACACCACGCGGGCCTTACAGTGCCACGACCTGTCGGGAGTGGTATTCTAAACACCATGGATCACACACATACTTTTTTGATCTCACAAGGACATGGAGGGGCTACCCGGATGAGTAATCAGCTGAATGATAGAGCCTCCTCGGAGACAACACAACATGAAGACAAAACATACCATTAACATGCACATTCATATAAAACATAGCAAATATGTTAACCCTTAAATTGGCAAAACACAAATTTCTTCTGTTAGTTATTTGAATGTGGCGGACCGCAGTGAAAACGGAATATTGTGAAACTGTTATTATTATGTATATTGTATAATTATACACACATTTAAGTGGACTCTTTTTGTTCGTTTTCTTCTGATTTATTTAAAATATTAAATTAATTGAACCAACTGATGTATCCAAAAGGATACATTACGAATTTAAGGGTTAATGATTGTGTTTGCAATATGTTTGACATTTGTTGTACAAATGAGGAAAAAACTCCGAAAAAAAACCTAAGAAACTTATCCAGACCGGGAATCGAACAAGGGCCCGCTGCGATGCTAACCCGAAACTAAGGCGAGGTCATATATATATATATATATATATATATATATATATATGGACCGACAAAATTGGCTATTAGGAATCGGACGATGTCTAAGACATTAATACCGATTATCTATACATATAGACTATATACATTGTCCCGCGCCGTAGCCGAGTGGTTAAGCCTTGGCGCAGAGCTACGGGACTTGCGCTGGTTCGGGTCTCCACGGGGGAAGAAATTTTCTCATGGTATTTCGGTCAGTATGGGACCGGTGCCCACCCAGCATCTTGATGCATTTGGGTAGCTACAATAAGTAGCGGCTCCAAGTTGAGAAAACCAGTTATAACGGCTGGGGGACTCAACATGCTGACCACATGTCACCCCTACACTGGCTGATTATCATCTACCTATGTGACCGACATATGTGGATGTGAGACCAGCAGCCGGCTGGTAGGCTAAGGGCCTTGTAGGCCTGTCGCGCCTTTGTGTGTGTGTGTGTGTGTGTGTGTGTGTGTGTGTGTGTGTGTGTGTGTGTGTGTGTGTGTGTGTGTGTGTGTGTGTGTGTGTGTGTGTGTGAAGACCGAGTTCTCGCGACAACTAGTAATAATGGATATAAGAAAGATAAGTGTTCGAATTGGATTTGCCTGGTGGTGTAATGGATAGCACCCATAGGTCCGGGTTCAAATCCCGTTCAGGCATTTATTTTTTTTATTATGTCATATTAAGCTTGCATTGATCAATGTCAAAAATTTAATTATATATATATATATATATATATATTACTCTATGGCAAGACAGGACTAGAAGGTATTTGACCTACCAGTCGGCTGCTGGCCTTACATCCACATATATTAATCACCGAGGTGGATGATCATGTAACCAGTATAGGAGTGCCATGTGGTTAGTATCTTGCGCCTTCCCAGCCATGACAGCTGGTTTTCTCAATCTGAAGGCGCTGCCAAATTACTTACGATGCTGGGTGGGAACCGGTCCTCCACTGGACGAAATTCCGTGAGAAAATGTTTTCCCCTGCCATCAATTTCATTCCACCATCTCATCCATTTCGTTTAATTTCTGGGTTACTATTAATAATTTATCCCTAGTTCATTAGCATGTATTTTAATTTAACCATTGTCATGATCGTGTAGTTATATATATATATATATATATATATATATATATATATATATATAAATATTTATTTTTCTTATCATACCATATATATATATATATTAAAATTAATTAAATGTGATCCCACTACAGGCCTCAGGAGACCCTTGGGGTAGTAGGAGGTTAAGGCTCCCACTTTTTCTAGACAATCGGCACTTCATGTCAGCCGGGTTGTCAGCCCTGCGTGACGGTCGTCTTTATCCCCAGAACAAGCGTCTCGTACTCATTTCCGTTAGAGGCTGAGTCGACTCTAGGACCATAGTGCCGCAAGAAGGTTTCGGTCAAGATAAAAATCTTGATCCCCACGGGACTCGAACCCTCGACCTTCAGGCTTGTAGCGCAGTGCCTTAACCACTACGATACGGCGCGTCCCCATATATATATTAAATGGTGCTGTCTTTCTAATCCCAACACATTAAGTCAATCATTATTTTATATACTGTACATTTATATTGTTGTACTCTCTGAACAAAATTTGTGCTCTACAATGGGAAGTTACGAAGTTATAAACTTATTGTAGGCAAACATAAATATTTTTGTTCGTAAAGAGATAAAAACGATTAGAAATTAATTAAAACGTTAGAATCAATTTAGAAAGAAAACAAGGCCATTCACGTTACGTTACTTATATGTTTACTTACTTACTTACTCACTGGCACTATCGAACCCGTAGGTTCATGGCCGCACGGACATAAGCCCTCCATACATCCCTATCCTATGCTAATGTTTTCCAATCATTCCCTGTATAATCTACTTCCCTCAAATCATAGTTAATGTTTATGGAAGAATAATCTTAAAATCTATAAACTATATATTACAATTCATTTAGATTTTATAAATGAATCATTCAATGTGTATGAGAGAATATGTTCACATAATAACAAATATATAAATTAGTAAAATTACAAAATTAAATCACACCAATTGAGTGCTGTCATCTATTGATTTGTAAGAGAACAAATACTGGAAACACTGCATTGTTGATGGATTCTTAAATTAAAATCATTAAAAACTGTAATCGTAATCGACTCAAAGATCAAATTTAAATTCACATGTATCGGGCAATACTTAAAGAGATAACAATATATAATGTAGGTTTTAAAATGCCATGGTTTCCTAGAATTACATTACACTATAAATGTACTATTTACCTTTAGAGTAAAATCCATTTTGACGCTGAAGATTATCTTCATGGTTTATTTCCTTGGCGAATATTCCAGCCACAATATTTACAGCTAATACTAAGGTTGAAAATATCAGAAGACGAATCAACATCTTCTTTGGAATGAACACACAGTTTCAGTTTAAAACAATACTATTTTTCCATAACTAAACACGAACTTATTCAAATTACACACTTCCTAATGTCACATACACCATTTCATCACTTTTAATCAATCACAACATAAAAATAATAAAATTGTCAACATGTCCTTTCACAAATGATAACTGTCTTAAAAATTCGTCACAACTAACATATATCGAACTCTACATTGTCTTCAGTGTTTTGGTGAAGTACACATATTATGATTTTTAAAGGAGTGTTTCCCACAAGTGAATGTTTACATCGCTTACCGCATGCCTTCGTACAACAGTCGAACGCAGACAGCGTTGAACTGACGGATGAGATAAATTCAGGTATAGCTATGCGAGCGCCACTAACGGCAGGTGAATAAACAATCAACACGTGCCATAGAGGAACTTGCAAAATGAAGAGATCTTCATGGAAACATGCATGATATTTTGTACTTAAAATGGCAATTATTGTAACCTCTGGCGAAATAAATATTTCTTAATAATGTTGGTAAATAAATAAAATGAAATACTCTCAACTTCCTTTCGTGTTAACCTTAAACTTTAATTTAGATTGTTGCGTATGCTTTTTTTTTATGTAAACAAAGGAAATTATTATTTCCTAAAGTTACAAAATTCAAACTTGCATGTCTTTTGAATAAAAAGCAGATTTTATATAATGAAATTTGTTGTAAATGTTACAACAGATAGGTCTACTATCTATAGTGAAAAGTAAAACAAGAGTTAAGATACATTTATTTATAAAGTGCTTTATATAACTAACTAATGGCACTAAAGAACCCGTAGGTTCATGGCCGCGCGGACATAAGCTCTCCGTACATCCCTATCCAGAGCTAATGTTTTGCAATCATCCCCTTTATAATCTACTTCCCTCAAATCATGGTAAATGTTTTCTCCCATCTCATTCTTTGTCTACCAACTGGGCGATCCCTATAGTTTTCCTACATGAAGCTCCATGCCTCTGTTTCGTTCCCCATTCGTGCCACACGTCTTGCCCATCGCATTGTACGATACTTAACTACTTAACTGTTTTTGGATGGGATATATAAGGTACCGTGCTGCCTTGTCATGCAGCGGGCCCGGGTTCGATTCCCGGTCGGGACAAGCTTCCTGAGTGAGGTTTTTCGGGGTTTTACCTCAACTATAAGACAAATGTCTGGAAGCTATGAGGCCCAAACGGTCCCCGAACATCATCTGGCCATCATCATTATCATCTTCATCATCATCCCGGTGTGCAAAGCAACGGGAAGCTACCACACCTATAATGCCCTAGTAAAGCTGCAAGCATAGCAAATGCTATGATTTCAGTGAAGGATTTTCAATAGGGCAGAACACTAAGGAATAGAGTATATATATAGGCCTATACAGGGTGAACCCAAACTCTATCGACAAACTTTAATGAGTTATTCATGTTATTACTGAGCATTTTGATAAAGGAACCCATGTTTTTCCGGTGGCTTATTACCGAGTAATTTCATTGTTTTCGTTTCGTATACCTCGGTCAGCTTTGTATCTGTTTTCGGTACATGATTATTTCCAAATTACACTGTTTAAAGTAATTGTTCAAAATGTCCACCTCCATCTTTACGACAAACTAAGCAGTTACGTCTCATGGACTGTCGCAAACGCTCTAGCATCACAGAAGATTAGCTCACATTGCCAGTGGCTAAAACAATCCTAGCAACCACGTCCATATACGTTTCGGCAGAACTCACTTACACCAGTATTTTCACGTGATCCTAAACGAAAACTTCCCTGACCTAACTGGCCATGGAACAGGATCATAATAACCGATTCATCTTCACTCCAACTGTTCAACAAGATATTACCTAACATTCACTGCAAAATGCGTTGGCACCTAATCATGTTAAAATCACATACGCCTTCGATATATCAGCGTCGGATCTTCCAGAAAATGTGTTTTATAAACAATGAAATTGCTTAATATCACTGGTCAACATGATTTTTGTCTCATGAGTACCAAGAGTTGTATTTAATGCAGTTTTTATCGTGTTTTCAAATATGTATTCGGAATTCCTCCATCACCCACAGTTTTTTTATTTCAATTTCAATTAATGTATTTAAATAATTATTTTTAATAAACTTTTTTCGTCCATTTGTCCATTGTAAAATAAAACCAAACGAGCTAACTCAGGAGATTTCAGCTATGGAAAAGAGATATCAAGGCAAATGAAATCCTAATATGCTGGCCGATTATTGTTGGACCATAAAGAGGGATGCTCCACAGGCGAAATATAGCAGAAAATAGTCATTTCTTACTTTCTAGGTGAGTCCGAATGTTCGAATATTGTGTAGTTACGAATGTAGAAAATATTAAAGTGTTTGAAATTATAAATTCCTGTCTCTCGGAAACCTTGCGTTATGCATAAAAACCGATATCATATTTGAATTCAGGAGAAAAAATACTATCACATCACATATTTTTCTTTCTGAGACAAAAAATAAGTTTTTTTTTGTTGCTCAGTGCAATAGGTAAGGGCTGAAAAAAAAAGTATTGGTTACAGGCTAGGTTGCATCGTAGTTACATCACTGTGTTTACAAACTGCATGTCGACACGCGCTACTCAGGATAGACTTCTAGTACAGTCCGCTTTATGTAGGAATATCTTTCCACAATTTTTTTTTTCGATATTCTGATACAACCACACGTCACGTAAACAGGTCTATTACTGAGGAGAGTCGAACATACACACTCTCCGCTCCGAGCAGGCAGTGGAGACGCTCGACAAAGACACGCATTTTGTAAACAATGTGTGTAGAAATTAGTTACTATCCTGATACCGATACTTTTTTTCAGATGGGTTCCTTACATCAACACTGAGTGAACTCCCCTGAATAACTTGTGAGAGTTTGTCGGTAGAGTTTTGATTCACCCTGCATACAAATTCACTGGCACTATTGAACCTGGAGACTCATGGCCATGCGGGCAAACGCTCTTCATTCGTCCCTATCATGAGCTAAACATTTTTTAAAAAATCCTTGAATTTATGCATGTAATTCAATTGGCTAAGATATTTCAGCATGGGTGACGTCAAGTACAAAAAAATCAGATAAAACGGAGAAAATAATGTATGAATTAAGTTGTAATCAATTAAAAATTTAATGTAATTAAGAACCGAACATGTAGGCAATGTGAACAGATAAAAATGTTCAACAAATGAAAGAAAATTTACAAAATTTAATTCTCAAAATATTCATAGAATGGAGAAAATATATACATAGCTAATTCACTGGCTCTGTCGAATCCGTAGGTTCATAGAAGCGCGGACATAAGCTCTCCATACATCCCTATCCTGAGCTAATGTTTTCCAATCATCCCCTGTATAATCTACTTCCCTCAAATCATAGATAATGTTATTCTCCGACCTCATTCTTGGTCTAACAACTGGACGTTTTCCCTTCTGGTTTTCCTACCTGACGTTTCCATGCATCTCTCTCATCTCCCATACGTGCCACATGTCCTGCTCATCGCAGCCTACGAGACTTGACTGTTCTTATTATATCTGGCTTCCTATACATATGTAGGTCAGTATTATGTATTTTCTCCATTCGCCTATCTGTTCATCTCTTTTTGGGTCCAAACATTTTCCTAAGAACTTTATTCTCAAATACTCGTAATCTCCTTTCCTCCCTTAAAGTAAGAGTCCATGTTTCGCATCTGTATAATATAACTGGTAGAATAATAGTTTTATGTATTTTCAGTTTAACGTTTTTTGAAAGGAATTGGGATGACAAGGGTCTCTGTAATGCATAATAACATGCATTTCAAGAATTGAGTCTGTTTAATGTCTTTGTGCATCTCATTCCTGTATGCGATTATTGTTCCTAGGTATTTGAATTCAGCCACTTCTTCAAAATTTCCTTCATTTGTGATTAGTTGTCAATTTCCATTATAACCTATAATGCATTTCTATGTGTGAACATATAGGCCTGTTTAGTCCTGTTCATATTACATATATACATAACAGTGAGCTATTTCATCCTTATGGGGATCCACTTTTAATAAGAGAACTTAAGTATCTAGTTTGCCATGGGCAAACGTGGCACAAATGGTGTATGAGAGAAAGGCGTGGAAATTTATTATACGAAAACTGAATGGACAACATCCAGTACGTAGGGGGAGAATGAGATATGAGTTTATTTAGTTAGTTAATTAACATATTTTCTGTCTTCAACATTTGTATTCTACTACTTTCAATTCAAAATAATTAACGTTTTTTTAAAATTGTTATTTGCATTGATTTAACATCTATGACCGCATTGCATTTAGATCTATACAGTAGACTGTGCATTTCTATTGTGTTTATCATATGTTTTATGTAGAACGTTAGTTTAATTTGAATGGTTTTATGGAGACTTGACCCCCTAAACGATGTGTGATTGTTGTATTACAATGTAACATATGTTTGTCCTCGTGAGTGGAATAGAAAGGCATATGTCTATAACTCTAGCATGCTATGTAACTTATGTATATACCCCACACAAAATCCTTTTTTACCTAGTGTCAATGAAAGGTTGGAGTCAAACTTACCTTTAACTGGAAAAATAACTACTTTCTTAACAGGGCACGAGAAAATAAATAGTTATTACTATCGTTTTAAAATAACATGCGGAAACTCAAAACAAACCATAGAACATCTATTGTTTGCATGTAGAAAACTAGAAACAGAAATACAGTTATTTAAGAACAACATAAAGTGATCCCACAACAGGCCTCAGGAGGCCCTTGGGGTAGTAGGAGGTTAAGGCTCCCACTTTTTCTAGACAATCGGCACTTGATGTCAGCCGGGTTGTCAGCCCTGCGTGACGGCCGCCTTTACCCCAGAACAAGCGTCTGGTACTCATTTCCGTTAGAGGCTGAGTCGACCCCAGGGCCATAGTGCCGCCAGAGGGTTTGGGTCAGTTTAAAAATCCTGACCCCAACGGGACTTGAACCCTCGACCCTCCGGCTTGTAGCTCAGTGCCACAACCACTACGCTACGGCGTGCCTGATTAACAAATATGCTAAATGGACATTCAATAAAATAAAACTAGTACAGGATTAAAGACTTCAATTAATTTCATTCATTAATTTAATAGATTTAGACAGATTATAGAGCAAAACTAAGAGAATCCAATGAGTGGAACAAATAGATAAAAAAATTCAATTGGCCATAGAAAATTAATTAACAACAAAATATTTTTTTTTGTAAATAATCATCAAGGGATTAAGCCTGTTGGCTCGTTCCGGTTCCATGAATGTTAAAATTGTTCAGACCATCTTCTGTGTGGGCGTCCAACATTTCTCCTTCCGTGCGGTTTATAACTTAGTAATAATTTTTGGAAATCTTCCTTCTGGCATTCTATCAATATGTTCTTTCCAGTCGTGCCTATATTTAATTATTCGGTCTGTAAGTATGAACATATTTAGTTCCTTTCTTACATATTCATTTCTTTTCTTATCCAGCAGAGTATATCCTACTATATTTAATAAAAATCTCATCTCTGTTGCTTCCAATCTTTGTTCTTGTCTTTTAGTGATCGTCTAACATTCTGATCCATACATCAGTACAGGAACATATTTTTTTTTAAATTAAAGCATGCAGTATTATTTTCTTTGTGATGGAACATGCTGACAAAAATTAAATGAAAAAAAAGTACCCCATACATCCCTCTAGAAATATAAAAATAATAATAAATGAGGGACAGGATAAAATATGAATTAGATACTATGGAACGGTCATTATGTCCTTGTGTGGTCAGAAATGTATTACGTTATCCAGATTTAGTATTTGTCTTTCAATACGTCATGTTCCTATTAAGTTGAATAAAATTACGTATCATATCTACGAAACAAAGTACCTCATACAAATGTAGAGGTTATTCTATGGCAAATATGCATAAAGAACATATATATATATATATATATATATATATACAGATAAGTTTCACTCGACCTGCGGCCAATATCAGGAAAAGTGACTGCAAGCACTGAGTTGTCAACTCGCGCTGCCCACGCTAGTGGCCGCAAGTCGAGTGAACCCCCCCCCCTCTCTCTCTCTCTCTCTCTATATATATATATATATATATATATATATATATACATTCTACGTCACTCTATTTTTATCTTATATAAAACCTTGTACTGTTTACTATTTTAAGATTACATTAAAAATAAATTATATTCCACCATTTCTCCATACTCATCCCATCCATTTCGTTTTACTTCGTTCATCTGCCCCGTGATGGTGCGTCAGGTGTGATCGGCCGGCACCCTTGTCATTCAAAGCCCTCTATATAGGGGCTTCATTTCGTCTCATTCCATGACCCGACCCTGAGTTGGACACGAGTTGAGGATATAATTTACGTCAAAAACAAAATAATAAAGTAACTGGGCAATTGAATGTAAAATCATTAAAAACATAAATAAATTCAAGGTTAGAAAGCTACAAACGCGAATAAGTAATACTGTATAAGGAAATTTAAAAATTACACTATAAAGCTATTGTTATTTTGTGTACTGAAAAAGGCTTACAATGCAAGCATGAGATTTGTTTGGATTGTAAGAGATAGCTCTGAGAATGGCTTGAGAAACTAAAGGAATGGTGCCAAGAACAGTACACAACAACAAAGCGGAGATCATTTTATGATGACAAGGACAACTGACAACTAGAGGAAACAGTAGTGATTCTTACATAATGTTAAGGGTTGAGAAATTGTGATGAAAAATAAAAGCTAATTTCTAGATTTCGGAAGCAAAAAGACGGATGTCAACGATTTCAGTACAACAATTAATTACAATATTATTCTCCCTGAAAGAAAACTACTGAATTGTTAGCCGAGATGCTAGTAAGAAACTATTTTTAGAGTATAAAACGACAGAAGTTACGATGATGATTATTAATTTTGCTCTAGCAATTATTTTAAAACTATTATTGAACGTTTTATAAAAGTATATATTATACTAGTCCCGCGCCGTAGCCGAGCGGTTAAGGTAGGAAGCCTTGGCGCAGAGCTACGGGACTTGCGCTGGTTCGAGTCTCCATGGGGAAAGAAATTTTCTCATGGTATTTCGGCCAGTATGGGACCGGTGCCCACCCAGCATCGTGAGGCAATTGGGTAGCTACAATAAGTAGCGGCTCCAGGTTGAGGAACCAGCTATAACGGCTGGGGGACTCGACATGCTAACCACATGTCACCCCTACACTGGCTGTTGATCATCTACCTCTGTGATTGACACATGTGGATGTGAAGGGCTAGCAGCCGGCTGGTAAAAGGGCAACCGCTGAAAAGTGGAAAGACCCTCAATCGAATATATTATACTAGCTAATACCCGGCGTGCGCTCCTACGCCTAATTAAATTATGTGTTTTTACGTTTAGTTGAATAAGTAAAAGGAAATATAATTATACATTTATATCGTTATTATTTTTAGGTCCACCGCTGTGGTCTCGAGGTAGCATGCTGCCTTGTCACGCAGCAGGCCCGGTTTCGATCCCCGATCGGGGCAGTTTTTCTGGGTGAGGTTTTTATCGGGGTTTTTCCTCACCTGTAAGACAAACTTTAAGGCCCAAACGGTCCCCGAAATCATATGGCCATCATCATCCTTATCATTATCATCATCATCTTTCACCGGTGTGGAAAGCAACGGGAAGGTACCACACCTACAATTCCCTAGTAAAGCTGCAAGCATAGCATGAAAATGCTATGATTGCAGTGAAGGACCTGCCTTCGGGCAGAATTACTATGGATGGATGGATTATTTTTAGATACCCTGTATTGATCACCCGGCATTGCCCGGGAATCTACGTATCCCGATGTATTTGGCATAAATGAACTGAAAGACAAAATTCGTTATTTCGAGTTATTCGTGCTGCTGCTCTGCTTGCCCGGGAATCTACTTATCCCTATCTTTTTGGCATCAATGAAAGACAAAAATGGTTATTGTGAGTTAGCCATAAAATATACACATATGCCATCGTGGGCTTTTTTAGTAGATTTTTTTTTTGAGATATTCAATTCTGTGTACATTGATTTGGTGTATTTGTTATGGTTTAGGCAGCGTAAGCCTTTTAAGCGTACAAAGGCTACTTTTATTTTACATTTTCACTACAAAGGGCGATTTTTAAGGGTGAAGGGCTTGAGCATTAAAACTCTCTTATAGCATATAACCTTCCCGGGAAAAACCTGAACATTTTGCAAAAAGCCCCATCACAATCTGCAGTGTACTTTTGTCCGGGAATCTACTTATCCCGATCTCCTTGGCTTCAATGAAAGATAAAAATGGCTATTGTGAGTTATTCGTAAAAGATAAACATATGCTTTGTAGAATTTTTTGAGATATTCACTTCTGTGTAAATTAATTTTGTGTATTTGTTATGCTTCAGGCAGCGTAAGCCATTTAAGCGTAAAAAAATGATAATTTTCACATTTTTCACTACAAAGGGTGATTTTTAAGGGTGTAGGAGTTGAGTATCATAACTGTCTTATAGCCTATGTTCATCCTGGGAATCTCCTGAATATTTTGCAAAAAACCCCATCACAATCGGATAAACGGTATGGCCGCGCATAAAGTACGAACAAACAAACAAACAAACATTAATTTTTATATATTAGATTCATACTAGTAGTACTGGTCACTCCTCTGGGAAGCATAGGGCCTTGATAAAAGCTCACCAACGAACTGTGTTGTTTGCAAATGCCTTAATTTCATTCCAGTTCATCCCTGCCTATTCAGCTTCATCCCTGATTGTATTACTCCCTGTTGTCCTTCTCAATCCTTGGGGGTTCCAACCAAATGCCATTTTTGTGATGTTATAATTCTCTCTCCTTAACACATGACCAACCCATTTCCATTCTCTAAATTTGATTTCTTTACAAATTAGATTTTGATTCGTTCCTCTCCAAAGTTCTTTATTTGTTATAATCTCTGGCCACCATATACACAAGATATTTCTCAGGCAGCGATTTACAAAGATTTTCGATTTCTTTCCAATTTATGTATTATATTCATAGCCTTTATATAGATTATCCATATAAGTACCAAAATCGGCTGCTGTTAATGATCATTTGGAAAAGATTTTTAAAAGATCCGAATTTTCGGTGAAGGTTTCATAAAATCTTACAGCCAAGACAGTTTAAAAAATATACCTAAAATGGGCCGATAAAAAGATTCCATGTCGCCATTGATGAATCCTATATTAAATCACAACATTTTAGAATATTTAAAATTTATCAAAACAATTTTCATCGCATTTGACTTCTAGATCCAATAAGTTACAATACATATGTAAGGCAAAGGTAAACCGATCTCAGTAAAGGGCTCAGGAAGCCTTTGGATTAGTAGGTAGTTAAGGGTTCCATCTTTATAGACAATGGGCATGAGATGTCAGCCGGGTTGTCAGCCCTTCGTGAAGGCTGCCTTTACCTCCAGAACAAGCCTCTAGCATTCATTTTAGCTTGAGGCTGAGTCGACCCCAGGACCGAGGTGTCGCCAGAAGGTTTAGCCCAATTTAAAAGCCCTGATCCTACCGGGACTTGAGCTACCGACCTTCCAGCTTGTTGAGCATATCCTTAACAAACTATACTATACTATCATCAGTTAGTTTTTTTAGTTATGTAAAATACCTCAGATGATGCTTATATATACTCTCTTCAGTTGAGAAAAAAATAATCATTATATAAAATCAAAAACTAATTTAATCCCATTTTTTCTAGATTTTCTGTAACAATATTTTTCCAAATTTCATTATTTTACTTAAAGATTTGAGGACTTCCAAGGAAATTATGCACTACCATCATTAAAAAGAACAAAAAATCGGACAAATAACAGTTGTAAAATTACATTTAGCGACCTCATTTATTATAGAGAGACGAAAATATTGGAAGGGTCATATAGAAACAATGGTAGAAAACCGACTTGCAAAAATAGCTAAAGAAGATAGATCAATGGACGGGAGAAGAACAAGTGGAAGACCAACCAAGAGATGGATAGACAGTGAATCCACATCCAATACGTCTTCCTCCGAGGAGTAATTTTGGAAATAAACAGGATGAAAATCCTACAAATTATGATTAAGAAGAAGGAGATTTAGTTTTTGGTGACTATTTAACTCATGCCCCAAATGGGAGTCAATGGCCAATCGCATTTCGATGATTTTTTATTTACAACCAATCACAGTCTTTTTCACCTCAATTTTATCAGTTTAATTTTATCACTGTAAAATCAAGCTCCTCCTTTTCAACATTCTGAATACGTCATAGCATTATTTTACAGCAACCACATGTGACTACCAGATTGTAAATATAGTGCACGAATGTTACCTTATCGTGGTTGCGGGAGATAATATAAAAACTATTTTAGCAATTGATTATACCAAAAAAAAAAAAAGAAACTTCTGTTTGCATTTTCTTAAACGTATTTTTTCCCAGGTAATAACGCTCCGGAAAAATATAATTGACATATTTACATCATAGGGCGTCAGAAATTAATTAATATACAATTTGATGTGTTTCATTTCTTCGCCACTAGGGTGCATTCTTACAATATTGCGATCTTTTGGCAATAAATAATGTGATCTGGATGCAGTGATAAACAAGTGAAACATAACGTTTCTCATTTGTTTTCAAATATCGTCGTTTACATTAAATATATAAATATTTTTAAATAACTATATTTAAATAATGATTTGTGAGGAAACAGCTTAATTTTATTCGTTTAATAGTTCTAACAAATGCCACTCTTGATTCCCAAATTCTCTAGATAAATCATTCGTGGCATTACTTATGATAAAATAATAAATAATATATATATATATATATATATATATATATATATATATATATATATATATAATACCTAAAACCTCCTGGAGGCAGGGAATATATTTATGCAAGAAGGAGAAACACCTACAACCAGAAGATTGGGTGGACCGATAAAATTGGCTATTAGGAATCGGACGATATTAAAGACATTAATCAACCGATGACCTATATAGTAAGTCTATCTATCCTTTATGGACTCAAAACTACTTGACCTCTATGAATGAGGATTTTACCATCGTTTAAAGATTTCTTTTCAGGGACAATTAACATAAATAATATATCACCGTATGCACTATAGAGCCGGAGCGAAAAAAAAAGTACATCAGTGCACTAAAAAAGTCGCTTTTTGACGCTTAAATAGCTTAACCATAACAAATACATAACATTAACGTACACAGAATTGAATATAAATAAAAAAACACAGTCCGCGACAGCATGTCTTTTACTGATAACTCACATTAATCAATTTTGTCTTTCATCTCAGTGATGCTAAGAAGATCGGAATAAATAGATTCCCGGGCAACGCCAGATAATCAGCATAGGGTATATAAAATAATTACGATATAAATTTATATTTTTCTTTTTACTTATTCAACTAAACATAAAAACATATTTAATTTATTTAGGCGTAGCAGCGAACGCCAGGTATTTGTTAGTAATAAAGAAATAAAAAAAACAGCCCCCTTGATATTTTTTTATCACTTTTACAATTTATAAAGGGATTTGTATCACTTTTACTGTTGATCATAAATTGATGTTTTTTTTATTCGCATAGTTTTGCTGTGAGCCTGCAGATATAAGATATGTTCGTGACAGTAAAAGTTTTGGATTCACTTATCTTATAGAACAGGAAAGTTACAAGGAAAAGTGTAAAGGCAAGGAAAAGTTTGTTTGCAATCATGATATGTGGAACTGTCATGCACGGACATCACGCGAGTTAGATATTTTGCATGGGGAGATGGTGTCGGTAAGGAGGATGTATTTACATCGACATTTGATATGTAAACAGATTCCAGCATGTAAGAGCATCAAAGTAGAACCTTGTTTTCTCTTGTCTGAGCGATCGAATAAAATTTCGTCCACATGTTTTTCGGTCTATTTAATAAGTATTCAGCACCACACAACGTCCGTAACATTCAAATTTCATCCCACGTAATTCTCACCAACTAACACATGCATTACAAGATAAGAAGGATTTAATAACACTGGTCAACATGATTTTTGTCTCATGAGTACCAATAGCTGTACTTAATGCAGTTTTTTTATCGTGTTTTCAAATATGTATTCGGAAGTTCTTCATCGTCCACAGTTTTTTTTATTTAAATTTCAATTAATGGATTTAAATAGTTATTTTTTAATAAACTTTTTTCGTCCATTTGTCCATTGCAAAATATAACCAAATGAGCTAACTCAGGAGTATTCAACTATGAAAAAGAGATAGCAATGTCCCGCGCCGTAGCCGAGCGGTTAAGGTAGGAAGCCTTGGCGCAGAGCTACGGGACTTGCGCTGGTTCGAGTCTCCATGGGGGAAGAAATTTTCTCATGGTATTTCGGCCAGTATGGGACCGGTGCCCACCCAGCATCGTGAGGCAATTGGGTAGCTACAATAAGTAGCGGCTCCAGGTTGAGGTACCAGCTATAACGGCTGGGGACTCGACATGCTAACCACATGTCACCCCTACACAGGCTGTTGATCATCTACCTCTGTGATTGACACATGTGGATGTGAAGGGCCAGCAGCCGGCTGGTAAAAGGGCAACCGCTGAAAAGTGGAAAGACCCTCAATCGGATCGGAAAAAGAGATATCAAGGCAAATGGAATCCTAATATGCTGGCCGATTATTGTTGGACCATCAAGAGGGATGCTGCACAGGCGAAATATAGCAGAAAATCGCCATTTCTTACTTTCGTGGTGAGTCCGAATGTTCGAATATAGTGTAGTCACGAATGTAGAAAATATTAAAGTGTTTGAAATTATAAATGCCTGTCTCTTGCAAACCTTGCGAGATGAAATACAATCAGAATCACACATTTTCTTTCTGAGACAAAAAAAAAAAAAAAAGTTTCTCTTTGTTGTTCGGTGTAATTTAATGAAGTTCTTTTTTAATAAACATTAATTATAATTGAGAGGAAGATGGATAAAAAAGGGTGCTATATTATCATAAGTAATGCCACTAGTGATTTCCAAATTATCGATAAAATCACGACTCACGAAGTGAGGAGTGAATTTATCTAGAGAATTTGGAAATCAAGAGTGGCATTTGTTAGGACTATTTAACGAATAAAATTAAGCTGTTTACTCACAAATAATTATTATCTATAGTTATTTTAAAATATTTATATGTTTAATGTAAACAGCGATGTTTGAAAACAAATGAGAAACGATTGGTATGCTTCATTTCCTTCCTTTGTTCATCACTGCAACCAGATCATATTATTTATCGTCAAAGGATCGCAATGTTGTAAGAATGCACCCTAGTGGAGAAATTTATAATCAACGTTATAGGTATTAATTAATTTCTGATGTCCTATTGTAAATATGTCAATTATATTTTTCTGCAACGTCATTTTCTGGAAAATAATTCGTTTAAGAAAGTGCAAACAGTGTTTTCTTCTTTTTTATGGTATAATCAATTATTACAATTATCCATCGCATGCGCTTTCTGCTGACATTCATGCACTATATATACAAACTGGTAGCCGTATTTCTTGGAAAGTCAGTCACTGAAAAATAATGCTATGACCTACTCAGAATGTTAAAAAAGAGGTGCTTTCTTTATTATGATAAACTTTAGTTGGTAAGTTTTAGGCTAAACACGACTGTGGTTGGTTGTAAATAAAAAATAATTGAAATGTGATTGGTCATTGACTCCCATTTGGGGCATGAGTTAAATAGTCATTTAAAACATATTAATACAAAACCTCAAATATGATAACAATGAAAGTATTAAATATGTTGACAATATTCATTTCCCTGCACCTATATTTGTGCCCTTGAATATTAAAATGAACCATGTCCACTACAAGTAAGCACGTCCACTGGAAGCTCAACAGTATACTATTATGTTTATAATCGTATTTTTCAAATGTTTCTAAGTATCTAATAAAACGAATAAAATATTTGTTCTACGTATGCTTTTAGATATCTTAACTGAAGATGGAACACCAAATCAACTGATCCAAACAATTTTTAATCTGTATAAAAATAACATCATAGCAGTACAAATAGGAACAGAATTGTCAGATTGGAAACATATAAATTGCGGAGTCAGACAAGGATGCCCTCTATCACCACTTCTATTTAAAGTATACATTAATGCTATCATCAGACACTGGAGATTGACAGTTCATGGTAATATTCCTCTCTCAAGACACACAATTTTAGACACACTCTTATATGCAGATGATCAGGCTCTTTTCGGCAATAATGAAGATGAATTACAATATTCCACTCATCATCTTATTATAATAGCCCAACGATTTAACATGGAAATATCAACAACAAAATCTAAAGTTATGGCCTTTCAAGGGAAATTCCCAGTAAGAAGTAAAATTTGTATTCAGAATTCTATATTAGAGCAAGTTAATTCATTTAAATACTTAGGATATAATCTAACTTATAATGAGGAATGTGATATATCCTTTAAAATACAACACTATAATAAAGCTTTAAGAGTTATCAACCAAGTTTTTAAACCATCAAAAGTGCAGAGACACACAAGAATGAAAATCTATAACATTCTCGCTAGACCCATAATCTGTTATGGCAGTGAAGCTTGAACCATCAGAACTCAGGATGATCGTCATATTACAGCCACGGAGATGAAATTTCTGCGACGAACTGCAGGTTATAGCCTTCTAGACCACCAAAGAAATTCAACAATAGCCAGAGAGTTAAACATCGTACCTATATCTGAATACCTCCAAGAATATAGAAACAATTGGCTAGCCCATATTCAGCGCATGGATCGTCACAGAATACCAAAACAAATTCTTCACTTCATTCCTCGAGGCAGAAGATCTGTGGGTCGACCTTTTCGGAGATGGCGGGAGACCGTAACGGGCCACTGGGCCTAATACTTGAAAGGATGATGATGATGATGATGACGTATGCTGTTTATAATAGGCTATATTATTTAAGGGTGATGATGGGTGAAATATTGACCATTTGAGATCAAAATTGACATTTTTTATTTTTTTGTACTAAAAAGTAGCTTGTACTCTAATGTAGGCCTATATGTTGGCAAAATTTCAGAGGCCTATGGCGCTTCTAAGTGCCTTAAATTACGTCAGTTAAAAGGCTGCACCAGTTAAATACTACCTGCATGAAAATCTTTAAACTTGTTTTTCCACATGTTTATTTTCACTGCATTCAAAATTGAATGGAATTCAGAAATTTTGTCCTAGAAACTTCAAATGTTTACTGCATGTCCTAAATACGATGGGTAACAACGTAGTACATGGGTTTCATGATTGAAGTAGTATTTTAAGAAATAAAAAATAAAACGTATGCAATTACTAATTCTTTTTTGTAATTCCACGCATGATGTACAACATTTTTTTTTCTCCCTTTTTATTCACATTATAAGAATTCAAATGCATGATGTTTTTCTAAATATTTTAGGGGTCTTATAAAAAAATCAGACATTTTAATAAAAAATCAGGAACCTATTTAATTAGGCAATTTTTTAAAAATATAATATTTAATAACTCGTAAAATAAATACCTCACAAGAATGAAACGTAAACACACCATTACGCATCATGCAGTGAGTCTTTGTACAAATAGCAAGTCTCTAGCTCAAAAAATGTAGAAAATAGAAATTTCACCCCTCACCCCCAGTAACCAGTAACACAGAAAAAATGCAGTTTTCACAAAATATGACATAATGGACATTGTCCATTTTAATACTAAAGGATTCATTTAGTAATGACAATCTTTAATAGACCAGATCATTAGCGTCGAAATTCAAATCTGGTCGCGAGAGGGCCGATAAAATTTGTCAGAGGCTTCGTATCTAAGGTCGGTATTCAAGAAACAAACTTTCCGCGAAGAGCGACTCTCAGGCCAACTATATGTGATTAATTATGTGGGTCATGCAGAACCTACTCTAACTGGCTCACTCTGTTCAACATCGTGCAGTAACAATATATTTAGGCCTATTTTTAAAAAAATCCGGGAACAATTGAAAGAACTAAGCTCTCTAGGCCATGCCATCTCCGTGTTCCGTAATCTGACGCTCTCATCTTTCAATTGTTCAAGGAAACTTTTTTTAATAATAATCTTGTTAGCACATGATGTTGAATAGAGTGAGCCAGTTAGAGTAGGTTCTGCAAGACCCATATAATTAAACTCGGAGAGACGGGCTGAGAGTCGCTCTTCGCGGATTGCTTGATTCTTGAATATCGGTTTAAGACTTGGTTTTTTTACTTGCCATGAAACGCAATTGGACCCAAGTTTATACTTACCCTATGGGGGAAGCTATACCCTGGAATTTTACGCTGTTAGAAATCGATAGACTACGCCAAGATTTGACCCCGCGAACTTTTGAAATTAATAACTCCACTAAACAGAGTCACATTTTTATAACGTCTTACTTTACTGAATACTTAATACAAGCTTTCCACTTTACAGCAGTTTGCCTTTGATTCCTACTTTCCAGAGATTCCTATCTTCCCATTGTCCATCTTCCATACCCCACTTCATCATGGCATCATATATTCCCTCATACCATGTTCTTCTACTTCTCCCCCTCTTCCTTCTGCCTGGTATCATCCAATCTAACACATGTTTAGGCCACTGGTCTTCCGACATCCGTTGTACATGTCCATTCCACTGTAGAGCTCTCTTTGTTATCCTATCGATAACAGTTTCTTGTGCATCCATTTCTTGTGTGATATAGCCTATGTATTTCGAATATGTTATAGCCTGGATATTCTCATACTTCTCCGTAAAACCATCCATTTCTGTCGCCAAGATTCTTTTCTGCATCCTTCCATTTATTGTCCAGCTTTCTGATCCATATGTAAGTATACTTTCTATTACTGTCTGTATAATCTCTTTTTTTGTTTTTCTGGTCAAATTTCTATTCCATAAAAGACCATTCAGGGATCTAATCGCCTTCCTTGCACAATTTACTCTGTTAATAATAGGCTATATTTTTCACAAGTACCAGATGTACCTATTATAGATCCAAGCCCCTCAAAATCCAAACTCAGTGGTCCACGAGGGGTGGGCAACGGGAAGTACGGAATAGTTGGGGTGATGTACGGTGGGGACTAGCTTCCCCATGACCGCTACGGTAGCCGAGAAGGTCCAATAGGAATCCTGAAAACCCCCCAAATGCGGGGGTTGGCGAAGGGCTGACAACCCGTTCCATAAAAAATAATTGTTACGTTTCCTGCAAAGAGAGATATAACGTCATACAAACCGAAAAAATAAACAGTTTTTGAGCCGACTGAATATGATTTAGAATATGTTTAGCCAATGGAAAATGGCGTTAAAATGATTTAGAACTTTGAATATAAACACCCCTAATTATGCCCAATGTGCGGGAGCTTTGAAGACGAGATACATATATTAGGAAAATGTAACGATTTGTAATATTGGAGACGTCAGTTATAACCGGAAAGATTTCTAAATTCAAATCGTGAAATATTGGCATGCTACGAGTTAATGGTAAATCCAGAAAATTTGATAAACTTGGGTGAATTTCTGGACAAAACGCGGAAAATAAGAACAACACTCATTCTTGAATAAATACGTGTTATCAAAATGCAATACCATTAATTCTTAATAATTATACACAATTAATGTATAAAGTTATTGTATTATTATGTAACTGTCATATCATTGTGTTTTCTTTATGTGATTGTAATGTTATTGTTTTCTTTTTGTTTTTCTTTATACTATTACCAATTATTACTTTATTGTAACTGACTGTCAACAGCATGTACGGCTTACTGCCCGTGCGACCCATATTTGTAAATAACATTGTATATATTTACTTTTAGTCTAATAAAGTCCTATTACTACTACTATATTCAAGACTAGTACCTCCAAATAAATACGATATTTTATACTGCAGAGAAATCATTAAAAATCTCACGGACACCGGAGTAATCGTGTCTCTGCAATGGATCCCATCCAATTGAGGAATTGCTGGGAATGAAACAGCGGATCTACTGGCTAAGAAAGGAACATCCATTTTTATGATAAATAACAAGTTCATCCTACAAAGTAGTGCAGCCACGAACATCCACTTCAGTGTGAAAGAAAAATTCCATCAGAAACTGAAAGACGACATTGCAGATAAATGGTGAAAGGATTCCCTGATTATGCTATCCCAGAATGATCTCACAGAGAGGCAATGGCAAATTTCCGCATACTGATTGCCTGGCTGACCATCTCTTCCTATTGGATACCATAGACAATCCAATTTGTAAACTCTGTGATACTACAGAAATCATGGACATTAATGTAACATGGCCATCGCTATCTGCTATAAATTTTGTAAATATACATTGGGAGACTAGGGAAATAATGATAAATAAATACTGATTCATGTAAAAATTTATTCTTGTTTATTATAGGGGAAGTTCGATTAATGTGGACATTTCTGTTTTAATGGGCCCTCTTAATATCTTCTTTAATTGGTGCTGCCCTCGAACAGAAAATATTTTAACTTCTTCGACTCATCAACTTTGACGGGTTCAAGGCCAGTTTCTTTTATTCTTTGTGCGAAGAAGGGTTTACTTGTGATATTTATGAAAATTACCACTTCAAAAAGTTTTTCAAGCTAAGAATCAATTCTTAATTTCTGCTATTGCATATTAGAAATGTTGAAAAACTCCTAAATATATTATGTAAATGCTGTTTGATATTAATTGACACGGTGGCTGTTTAAAATAATTAAACTGAACAATGGAATTCGGTTAATGTGGACCCTCCACGAGGACTAGGTCCACTTTATACGAATACGTAGATTTTATCAATGAGGATGCTATCTGTAAAACCATTCACTTAATTAATTTTATTTAATATCCTTGTAATTTTACTAAGACCGTCGCCTTCTGCAGTTGAATGTCGTGTGAATGTCATAATCAACAATAATTTTTGAAAACATTAAATAAATATCAACGCTTTTTAATTATGATCAGTCATAAATATTTTCAGGTTATTCTGTGCCTGTTTGTATAAATTAATAGAGTAAATAAACTTAAAAATAGACTAAAAGCTAATATGGACTGTGGGGTCCACTTACCCCACCTTACCTCTAAGGTTAAAGTAAAGTAAAGTAAAGTAAAGTGATCCCACAACAGACCCGGAGGTCCTTGGGGTAGTAGGAGGTTAGGGCTCCCACTTTTTCTAGACAATCGGCACTTTATGTCAGCCGGGTTGTCAGCCCTGCGTGACGGCCGCCTTTACCCCCAGAACAGGCGTCTGGTACTCATTTATGTTAGAGGCTGAGTCGACCCCAGGGCCATAGTGCCGCCAGAGGGTTTGGGTCAGTTTAAAAATCCTGACCCCAACGGGACTTGAACCCTCGATCCTCCGGCTTGTAGCTCAGTGCCTTAACCCCTACGTTACGGCGTGCCCCCACTCTAAGGTTAAAGTGGACCTTTATTGTAATGTAAAAAAGTTTATAAATTATGAGGATATTTCCATATTTGAATAAAATAACAATGCTATTTCATAGTTACAACGCTAATGATAATCACTGAAATTAAACCAAATTCAAATCCCTTAATTAAAAGAAGAAAAACAAATTCAAAACAGGGGTCCAAATTACCCGAAGGTCCTCTATTATTGGCATTCACTGTAAGTCTAATGACTCCCGTCAAATACCTCTGTATCCCTAGATAAATAAATTATATTCAAGATTAATTATATAGTATTATTTTAATTTCGAATCTGAAGTGAAGCTCTAGGCATTGATACATGCAAATTTCTCATTATGTTAGAAAATACTCGTTTCACAACAAAAATACCTCCAGGAAAGAATGATAAATGCGGAAAGTTGGAATGAAATGTAAAAAAAAAAAGCAAACTGCATTTCTATAAATTATTCATCCTAAATTATTAATAGAGGAATAGGGCTGCACTTTTCGGATGAAAATTTTATTATCAACATCTATAACACAATATAGACTATTATAATCTATTTTGTCATGTATACTATTTGGAAGAGAAAAATCTAGTTCTCATCAAATCTAATATATAAAAATAAATGTATGTTTGTTTGTTTGTTCGTATTTTATACGCTGCCACACCGTTCATCCGAATGTGATTGGGTTTTTTTGCAAAATGTTCAGGAGATTCCCGGGATGAACATACGCTATAAGAGAGTTGTGATGCTCAACTCCTACACCCTTAAAAATCACCCTTTGTAGTGAAAAACGTGATAAAAATCCTTTTTTTTGACGCTTGAATGGCTTACGCTGCCTAAAGCATAACAAATACACAACATTAATTTACACAGAATTTAATATCTAAAAAAAACTCTACAAAAAGCTCCGCGACAGCATATGTTTATCTTTTATGCATAACTCACAATAACCATTTTGTCTTTCATCGATGCCAAGAAGATCGAGATAAGTAGATTCCCGGACAAGCAAGCACTGCCGCACCGTTCATCCGATTGTGATGGGGCTTTTTGCCAAATGTTCGGGATTTTCCCGGGAAGGTTATAGCCTATGAGAGAGTCTTAATGCTGAAACCCTTCACCCTTAAAAATCACCCTTTGTAGTGAAAAAGTCCACCGCTATGGTCTCCAGGTAGCGTGCTGCCTTGTCACGCAGCGGGCCCGGGTTCGATCCCCGGTCGGGGCAGTTTTTCTGGGTTTCGGGGGTTTTCTTCACCTGTAAGACAAATGTCAGAAAAACTTTAAGGCCCAAACGGTGCCCGAAATCATATGGCCATCCTTATCATTAACATTATCATCATCATCCTTCACCGGTGCGGAAAGCAACGGGAAGCTACCACGCCTACAATTCCCTAGTAAAGCTGCATGTATAGCATGAAAATGCTATGATTGCAGTTAAGGACCTATCTTCGGGCAGAATTACTATGGATGGTAGTGAAAAAGTAAAATAAAAGTGATTTTTGTACGCTTAAATGGCTTACGCTGCCTTAACCATAACAAATACACCAAATTAATGTACACAGAATTGAATAGGCCTATCTGAAAAAAAAAGCATATGTCTATCTTTTATAGATTATTCAATATTATCATTTATTTAGGCGTAGCAGCACACGCCGGGTATTAGCTAATTAAAAATAAACATCTTTTATAGTGTGATAAAATTAGTAAACCTGGAGACGAGAAAATATACAAGTAAAACATTTTTACTTTGACAGTTGGACAAAAAAAGAAAATACTCTACTTTTTTTGTATTGACTTGCGTGGTACTACTTTTTGTACAGCATGCATATAAATATCCATACAGTCATGTCAAATTAAACATATCACTCATCTAATACAATTTATAAATAAACTTATTAGTAAGGATTATGTTTAATAATATTGATTTAAAAATAACTTAATTTTATTTTTTGTAAGAGATTAAGATATTAATGGGGGGGGGACACTAGCGTAGTTGGTTAAGGCAATACGCTACAATCTGGAAGATCGGGATTCGAGTCTCAGTGGGGCCAGGATTTTTAAAGTGGCCTGAACCTTATGTTGGCACCATGGCCCTGGGATCAACTAAGCCTCTATCGGAAATGAATATCAGACACTTGTTCATTGTAATATGAAATAACCATCAGACATTTAAAATTTCTCAGATGGACTTCTTTTCTGGAAACAACCTTTACATTTTTCCGAAAAAAATGTCATAATCATTCTTGATTGTGTTCTTATCGAAACAAACTATATTTTTTGCGCGTTTGTGTATTTTGTCGTACTTACAGCTATGGCGACCATGATTGAAAGTTAAACTCCTACATCTCGGAGTTGCCAACTGAAATAACAATACTGTAATAAAAATAACTATACTGTAATATTACATATTATAAACACGTGTGGGAAGTAAAAGCAGTGCCCTCATATATACTACATGAAATGTATATAAAAATAATATATAAAAGGTAGTGTTAATATACATTATACGAAACAAATCACTGCATTTTAAATGAACTGAACTTTATTTCAAACAATATAAAACAATAAATACGTACTTGCAGCGATTTTATCACAAAATTGGTCTCACGACCTCCTGTTGTTTTAACTAATAAACATTGCCCACACCGTTAATGTTAGTCAATTGTTTATAACGAACGCAAATATTTCCAACAAAGATGTTATTTTACTATTATTTATTATTCTGAAAACACCATCGCGTAAAAATAATATACAACGCACGTTTGGGAAGTGTTTTACAGAATCTCGGAATTTCCTCGCCTCTGTGAAAACCACTTCCCAACCTCGCATCATAATATATTATTATCTTTTTTTTCTAAAAAGTGCTATAATTATATCATATTTGATTATGTTTTTATCGGAACAAACTCTGTTTAAATCATCATCATCATCATCACTCCAGGGATTAGGCAATTGCCCGTTCCGACTTCATATTGCATCAGCCCATCGTCTTCTAGGTCTTCCAACATCACGCCTTCCTCTTGCTTGATAATTTCTGGCTAACAATGGATATCTCTCTTTACTCATTCCATCCATGTGATCAATCCATTTCTGTCTGTAATTTGTGACTTTATCCAATAAAGGCTGTACTTTCAATTCTTCTCTTATATCCTCATTTCTTATTCTATCAAGTCTTGTACATCCTTTTACTTGTCTTAGGAACCGCATCTCTGCCGTCTGTATTCTATCCTTCTGTCTTTTCACTAGAGGCCAAGTTTCACATCCATACAATATTGTGGGAACCGCCATAACATTATACATTTTTATCTTGGTTTCTTTTCTAATTTTATTTTTGAATGTTCTCTGTATTGTTCCACACACCGTCTGAAATTTATTTATTTATTTTCTGTTTAAATAAAGTCTGTAATTTTAGTGTATAGCCGTTTTAACTGCAATTTCCCATACGTGGTTCAGCCTTCACAGTACATTGCGTCTCATACTAACCATGTTTAAGATTTACAAAGACCTTGTGTAGATAATTCTGGGATCTGTAATATGTGGCATCTCACATTATAATAACTTATTTTCCCATATAGTGACTGCCATATGATTATTTAGCCGATAAATGACTGGAAAGTTGGGATTGTCGCAGCACGCTTGACGGACCTCTTAAATTGTTAACCAATGTTCGTCTGCCTGTGAGAAATACGCACGTGATGTATCGAAACGTCATTCACAACAGTGAAAGTTACATTATCATCTCAACCACATTAATGTTTAAAACAATAGGGAGACGAAACCAATTTTATGCTAATAGTATATTATGATGCGAGGTTGGGAAGTGATTTTTACAGAAGCGAGGAAAATGTTTAAAATCCGAGCAAGGAGATGCACTATCTCCTCTACTATTTAATTTTGTACTAGAGCATGCCATCAAATCTTTAGAGGATGAAGAAGGCCTACAACTCAATGGTATTAATAAGCTGCTAGTTTATACTGATGATGTATTACTACTGGCCGATAGCGAGGAGATACTATAGGTCAACAAGCACACACTATTGAGTAACACTAAGAAATTGGGACTGGAAGTAAATATTAATAAAACTAAATATATGGTCACACATAAAAATACATTATATAATGGAAATGGACAGGTAAAGATAAATGAGGGAAATTTTGAGGAAGTGGCTGAATTCAAATACCTAGGAACCACAATCACAAACAGGAATGAGATGCACAAGGGAATTAAACATAGGCTCAATTCTGTACTGGAAAAGCATGTTATTATGCATTACAGAGACTCTTGACTCCTCCTTTAAAAAAACGTTAAACTGAAAATATATAAAACTATTAATCTAGCAGTACATTTTATGGATGCGAAACACTGACTCTTACATTAAGGGAGGAAAGGAACATTTTTGGACCAAAGAGAGATGAACAGACAGGTGAATGGAGAAGACTGCATAACAGTGAATTGCATGGTCTTTATAGGAAGCCAGATATAATGAGAACAGTTAAGTCTCGTAGACTGCGATGGGCAGGACATGTTGCACGAATGGAGAATGAAAGACGTGCATGGAAGCTTCTTGTAGGAAAACCAGAAGGAAAACGCCCAGTTGGTAGACCAAGAATGAGGTGGGAGAATAACATTAACTATGATTTGAGGGAAGTAGATTATACAGGGGATGAATGGAAAACATTGGCTCAGGATAGGGATATATGGAGAGCTTATGTCCGCGCGGCCATGAACCTACGGGTTCGATAGTGCCAGTGAGTTAGAGTTAGAGTTAGATATTTTGTATAACACTTCACAAACGTGCTTTGTACGTTATTTTTTGAACGATGGTGTTTTCAAAATAATAAATAATAGTAAAATAATAACACATTTCTTGGAAATATTTGCGTTCATTATAAACAAATGACTAACGTTAACAGTGTGGACAATGTTTACTAGTTGAAACTACAGGAGCTAATGAGATCAATTATTGATAAAATGGCCGCAAGTACGTATTTATTGTTTTATATTGTTTAAAATAAAGTTCAGTTCATTCAAAATGCAGTGATTTGTTTCGTATATTGTATGTTAACACTACCTTTTGGATATTTTTTTGTATACGGTATACATTGTATGTAGTATACATAGAGGGCAGTGGTTTTACTTCCCACACGCGTTTTGCAATACGTAATATTACAGTATAGTTATTTTATTACAGTAGGTCCTATACTTATTTAGGTTGGCAACCCCGAAATGTAGGAAGCTGGACTTTCAATCATGGTCGCCATTGCTGTAAGTACGACAAAACGCACTACCGCACAAACATATTTTACACGAAAGTGCGTTCTGTCGTACTTACGGTGATGACGACCATGATTGAAAGTTTAATTTCCTACATTTCGGGGTTACCAACCTATAAATAACTAAATAACTATACTGTAATATTACAAATTACTTGCCTAGTGCGGGAAATGAAACACTGCCCTTTATGTAAACTACATACAACGTATGTAAAGTAAAGTAAAGTGATCCCACAACAGGCCCGGAAGCCCTTGGGGTAGTAGGAGGTTAAGGCTCCCACTTTTTCTAGACAATCGGCACTTTATGTCAGCCGGGTTGTCAGAACTGCGTGACGGCCGCCTTTACCCCCAGAACAAGCGTCTGGTACTCATTTCCGTTAGAGGCTGAGTCGACCCCAGGGCCATAGTGCCGCCAGAGGGTTTGGGTCAGTTTAAAAATCCTGACCCCAACGGGACTTGAACCCTCGACCCTCCGGCTTGTAGTTCAGTGCCTTAACCACTACGCTACGGCGTGCCCGTATGTACAAAAATATATTCAAAAGATGAAGCTGATATACAATTTACTTACTTACTTACTTACTTACTCACTGGCACTATCGAACCCGTAGGTTCATGGCCGCACGGACATAAGCTCTCCATACATCTCTATCCTGAGCTAATGCTTTCCAATCATTCCCTGTATAATCTACTTCCCTCAAATCATAGTTAATGTTGTTCTCCCACCTCATTCTTGGTCTACCAACTGGGCGTTTTCCCTCTGGCTTTCCTACAAGAAGTTTCCATGCACGTCTTTCATTCCCCATACGCGCAACATGTCCTGCCCATCGCAGTCTACGAGACTTAACTGTTCTTATTATATCTGGCTTCCTATAAAGACCATGTAGTTCATTGTTATGTAGTCTTCTCCATTCACCTATCTGTTCATCTCTCTTTGGTCCAAAAATTTTCCTAAGTACTTTATTCTCAAATACTCGTAATCTCCTTTCCTCCCTTAAAGTAAGAGTCCATGTTTCGCACCCATATAATATAACTGGTAGAATAATAGTTTTATATATTTTCAGCTTAACGTTTTTTGAAAGGAGTTGGGACATCAAAAGTCTCTGCAATGCATAATAGCATGCATTTCCAGAATTGAGCCTATGTTTAATTTCTTTGTGCATCTCATTCCTATTTGTGATTATTGTTCCTAGGTATTTGAATTCAGCCAATTCCTCAAAATTTCCCTCATTTGTCATTAGCTGTCCATTTCCATTATATAATGTATTTCTACGTGTGACCATATATTTAGTTTTACTGATATTTACTTCCAGTCCTAATTTCTTAGTGTTACTCAATAGTGTGTGCGTGTTGGCCTTTAGTATCTCCTCGCTATTACCAAAAAAAATTAACTGCATTTTAAATGTACTGAACTTTATTCGGAACAGTACCGCGGTGGACTAGCGGTTATGCTCCTTGCCTCTGGTCCCGAGAGTCGCGGGTTCAAACCCGGCCGGGCCGATGGATTTTTTTAGGAAGGAAAAATCCGAGGAGCAAGTCCTCCGGGAGGGACTTTAAGCCGTGGTCCCGAGTCTGAAGATTTTCAGGCTCGTAAAATATCCTTAAGCCTGAATAAAAAGGCCTCTAAGCAAAATTTACCGAATTTCCCCGTCTTAGTACTACCTTGGTTTCCTAGATGTCAGTATGAGGCGGAACGCTGACCACGGACCACTCAAATGACATATATACGAAAACAAGTGTAACTAAATTAGTATGGTTCAAATTCTTCCCTGTAGGGGGAAAGTGGCTAAATCTCTGTTAAAGGAAACAAGTGGTTACAAGAAGAATATAAAACAATACATTCGTACTTGCCGTCATTTTATAACCGGTGTCATGGCCTGCAGTAGTATCAATTAAATTATTTTCGGCATTTACCGTATAATCATTGCTCACACTGTTAACGTTAGTCAATTGTTTATAATGAACGCAAATATTTCCAACAAATATGTTATTATTTTATTATCATTTATTATTTTGAAAAATACCATCGCTCAAAAAATAATCTACAACGCACGTCGCTCAAAAAATAATCTACAACGCACGTTCGTGATGAGTTTTACAGAATATCGGAAATTACACTAATTTGAGAATCAGTACTTATAAAATATTTATTTTTTACGAAGTTTTCTAAACAGAAGTCTGTTATAACTGAGGACGACCGACACATCAGGTACGGATTTCAAAGTTTTATCAGAGATTTGAGAAACCAGTAAAATCTTTTCATAGATTGGTTTATTTGTAATTTTATTCCTTTTTTAATCTTTTTTAAATATTTTTTTGTACAGAATAATTATTATTAAACTTTTATGACCAGCCTCGTGGGCTAGTGGTCAGCGTTCCTGACTACTGTTTATGACGTCCCGGATTCGATTCCCGGTCAGACCGTAGGATTTTTTTCTTAAAGGGAATTATTCCTGTAGTTGGTCTGGAATTTAGGTTAAGTTTAGGTTAAGAACTCTCTTGCCGCTTCATTATCATTTATCATCCGTCATATCATCGGAGTAACGTAACTCTGCCTTTCAGGTGCCCCAACCTAAGAAATGGATTACAACTCTGTCAGTGCTAGGGGAGAAAGCCAGAAATGTCATAAAAGACAATCTGGTGGTATTAGACAAAAAATTTACTTTTACTAATTATGTTTTTTTTTAAATCGTAGATGATCCCTTTTCGAAATGACTGATTCACTTATAGTAAGACTTTTAAAAGCTTTTTATTTTATTCAATGCCACCATGTTGCCGTCTCGACATTCTGGTATTCTCTCCTGGTATGAGGTTATTCTGAGAACGCAAAATATATCTGGAATTGTACATCTACCTTCTTTAAACCTAATTAATCACAAATTTAAAATCCATTTAATATATTATCGTAAGTAATGCCACGAGTGATTTCTAATTCATCGATAAATTCACGATGTCGCCAAGTGACGAGTGAATTTATATAGACTATTTAACTCATGCCCCAAATGGGAGTCAATGACCAATCACATTTCAATGATTTCTGTTTTACAACCAATCAGAGTCGTGTTTCACGAAATATTTATCAGTGTTATAATTACCATATTAAAGAAAGCTCCTCCTTTTTAAAATTCTCAACAGGTCTGACCATTTATTTTGCAGTGACTGAGCCTATAAAAACATTTGTAGCAATTGATTATACCACCAAAAAAAGAAGCCACTGTTTGCACTTTTTTTCCCAGGTAACAATCCAGAAAAATATAATTGTCATATTTACATCATACGACATCAGAAATGAATCAATATACAGTTTGATGTGTTCCATATTTTCTTCACTAGAGTGCTTTCTTACAATATTGCGTTCCTTTGGCAATAAATAGTAGGCTATGATCTGGTTGCGGTGATAAACAAAAGAAGCAGATGAAGCGTACCTATCGTTTCTCATTTGTTTTCAAACATCGCCGTTTACATTAAATATATAAATATTTTAAAATAACTACAGTTAAATAATGATTTGAGGGTAAACAGCTTAATTTTATTCGTTAAATAGTCCTAACAAATGTCACTCTTGATTTCCAAATTCTCTAGATAAATTCACTCCTCACTTCGTGAGTCGTGAATTTATCGATAATTTGGAAATCACTCGTGGCATTACTTATGATAATCCAAATTGGCGAGTGTGTTCCCGAAAAAATGCATTGAGTTTGAGCAGAAAATAATTCTTCAATACGTTTTAGTTAACGTATATTAAAATCCTCGCTTTCAGTTTACCAATTGACGCAGATGAATCATATATTGATGGAGCAAAGATAAATAAGAGCGATGGTTTTTGTTATTTGGTGTCAATTACAGAAAAAGATGGAACATCTAATAAAGAAATAGTAAAAGGATCAGTAATGGAAGAAAACACATAGGGATGTTATATTCTGTATTATGGAGTAAAAACATAATTAACTGAACAAAACAACTAATTTATAAGTCCATGCTATAAAGTATATCCACCGCCGAGGTTTCCAGGTAGCGTGCTGCGGGCCCGGGTTCGATCCCTGGTCGGGGCAGTTTTTCTGGGTGAGGTTTTATCGGGGTTTTTCCTCACCTGTAAGACAAATGTCAGGAAAACATTAAGGCCCAAACGGTCCCCGAAATCATATGGCCATCATCATCTTCCTTACCATTGTCATTATCATCATCATACTTAACCGGTGTGGAAAGCAACGGGAAGCTACCACACCTACAATTCCCATGTAAAGCTGCAAGCATGAAAATGCTATGATTGCAGTGAAGGACCTGCCTTCGGACAGAATTACTATGGATGGATTACAAAGTATAATGCTAAATGGATCGGAAGTTTAGACAGTGACATAACAACATGCCAACAAAATAACTGGAGTTGAAATGGATTTTTGGAGAAGAGCTGCCAGAAAATCTCAACTGGAAAGAATTAGAAATACAGAAATCATAAAATTGATGAATGCAGAAAGAAGTATAATGGATGAGATTGAACACAGAAGGCTAATATGGTATGGACACGTAAAATGAATGCAGGATGGAAGACTACAAAAGCCACCTATACATGGAAAATTAAAAGAAGGAGCAGAAAAGGAAGACCAATAACTACCTGGAAGAATAACATTCAGAATTCAATGAGGAAATTTGGTGTAACAGATCAAGACACAGAGGTCAGAGAACTATGGAGAACTTTAATTAAGGGACATTTGTGAATGTATATTACAAACTGATAGTCTATAAGTTTGCAGTCATTTAGGTATTTTTAAATACTCATGTTAATTGTTAAATTGGTTGGAGAAAACCCTCAATGATGAGGAAAATTCTCAAAATGAATGAATGAAGTTAGGTTTCAGAAGTGAATACTATGTTAAAGGGTTGTCGAATATGTAAAGAGTACTTTCCCCTGACCCCATAATAAACACCGTGTTCCAAAATGATGGACGGGTTTTTAAGTAGTTGGTATAGCTTTACAAATGAAATTGCATGCGTGATTATTTGCTGTACTGAAAGAAAAACTGTGAAAGTTCCATATCCTGTATGCAGTAATTTGTTTCTTGTCATTATTATGTTGTCAGCGTTAAATTTGTGAAAATGGCGATTCCTGTACAGAAGTCATTCTGTGTGTTGCAATTTGCGAGGTCTGGTTCCATTGTTGCAGTGCAGCGAGCTTTCCGACGGCAATTTCGAATTGATCTTCCGACAGATAAAATTATCCGTCGATGGTATAAACAGTTAGAATCAACTAGAAGTATCTTTAAAAGGAAAAGTCCAGGACGTCCACGAACACCAAATGACGCGTTGGTCCAGATGACATGGTTTATTCCCATAGCCACCACGGTCTCCCGATCTCACACCTTGTGATTTCATCCTGTGGGGGCATGTGAAGGATCATGTGTATGTACCACCATTTCCCGTTGACCTTTCAGACTTGAGAAGAAGGATTGTTGCTGCTGATGAATCCGTTACTCCAATTATGCTGACCAATGTTTGGGAGGAATTCGACTATCGCCTAGATATGTGCCGTGTAACGAAAGGTGCTCACATCGAATACTTATAAAGTATGTTACGAAAACTCGAAGAGTTTCCCTTTAATCCCCTTTAAGTTTTGTTCTTTTATATATATATATATATATATATATATATATATATATATATATATTATGTAAAGGTTATTAAAACAACTTTGAAACCCCGTCCATCATTTTGGAACACCCTGTATTCATAATACATTTTTTGAATCGATATTAAAGGAACCGTAGGCTGTAATGTATCGCATGCCTAAATGGTGATATAGGGCCTATGGTTTAAGTATGATTCTGCATTGGAATGCAAAATTTGAAGTAACTAAATAAACTCTGCCCCTGACAGAATTTCTAATATAAACACTAACCCCTATATTTATAATGAACGTTACACAAATTGAATAATGGCTACATACCATAGTGGGGATATTACTCAATTTTGTTGCAACTGGCTATAAACACACTTTCCGCTAAGAGGTACAGCAGTTCCCTCTAGTGTAATATTGGTATCAACTCCTTGATCACCAGCTACTACAGCTCAACCGATAAATATGTGATTTTTAAAGTAGGCTATTCTATTCTACGTACATGGCCAGTCGCAATTAAAAACTGGGTGCTAATAGAAAAATATTTTTTCAAAGCCTCTTATTTTAAATTGAGGTAAATTTGTGAGCCGTAAATCTATTACACGGGACCTACGACGTTACTTGGTACACAAGAAAAATATCCTCTATTCCAGAAATAGGCACAGCAACAATTAGATAATTTATATATGGCCGTATGATCTAAGATTATCTATGTATTAATACGTGAAGAAAAAACTTTGTACCCCTTCTTAAGCGCATTGCGCGCACGGAGGAGTGTGATATTTGGTATAATTAAAGTTCATATAGAGAGGAAATGCAGAAAAATCAAATTTGTATAGGCTATAATATGTGTTACAAATAAATTAAATTAAACAAAATAAAATAAGTTGTCTCTAAGGAATTTATGTGTTTTACTTATTTATTTGAGTACTCATTCATTTGTTTACTTTCATATTGAAAGTGCATTGTTACAAAAAAGAAAATAGTACAGCAGCAATGTGAATTGACTTATTCTCGCGTATTTATTATTAGTGGTTTAAAAAAAGTGAGCAGGTTTCATCAATTAAATTTAAATTAAACCCTGTCTGATCTTTGTTTCAGTAATATCATTACATCCTCTTTTATTTAGATATTCGCAACTACTTCCATTATGCCTCGACATAGAACATTGACGGGTAGGACGATGAGAGAGAAAGAAGAAGGGATATATATTCCCGTACACATGATAATAGGCCAAATGCAAATTTAAATAGTATAAATAGTATTCAAATGACGCGTTATAGTTTTTTAAATATGGCTTAGCCAAGCTAACCACATATTTCCTATCCTTCGTATATTTAAAATAAATCGAAAATTAATTAATAATTATGTATTTGTGACAAACTCAAAAAAATAATGAATTGTGGTCGAAATTCGACCGCTGGGCGATCACTAGTTTATATTATGTTAACTATTTATTTACTTTTTTTTATTATTGATTTCGTACATCTCAATGATGGATAAATCATATTTGAAGAGAAAAATTATGCGCTCAGACCGGGACTTGAACCCGGGACCCTTGGTTCTCTAGTCCAAGTGCTCTACCAACTGAGCTACCTGAGCAAGTACCGATCTAAACTGTTAACATGAAAAAAGTCGTACTGGCTGTAATGTATAATTCCCAAATATGTCTTCTTAATAAAGGAGCCGCCATTTGCAAGATAGAAGCATGGCTTCATAGCATTTGGTGGACGGGAATTACAATGTATATAGAGAAGGATTTGCGTTTAGATCGGTACTTGCTCAGGTAGCTCAGTTGGTAGAGCACTTGGACTAGAGAACCAAGGGCCCCGGGTTCAAGTCCCGGTCTGAGCGTATAATTTTTCTCTTCAAATATGATTTATTTACTTGTTTATTGAACTATATGGAGTTAAGGTCATGTGGTCTCTTCCACTCAAACATAATATGTCACATAAAATGCAACAATCGTACCAATATTATAATATTTAATAGTGTTTTTTTTTCAAACCGACAACAATATGAGAGCTAATAATGGTAAGGGTAATTTTAATTAATTTAAATTTAATAGGTAAGGTAGAGGTAAAGTGATCCCACTACAGGCCTCAGGAGGCCCTTGGGGTAGTACGAGGTTAAGGCTCCCACTTTTTCTTGACAATCGGCACTTGATGTCAGCCGGGTTGTCAGCCCTGCGTGACGGCCGCCTTTACCCCAGAACAAGCGTCTGGTACTCATTTAAGTTAGAGGCTGAGTCGACCCCAGGGCCATAGTGCCGCCAGAAGGTTTGGATCAGTTTAAAAATCCTGACCCCACCGGGACTCGAACCCTCGACCTTCCGGCTTGTAGCGCAGTGCCTTGACCACTACGCTACGGCCAAATTTAATAGGAGTAAACATATAACTTCAACAATTTATTTGTATTTGTAACATTCGTCTGATGAAGATTACAGTGTATTGAAACAGCTGTTTTTAATGTTAAATGAAATAAATATTAATTTTGTGATAGTTTTAGTAAATAAACATAATGGATTTTCATAAAGTAAACACCAAATTAATTAATTACTAAATTAATTCTGATAATAAGGTATAATTAATTCATTAAATCAATATTAATAACATTCAAACCAGAAGTACTGTGTTCAACCCCCGATGCCAATCAAGATGAGATTTCTTCTAAATTCCTTCAGTTATCAAGGCAATTGATTTCATTTTACTATAGAACGCATGCCACCATTATCACAATTTCATATTGTCATCAAAGAATGAAAATAATTACATATTCTATGAATAATGCCAAATTATAATGCATAATACTAAAGCAGGAAAGCAATTGATATTATATATTTTTATGCCCGTCCAGGCATTTATTTTTCTTAACTTTATTAATTGTGATTTGAAGACCGAATAGATTACACTGAGCAACAAAAACATTTTTTTTCGTCTCAGAAAGAAAAAATATGTGATTCTGATAATATTTCTTCTCCTGAATTCAAATATGATATCGGTTTTTCTCCATCACGCAAGGTTTCCGAGAGACAGGAATTTATAATTTCAAACACTTTAATATTTTCTACATTCGTAACTACACAATATTTGAACATTCGGACTCACCTCGAAAGTAAGAAATGACGATTTCCTGCTATATTTCGCCTGTGGAGCATCCCTCTTGATGGTCCAACAATAATCGGCCAGCATATTAGGATTCCATTTGCCTTGATATCTCTTTTTCATAGCTGAAATCTCCTGATGAAAGTGTTCCTCGTGCTCATCGCTCACTGCGCCAAGATAATAAATGGACAAAAAAATATTATTAAAAAGTAATTATCTAAATCCATTAATTGAAATTGAAATAAAATAAACTGTATGTGATGGAGAAATTCCGAATACATATTTGAAAACACGATAAGAAACTGCATTAAGTACAACTATTGGTACTCATGAGACAAAAATCATGTTGACCAGTGTAATTGGTCTCATTCTTGATGTATATGTTGATTTTGACCAACACTTTATTATACGTACTTACTCACTGGCACTATCGAACCCGTAGGTTCATGGCCGCACGGACATAAGCTCTCCATACATCCCTATCCTGAGCTAATGCTTTCCAACCATTCCCTGTATAATCTACTTCCACCAAATCATAGTTAATGTTGTTCTCCCACCTCATTCTTGGCCTACCAACTGGGCGTTTTCCTTCTGGCTTTCCTACAAGAAGTTTCCATGCACGTCTTTCATTCCCCATACGCGCAACATGTCCTGCCCATCGCAGTCTACGGGACTTAACTATTCTTATTATATCTGGCTTCCTATAAAGACCATGTAGTTCATTGTTATGTAGTCTTCTCCATTCACCTGTCTGTTCATCTCTCTTTGGTCCAAAAATTTTCCTAAGAACTTTATTCTCAAATACTCGTAATCTCCTTTCCTCCCTTAAAGTAAGAGTCCATGTTTCGCACCCATATAATGTAACTGGCAGAATAATAGTTTTATATATTTTCAGCTTAACGTTTTTGAAAGGAGTTGGGACATCAAAAGTCTCTGCAATGCATAATAGCATGCATTTCCAGAATTGAGCCTATGTTTAATTTCTTTGTGCATCTCATTCCTATTTGTGATTATTGTTCCTAGGTATTTGAATTCAGCCAATTCCTCAAAATTTCCCTCATTTGTCATTATCTGTCCATTTCCATTATATAATGTATTTCTACGTGTGACCATATATTTAGTTTTACTGATATTTACTTCCAGTCCTAATTTCTTAGTGTTACTCAATAGTGTGTGCGTGTTGGCCTTTAGTATCTCCTCGCTATCGGCCAGTAGTACTACATCATCAGCATAAACTAACAGCTTATTAATACCATTCAGTTGTAAGCCTTCCTCATTCTCTAAAGATTTAATGGCATGCTCTAGTACAAAATTAAATAGTAGAGGAGATAGTGCATCTCCTTGCTTCAACCCATTCTGGATTTCAAAAGTGTCTGAAAACTGTTTGCCTACACGCACCCTACTCGTTGAGCCATTTAGACACATTCGTATAAGTCTAACTAACTTTTTAGGAATTCCGAACTCCAGCAGGATACTATATAACTTCTCCCTCTTAACACTTTATTATACATCGAAATAATTTAATGAACAAATTATAAACATAACGACTATAGTGAAATAATGAAGTTAGAATCTATTATCCGCTTTATAATTTAATTATTATTGCTTTGTAACTGCTATTGTTACTTTCAAAATGCGTTCACCGCTGTGGTCTAGAGGTAGCGTGATACCTCATCACGCATCGGGCCCGGATTCAATCACCAGTCGGGACAAGTTTCCTGGGTAATGTTTTTTTCGGGGTTTTTCCTCACTTGTAAGACAAATGTCAGGAATCTTTAAGGCCAAACGGCCCTGGAACATCATCTGGCCATCATTATTATCATCATTTATTAAGTTTAGGATTAAGGCCTCTCCAAGCTCATCATTACCATCAACACCACCTATCATATCATTCGGGCAGCGTAACTCCGCCTTCCTGGCGCCCCAACCTAAGAAGTGGGTTACAATAACACCATGCCAGGAAAGAATACCAGAAAGTCGAGATGGTAACGTGGTGGCATTGAATAAAAAAAAAACTTTTAAAAGTCTTACTGAAAGTATGTTCGCTACTACACTTTTAAAACAGACGGCAATAGTAAAAACTATTCGTATACTGTCTTCGGCTACTATGGCTCGACTGATAAAGCAGTATGTAACTAATTTTAACATATCATCGTTTGATTAATGTCTTTGACATCGTCCGATTTCTAATAGCCAATTTTGTCGGTCCATCCAATCTCCTGGCTGTAGATGTTTCTCCTTCATGTATAAACATATTCCATGACTCCAGGAGGTTTCAGGCCTTCCTCTGCCTCGTCTTCCCTCAGGTTTCCATTCCAAAACAGATTTTGGTAGTCGATCCTCTTCCATTCGCTGGACATGTCCGTACCATCTTAATTGCTGAGTTTTAATATAATCTAAAATAGTGTCTTCAATCTTCATTTTCTCCCTTATAACTGAGTTCCTCGTCTTGAAATTCTTGCTGTCCTTCGTATAAAATCAATTTCCGTTGACAAAAGATACTTATTTGTTTTTGTTGTTAATGGCCAAAGTACTGCTCCATAAGTAATGATGCTTTTAACAATTGAATGATATATATTCATTTTATTTTTATTACTTATATTTTTATCCCACAATATTCCATTGAGGCAAGCAATTGCAAACTTTCCTTTATTATTTCTATTTAACATGTAAAATGATTATATTATATAGGTATTATTCTCACTACGATGGTTGTCCGTTTATATACACGACACTGCTTGACAATGATTAACATGGGGAATTATTATAGCTGCGGTAGTCGGCATCTTTGTATTTAATTACATATAACAGCTGCGGGGAAACAAAGCGAGCCGCTGGGCAATAATCATAGCGAGGCTACAACAACAACAACAACAAACATAATAATAATAATAATAATAATAATAATAATAATAATAATAATAATAATAATAATAATAATAATAATAATGATAATAATAATAATAATAATGATAATAATAATAATAATAATAATAATAATAATAATAATAATAATGATAATGATAATGATAATAATAATAATAATAATAACAATAATAATGATAATAATAATAATGATAATAATAATAATGATAATAATAATAATGATAATAATAATAATAATGATAATAATGATAATAATAATTAATAAAATAATAATGATAATAATGATAATAATAATAATAATAATAATAATGATAATACTAATAATAATAATAATAAATATAAATGATAATAATAATAATAATGATAATAATAATAATAATAATAATAATAATAATAATAATAATAATAATGATAATAATAATAATAATAATAATAATAATAATAATAATAATGATAATGATAATAATAATAATAATAATAATAATAATAATAATGATAATAATAATAATAATAATAATAATAATAATAATGATAATAATAAATAATAATAATATATAATAATAATAATGATAATAATAATAATAATAATAAAAATAATAATAATGATAATAATAATAATAATAATTAATAATAATAATAATAATAAAATGATAATGATAATAATAATAATATAATAATAATAATAATTAATAATAATAATAATAATAATAATAAAAATAAGACAAACAATAGCAAAACTCAGGGAACAAAATTGGATAGTACATTTCGGCAGGATAAAATCACATGTTGGAAATTATGGGAATGAAATGGCAGATCAATTGGCAAAACAAGCTGCAACAGAAACCAGCGTAACCGTAGAATATACAAAAATACCTAAATCATCAATAGTTGCCCAAATAAAAGAAGAAGGAACCATTAAATGGCAGAACGAATGGGACAACGCAGATAAAGGAGTCACATGTAAGAAGTACTTCCCATCAGTCAGAGACAGATTAAAACTTAAATGTGAAATAACTCCAGAATTTTCTGAAATGGTAACTGGTCATGGAAAAAATAAATCACATCTTTATCGTATTGGAATATTAAACAACGCAACCTGTCCATGTAGAAAAGCAATTCAAAATGTAGAACATCTGCTTTATAATTGTGAATTGCAGCAGCATTCTAGAAATAAGTTGAAAGAAGAAATCAGCAAAGAAGGAGGAACATGGCCTGTGACGGAGAAAGACCTAATACACAAATATTTAAGACATTTTAAAAAATATATAAAAACAATAGTGTACGAAAATGAGTGATTAACAAGTGACGAAGATAAAAAAAAACATGTAAACAAAAACCAAATATGTGATGTTATGTAATGTTATGTTATCTGATTTTATGTTTGTTATGTTATGCATGTAATATTACTACGGTAATGGGGCATGCTGAAAAAAAAAATGAAAAAAAAAATAATAATAATAATAATAATGATAATGATAATGATAATGATAATAATAATGATAATAATAATAATAATAATAATGATAATAATAATGATAATAATAATAATAATAATAATAATAATAATAATAATAATAATAATAATAATAATAATAATAATAATAATAATAATAATAATAATAATGAATATTTGTTGCAGAGGCATGCCCTATCGCCTATAGAGTCCTTACTTTCAACTCTGGGACCCGAGTTTCATTTTTGGTAGCCTATATGAAAAATAATAAAAATAAATAAATATTCTATGGATAAAGGTACATTATAATGACTATTTAACTGATCTCGCAAATGGTAGTCAATGACCAATCACGTTTCAATTAATTCTGTTTTACACCAATGACAGTCGTGTTTCACCTCGCTCTTTATCGATTTCTCTTTATCAGCTCCTGCTGTTGTGATAAAGAAAGCTCCTCCTTTTTTAATATCCTGAACAGGTTAGACCATTATTTTTCTCCAACAAATTCATTGAATATAGCAAATAATGAATAGATTCAGTGATTTTACTGAGTTGTTTATTCAAAATATAAATGATTAACCTATAATGTTGATTATAATAGTTTGCTGTGTGTCATTATTTCTCCACTAGAGTGCATTCTTACAATATTGCGATCCTATTTGGCAATAAATAATATGATCAAGTTGCAATGAATATACATAACCTCACATTTCTAATTTGTTTTCAAACATTGCCGTTTACATTAGGGGAAGTGGAGAAAACGACTGCTGGAAACGGGAAGGATGGAGAAAATCAAACCTTCTGGAAGGCCTCGCATTAGCACGGATGCAGAAACAATGAAGAGAATTGTGGAGGCGTTCGACGCTAGGCCACAAAAATCAACCCGCCAAGCTGCACGTGAGCAGTGATTTGTATTATTTTGTTCTATTGTTGTAATTTGAAGGATTCCCTTTCCAATGATAACATCATATTTCCTTTAATAATAATATTTTCGTCATAAAATGCGATCAAACGTATAACCATATTTCTGAATCACTCTGTATTACATTGCGCAACAGGACTAGAAGGCCCTTGACCTACCAGCCAACTGCTGGCCTCACATCTGCATGTGTTAATCACAGAAGTGACGACCATCCTCCCAGTACAGGGATAACGTGTGATCTGCATGTCGGGTCCTTCACCCGTTATACCTGGTTTTCTCAACCTGGAACCGCTACTTATTGTAGCTACCCAATTGCTTTACGATGCTGGGTGGGCATCGGTCCCATTCTGGCCGAAATTCCATGAGAACATTTCTTCTCCGTGGAGACTCGAACCAGCGCAACTCCCGTAGCTCTGCGCCAAGGCTTCCTGCTTTAACCACTTGGCTACGGCGCAGGACCCATAGGTAACCAATAGTTCTTCTTCTTCTTCTTCTTCACTTCACGGGCTAGGCAAATTGCCTGTTCCGCCTCACAGTTGTTCTGTCCATCTTTTCACTGGCCTTCCTACATTCCTTGAACCTCTTGGCTTGTAGTTCAATGCTGCTCTTGGTAATCTTGATACATTCATTCTTTCCACGAACTAGCTCCAACGAGGGATGCCTCAACGGCTTCAGAAGCGGATGAAGAAAATTGTTCTCAACGGTAAAGAGGCGGAAGAGGAAACCTGCAAGCCAAGGGGTAGATGGGACTCCAAAACTTTGGTTAGCAACCCGTCTAGGAGAAGGAAACTCCGAAATAAATCCCCTATCCACTAGGAAGGTGGTTGTGCGTCTGGGCTGGTAACCCGACCATGTAAAAAGTTTCCAAACTCATCTCTCTCACAGTGTTCAGCAAATAGTTCTAATTTTATAAATAAAGAGTTATTTTCAATATTTCTCTCATATTAATCCATATCCCAACTTATAAGGTAACCTAAATTAGCAATACATGAATTAAAATTGTTAATGGTTGCTATGATTTTTAAAGCCCATCCAAGAAACGTTTTCAGTTTGTAATTAATGTATACTGGGTTATTGAAAAATCTAACAGATTCCAAAAATTAAATGGTCTAGGATGTACGGAGTAGGCTTGTGTACATTTATATACTCAGTTTTGAATGGTGAGGAATGGATTTAATGATAATACATTTATTTTAATGTATTTATATATTTTATTTGTGTAGAGGGTCGATGTATCTAACGGCAATTAAATATTGTCTTAATAATAAGACATGTTTGGTGCAAATGTGAGAAAATATAAATAATATTTTGTACACTAGGAAAGACATTAAACACAGAATTAATTTTTACATTTGTGCAATATTATGTGACAACATCTAAACTATAAAATATAATAGTTTATTTGTAATACATGGAAACACTTAATAATTTTGTATATTAACAGTACAATTAAGTCTTATATTTGAAAAAAGTTATTGCCATAAGACAGAAAAAAATCACATTTAACGTCATCTACTTCCAGTTGCACAATGTGCAGTTATTTCTGTGTGTTGCTCCATCGATAACTCCTCTTCATCGATATATTCTGTATATATCTGTACCGTATTATTACTGAACTCGCCCTTTCCCCATCTCTTTCTTTTGTTACATGTGCCGCACGTAATACAGTCCCGCGACACGAAAGACCTGTGGTCAGTCACTAGCGTCAGGCCGACCGGCAGTTTTTCTTGAGGGCTTGAAGTTTCGTTGCCGCGAGTTGTGGATCCCGAGTCGCGTTGTATTGCAGTAACTTTGGGGGATTATTTATTGGAATTGTTCTTATTTGCTGGGAGAATAAGGGGGGGGATCTGTTGAGCCCAAGAAATTGTTTACATTGAATGAAAAAACATTTTGTGTCACTCGCCCAATACTTGAACAGATTTTTAAGACTATTTACCTCATAGACCGATAAAATTGCCTCTTCCAGTCAGTGTTGCCAACAGAGATATTGTTCCTCTTTTGAAATCAAAATTCGTAATGAGAGATATCTCCGCAAATTAACTTCTTTGACAAGGATGTCGATTCAACAATGTACGGTCAATATGGAAACAGAAAGTTCGAAATCAAACATTAATGATGGCGGTAAATAGAAATCGGTATTGTTTTTTGAATAATTGTACCTTTTAAGTTGATAATTTATTAAATGCTGTATAATGAATCTGCATTAGTGTTAATAGTTATTTCTCATACAATCATCTGTTATTGATTTTTCCCAAGCCCAAAGTGATTTAACAGTATGATATGCAATTTATAACTATACAGCCGGCTTAGAAATCGCACGGAAGTAAGATCGGAATACATAACCTCACATTTAGTAAATATTAAATATAATTATTTTTAGCTTCTGATGTTGTATTATTCGATAAATAGTCACTCCAAATCCAACGCGAGTTTGAATTTTCGTTAGACAAAATCACGAGCGACAAAGTCGCTCCTGATTTTTTCAAAAAAAAAACACAAATCCTCTTGTTAGTTTGCCGTTGAATACTCCTCCAGATTTTGAATATATAGTTCGGACATACGAAATGAGACGTTTGGCTGTTTTAGTTGGTAAAGCCTGTCAGCTCAAGGAACCAGTATTACTTGTGGGTGAGACAGGCTGTGGAAAAATAACTATATGTCAGATTCTAGCTGCAATATACAGACAGACATTCTATACCATTAATTGTCATATGCATACAGAGAGTGCAGATTTCCTTGGAGATCTTCGTTCTGTGAGAGATCGTAGCAGTGATGCTTAATCTGTAAAGTTATTCGAATGGGTTGATGGACCCCTATTACAGCAATGCAAAATGGTGAAATATTCCTTGTCGATAAAATTTCACTTGCTGATAATAGTGTATTGAACATACTTAATTCTCTGTTGGAACCTGAGAGAAATTGTTGCTTTCTGAAAAAGGTGGCGACGAATTAAAATCAGATGCACCTTGCATTATTATTGCTCATAAAAATGTTCGTATCGTTGGTAAAACGAATCCAGGAGGACATGATGGCAAGAAAGAGGTGCCTCCAGCCCAGCATAACAGATTTACAGATATATGGTGTGAAAGTTGCAAAGAAAGATCAGATCTGGATGCAGTTATAGAACACAATTTGAATTCTTGCTTGTTCTTGGAAAATTAGCAAGATAGTGCCACATCAGATGTAGGCAATCTTCTGGATATAATCGAGTGGTTTATTTCTACTGATATGGGAAAGAGGTTCACAATAAGTATTCGAGATATATGACATTGGTGAATTTTATAAACATGTGTACTGAAGATCCAAATAAAAAGTCTGAAGATGTGAAGAAATTGGACTTTCCCTCTGTATATATTCATGGAGCATTTATAATTCTTTTTCACAGTTTAGGGTCAGGTGTAGCCAGCATTGACAGTAAAACAAATTGAAGAATTGTGTGATGGATCTGTGAATCCCTGATGGGACAAGTACAATTAGACTTCCGTGATATTGATTCTAGTAAAAAGATTGTCACTGCAGAAACACATTTTGGAATTCATCCATTTTATATCAAAAGAGGTGTCCTTCCAACATTTTATGTTCGAACAACTGTATTGAGGGGACTGCAGTTGAACAAACCTATCTTGCTGGAAGGAAGTCCAGGGTTTGGAAAGACAAGTCTAGTTGCTGCATTAGGATATAATCTCACAAGGATTAATTTATCAGAAGAAACTCTTGTGTCAGACTCATGTGGAACTGATTTGCCAATAGAATGTGGTGATGGTAAACAATGTGCTTTGCGTGATGGACATTTCCTTAGAGCGCTGAAAGATGGAGGTTGGATATTGTTAGATGAGTTAAATCTTGCTTCCCAATCTGTGCTCGAAGGCTTGAATGCATGTTTGGATCACAGAGGCGAAGTGTTCATTCCTGAATTTGGCAAAACTTTCCACATTCAGAGTCAGAGTAATCGTTTGTTTGGAGCACAGAATCCACTGAAACAGGATGATGCAAGAAAAGGACTTCCTCAATATTTTCTAAATGGATTCTCTCAGGTGTACAAAGATTCAATAACAAAAGATGATTTGAAATTTGTCATCAGATCATTATTTCACATACTACCTGATGATTTAATCTATTCCATGGTGATGTTTAATTCAAGACTTGCAAAATAAACTGGGGAATCAAGATTATGGGGACAAATACGTGCTCCATGGGAATTAAATCTTGGAGATCTTTGCCGATAGTATGAGGCTGTGGTACATTACTTCAAAACTGAAAAGGATATTAAAGATAAAGAAAAGAGTGGTGAGATATTCAGACCAGGGAAATTTGTTGATCTTATTTATATTGGTAGAATGGGGACAAAAGAGGACAAAGAAAATGTGAAGAAGTACACATTGAAGATTTTGAATCCTGACATCCATTGTAACCCATGATATTTACCACTAATTCGTCTGACTTCCAGCACATTATTAATTGATGATATAGCATTATCACGTGACGGTTGCAAAATTCAAAATAGATATGGACATGGTTCAAAAGCTGAAGTGGTCCAGAGTTTTCCACGACAACAAAATTATCTGATGCATCTAAGAGGGCATTTTCCAGCTTTACGTTAAGTATCAAGATGTGTCGCAATGAATTGATTTTCAATACTAGTTGGTCATTCTGGTAGTGGAAAAACGAGTTTGGTGCAACTTCTTTCTCAGCTTGTACGACAAGAATTGCGTGTTTTGTCTATCAATTCAGCAAGGTATATCATGAAGATCCTAGGAGGCTTCGCACAGGTGGACTACAATCACCAGTTAGACGAGATCGCAACGTGCGTCGATACTGTGAGAAGGCGGATGGGGAACCCCCGATCTGATATTATTACTATCCTGCGCCAATGGGAAGCTTTAAGGCGGCTCGCATATCAAGATAACAACGTACAACAAACACTTACCAGTGAAAATGTACTTAGTAAGAGTCGATTGACCACACTTCTGAATTTAGTAAATGTTTTATTACAGAAGTTATCGATGGAGCAACACACAGAAATAACTGCACATGGTACACAGTAATGGATCGTTATGACTGATTTAAATACCATTGATCTTAATCAATGTGAAACACTGTTAGTAGCAACAAAAATAAATAACTAAATAATTCAATTTTAATAACCATATTTAAACTCTAAGTTCCCAAATTACAAAAAAAAATTATTTATCAATAGGCTTCGTGGTAACTTGCCATTATGGAATTTACATACTTCATGGCCTGTAATTTTGAGAAATTCTTTCATTTTTCTTTTTGATGCTGATTGAATCAAGATTTTTCTTCTCTGGAAAACTTATCAGACAAAACGTTTAGAATTACTACTGTATTACTTTTAGAGCATGCTGATAAATTACTAAATAACAAAAACTATTGTTCATTTCACCTCTTAGAGGAACAATTTGCGATTTAATTATATTAACAAATGCATTGAATTGAAAGTTTTAAAATATGTGGCGCTTACTATAACCAAGACTAGCAAATATAATGAGGGATTCAGTGGCAAAAGGGCACACGCCACCTATATAGTGTTTAAGATTTTGGTACCGTAATACCAAACAGTGACTCCTAGCATAAAATACTTTGGTGGTATGGGTATCTTTTCCACAGGCTTCTCAAATGTTACCACTCGAAAAACAAACAAATCTCGGAAATCATCACAAGAGCTTTGAATCTGTATAGAGTAACAAGAAAATGGTTAGTAACCTGAGATATTTTCCCGAAATCTATCGGCCCAGACAAAAATTTCAATTCCAAAAGGAGAACATTATTGGGAAAATCTAGATGGTTGTTTACTTTTGTTAGGTTAAAGTAATATTTTCTGACGTGTCTCAAAACTGAGATGCAGGAATTGAATTTGGTCAAGAAGCATTTGACCACATTATGTTGAACAAGTGTAAATTAAATTCTGCGTTTAATTATAGTATATAATAAATTAAACATTTATTTACTTAAATTTTGTCAAATCAAGTGGAGTAGTTGCTCCTACCCTTAGCCTAAGTGTTATTTGTTCATCATCTTTCACCGATTTTGATTCATTTGTCTTATTGTTGTCACTACACTTTCGACTGTCGACATTTTTGTGATCACTAAGTTGTTTTTCAACGATTGATACCTCTTCAACATCTTTATATCTCCTCAAATATTCACTGTTGGTTCTTAAGTTGCTTTCTGATGATTTTAACCTCAATTTATTATCATCAATAAGTTTACGATTAATATCACTAACCTGTCTTTCTGTTGAATTAAAGTGAATTTGTCCATGATTTTGAATTCTCATATCATTTTCTGAAATAATTTTGGGGAAATTGCTAATGTAATACTTCCGTTGCTGATGAGAAGGGATGAATACAGAATTCCCTTCGATGCAAACTTGCTTTTCATGATCAGTAATAATGCCCCCTCTGCTGGGAGGCACTACGAACTTCACAGGCATTGTCAGAGGTGGTGGAGGGGGAACTTGCTGGCAACTATATGCACTGTGGAATATGTTGGTTGATATGCCACTCGGATGACAGTAGGAATCCAAATGTGTTCTTCCAGGAAGAAAAAATGAAGGGCGAGGCATGAGACTGAAGTCCTGATGCAGTCCAAATAGTTCGGGAGGACAAAATTTAGACCCAACTAATGGAGGTGATGTATAATCGTGAGGTCTTGGAAATCTCGGATCATCCAGTGAATCTCTGCAAAATAAATAAATAACAATAACTTCTATTATATTGACTTAGGCTTTCACGTCCGGAGTTACTATGATGATCTTGTAGAAGATTTCCGGGCTGTTGGCCGTGGTCTTGAGGCTTGCAGTTCCCCGACGTTTAGTCAGAGACTGCGTCCGGCATCCTCAAGGGTCTCTGGCGAAACGTCGGGGAACTACAAGACTCAAGACCACGGCCAACAGCTCGGAAACCTTTTACAAGATCATCATAACAATAGCTTCAATAATACCGTAGCAATAATTCGTAGATACTAATTTTATTAATATTTTACGAAACACTTTACAACATGTGACGCAAAAAAAAAGTAAGTTGCAAACGAACATCATGCGCATGCGCCAACAAATGCGAAGTGATTTACACTATGAAATCACGGGATGCGGCTAACATATATTTAACGAACCTAAAAGCTAACCTAACCCAATTTAAGTACTCTAACCGTGAAAGACTAACCTAAAAGCTAACCTAACAGAATTTAAATACTCTAAGCTGTGAAATAACGCAACGCCCGAAAATAAATAGCAAGTTCTAAAATTCTGAAATATATGTGTAGAGTTAACTATTTTGGCTGCACTGGCCTTTGTTGTTGCATAGAATATTTGTTAAAATCAATATGGCTGCCATGTCTTCATGCTACATATGTAGTTAAATATCATAGAAAAATGTATTGAAATAATCGTTAGATAACATGTAAAAGTAATTGTAAATGGTGGGAAATAATTTGAAAAATGAAACCCTAAGATTAAAATTTGACAGGAGTTTATGAAGGAATTAAAAAAAAAAAGTCGCGTCACAGATTGTAAAGTTTAGCCATATTTTATAAATAACCAAATAATATACTAGAATTATAACAAAAATTACAATACACTGTTTCAAACCACTAAAAGAAAATGAATAGACCAACGCAAGACATACATTTTGATCACCAAAACTAGGAAAATTACATTGAGCATTATATTTATAGCCAGCAATGGAAGGAGTATGCTGTGAAAATTTAGGAAACTTAATAAATTCTAAAAACTTGCTGACGTGACATATTAACGCTGAAAAAAGAATAGGCCCACATGACAAGGATAATATAGTTTTAATAAATAGTAATTAACAACTTGAAGTAATATAAAAGTATACAGAAAGGACCACAATCACTAAATTAAGAAATTTCAGTACATTTGACTAACGGAGGATAAATAAATTACAATTTAAACGTCCATTCATGCCATTCACATAATATCAGTAATATACTGCTAAAAATATAGTTTTAAAACTAATGACTTCATAGTAATAAATACTGATTATTTTATATTTAAAAAATAAATATATTAGAGCCTTCCTCTTATAGCATTTTAAATAAATTATGTCACTATGAGATTATTCTGTTAACTATATTATTCTCTTTTAACACGCTTTATACTAACTTCACCTGTATCTGTCTATCTATGTAACGGAATTTTTCTACACGATTTTCACCCACTTAAAAACATTGGATCGACTTGAAACTTTGTATGCTTGTAAAGAACCAATAACAATACAATACGTTCATACATTTTATCTAATGTCCTGGCCAGGATCATCAGGACATCAAAAAATAAAGACCGGTATAATAGATTGCGGACGTATCGAATTTTCAGTCCATCGTTGTAAGAAATTAATATTATATCCTCTGGTAGCTCAGTTGATAGAGCGGTGAACTGTAGTGGTATATAATTTCAGTAATCCATAGGTCGCTGTTTCAAAATAGGTCCGGATGATTTTTTTAGAAGAGTATTACTTTTAGCTCATAGTATCGAATTTAAAGATACTTACATTTTTATCTTATTCTGTAAAATATTAATGACAATTTTGTAAACTTACCACATTGTAATTTATCCAAAAAATATGAGATGAATACGATTAACTGTAACTATTTATCTATATTAAAATATTCATAACTCTTATAATACTGCTAGATAATAATAATTTAAGAAAATATGTAATTATATTCGTGCCTAGACACTAAAAATATCGCAAGCAATTAAATTTTCATAGGATTCCGGTTTATGACAATCAATTAAACTAAAAATTAAAAAATAAATAATGGTTTAAAAAAACTAAAACAACACGCTTTATTAGAAAACCGAACTAAAAAATGAAAAATAATTTTAATTTCCCACACGCTTGGGATAAAATTAAAGTGGTCAACAAAAAAATCATCTCCAACACATCTAGAAAGAAAACTAGAGTTATCTACAAGCAAAAAATAACTTTACCATCAAAAGCGTGGGGTACTTTTTATGGTTTTTACGTTTTCTTCTTAGAGACTTTACTTTTACCAATATATGTTTATTATCAAATATATTAATTGATATAGAGCACCCCACGCTTTTGATGGTAAACTATTTTTTTTGTAGGTAACTCTAGTTTTATTCTAGATGTGTTGGAGATGATTTTTTTGTTGATCACTTTAATTTTATCCCAAGCGTGTTGGAAATTAAAATTATTTAATTTATATATAGGTGAAGTTATGTTAAGTAGCAGATTAATTTAAATAAACATATTAAAATAAATAATAAATTGTTTGATATAATATCATTTGCCGATGATCAAGTATTGATTTCCAGTTCGGAAGATGATCTACAAAGAGCTATTTTTAATTTGGAAAAAATAAGTGCCAATTTATTATAATTTTAAAATTTGAAGAATAAAACTAAAATTTTAGCATTTAAAGGACATGATACAATTAGAGCAAAAATGGTAATTGAGGATATAATTTTAGAGCAAGTGAACAGTTTTAAATATCTAGGTTTCAATTTATCATATGTTAAAACTAAGGATATTGATGACAAAATAAATAAATTTAATCTAATATGTGGCACTATTAAAAGAACACTTAAAACACAAGAAAAGAAACAAAAATTAAATTTCATAACGTAATGGCTGTTCCTGTATTGGTGTATGGATAAGAATATTGGACGATCACTAAAAGACAAGAACAAGGATTGGAAGCAGCTGAGATGAGATTTTTAAGAAATATAGCAGGATATACTCTGCTGGATAAGAAAATAAATGAAGATATTAAGAAAGGAATTAAATATTTTCAAACTTGCAGATCAAATAATCAAATATAGGAGAGCCTGGAAAAGAGCATATTGATAGAATGCCAGAAGAAATATTTCCAAAATTATTGCTAAATTATAAACCACATGGAAGGAGAAATGTTGGAATCACACACACACACACACACACACACACACACAAAATGGTCTGAACAACTTTAACAAATCTGGATTTCATGAAAGCGGAACGAGTCAACAGACCTGGATGATGAAGAAGGATTATATTATTCTGCATAACACCGAGGTTAAGAGCAACAATTCACTGTATTTAAAACACATTTTATAAGGGTAGATGTATAATTAATTTAATTTGAAATATTATTCCATTCCAGTAACGCAGTTTAACTTCTCACCATTTAGTTACTTTACGTGCCCCACGCCACCCGGGTCTTACAGTGGCAACACTTGTCGGGAGAGGGATTTTAAACTATGGATCACACACATATTTTTTTGACCTCACAAGGACATGTAGGGCCTCCCAGAATGAGTGATCAGCTCAATGTCAGGGCCACCTCCAAGACAACACAACATTGAGATGAAACACACCATTGACACACACACGTATTTATACTGAACATGGTGAATATGAAAATAATAGCCAGATGATATTCGGAGACCATTTGGGCCTTCACGTTTCCTGATTTTTATCTTACAGGTGAGGAAACCCCCCAAAAAAAACATCACCCAGCCAGGAAACTAGTAGCGACCGGGGACCGAACCCGGGCCCGTTACGCAGCGACTTTATTCCCAGAGCACATCAGTGGAGCAATTTTTACCAATTGAGCTATCAAACCCTAGAATATCCTGAGAGCGAACCAACGTCCTTCTACAACTTGAAATACAATTTTTGTCAATTTCCTTTATTTCGATTATCGGATTTTCGTGTACACAAATGTTGATTATTTTATCATTATTATAATTTTTCACGATTATGTTCGTCTCACCTTCATTGATACAATTCTTAGATATACATATTCCTAATGCGTGGGACGTTCAATAAATAATGTCATAATTTTATTTCTCGCTTTACTTTAATTGAAAATAAAACTTTATAAAACCTACGTTCACTTCTTCCTTCATAACGTTACGAAGTTTCATTGTTTTCCGACAGATGGCTGTGGTGTACTTTTTAGTATTAAAATGACCGCTGCTCGTGAAACACGTATAAAGCAGAGAGCTGACTGAGATTAGGCGAACCTGACATTCAGCTAACCCAACGACTGACAGTTCTATCTACTGCTTGATCCCAATAGACTTTCGTAGGCGCCTGTCATTATTTGAAATGGTCTCCCGTTCCGCAGAAAAATTTTCTATGACAGCTCTCTGCTTTATACGTGTTTCACGAGCAGCCGTTTCTTTGGGAGAGTTGTACATCGCAGCCATCTGTCGGAAAACAATGCAACTTCGTGATGTTATAAAGGACGGATTTACCATACGTTCTGTACAGTTTCGTTCATTTCCAATGAAAGACAATCGAGAACTAAAATAATGTATAATACTAATTGAACGACGGAACAGGCACCTCTTGCCTAAACCAGGAAGTGAAGAAGGAGAAGAAGAAGACTAATTGAACGACCTGGTATTTTAGAGGCTAGTTTGCTGATGAATAAAAACTCACTAAAATATTGCCTAAACACAACGTTACATAGTTACAACATAGACACACTCATAGTCTATCAACAATAAATTAAAAAATCATAATGTATCCTTTTGAATCAAGTACCTTGATCTGGACGCTTCTCTGAATCCTTTAGCAAAAGGGTTGCTAGCAATTTTGAGACGAGTAATCTGAAAAAGTAAAAATAACAAATTAAATCAAAATGCAGAACAATTAAAATGTGCCAGGCTTTCAAACTTATTGAGGTAATGTTAAGGGCATTTTTGAATTAAGGGCTGTTTACAGAACATGAATAGAGTTAGAAAAGGAATGGAGGGGCCTGGTAATACAGACAGGTACCGGTATCGTCTGCAAACGAGGCGGTATGGATGTAGCGGAAAGGAAGACAGTAAAAATAGTGTATATGAGGGGCGAGAGAAATGCACTTTGTGGAACTCCCGGTAAGAGAAGTTTTCAGTCAGAGTTATTCCCACTGTTAAAATTGTCGATTAGTGGGATATTGAGCTACAATTTTAATAAAAGCGGCCGAAACGTTGAATGTCTTTAATTTTAAATTAATAAAATGATCAGAGTTTCGTCCAAAGCTTTTTCAACATCAAAGAACATCGCTATTTTATTTATCTTGGAGTTGAATCCCGTGGCTATCTGGTCAATCAGCGGTAACAATGGCTTTCTAAAGCTAAATTGATGATTAGGTAAAATGTTTTTCTCAGATTTTTAATCCAGCCAAAATACGTTTTTCCATTATTTGTTCAGTTCGGGTATAAGACTAGTTGAACATAGTTTATCCGGTTTGGAAGGATCTTCACCGTATTTTTTGAATAGTGATAAATGATAACACTGGTCGACAAAAATGAACTTTTTTTCTTTCACAAGAATAAAAATATGAGATTTTAGAAGTATTTTTCATCCTGAATTTAAATGTCATTTCAGTTTTTTCCTATCAGACGAGAGTTTTCTGTGATATTCATTTACATTTTTTATAATTTTTAATAAAATCCATCTAACAAACTCATTCCGACTTACCTAGAAAGTGGTAAATAGTGATTTTCGGGCATATTTTGCATCTGAAACATCTCTTTCTTCATCCAATCCAGAGGTCCTGGTTCAAGTCCCGTCCGAGCAATTATTTTTCGTATTATGTCACATATATATTTTTTTAGTTGGTTGTTATATTCTGCAATTTAATTCGTCTTCTTCCGTTACTTTTATTAAAGTAAGTCCATCCATAGTAATTCTGCCCGAAGGCAGGTCCTTCATTGCAATCATAGCATTTTCATGCTATGCTTGCAGATTTACTAGGGAATTGTAGGTGTGGTAGCTTCCCATTGCTTTCCACACCGGCGAAGGATGATGATGATAATGATAAGGAAGATGATGATGGCCATATGAGTTTGGGGACCGTTTGGTCCTTAAGGTTTTCCTGACATGTGTCTTACAGGCGAGGAAAAACTCCGATTAAAACCTCACTCAGAAAAACAGCCCCGACCCGGGCCCGCTGCGTGACAAGGCAGCACGCTACCTCAAGACCACAGCAGTAGATACCAGTTTTACAATAAACTTAGTTTGAAGAGAAAAATTATACGCTCAGACCGGGACTTGAACCCGGGACCCTTGGTTCTTTAGACCAAGTGCTCTACCAACTGAGCTACCTGAGCAAGTACCGATCTAAACGCAAATCTTTCTTTATATACATTGTAATTCCCATCCACCAAATGCTGTGAAGCCATGCTTCTATCTTGCAAATGGCGGCTCCTTTATTAAGAAGACATATTTGGGAATTATAATTCTTAATAAAGGAGCCGCCATTTGCAAGATAGAAGCATGGCTTCACAGCATTTGGTGGATGGGAATTACAATGTATATAGAGAAAGATTTGCGTTTAGATCGGTACTTGCTCAGGTAGCTCAGTTGGTAGAGCACTTGGTCTAGAGAACCAAGGGTCCCGGGTTCAAGTCCCGGCCTGAGCGTATAATTTTTCTCTTCAAATATGATTTATCCATCATTGAGATGTACGAAATCAATAATAAAAACTTGGAAAAAGCCGTACTGGCTGTAATGTACAATTCCCAAATATGTCTTCTTAATAAAGGAGCCGCCATTTGCAAGATAGAAGCATGGCTTCACAGCATTTGGTGGATGGGAATTACAATGTATATAGAGAAAGATTTGCGTTTAGATCGGTACTTGCTCAGGTAGCTCAGTTGGTAGAGCACTTGGTCTAGAGAACCAAGGGTCCCGGGTTCAAGTCCCGGTCTGAGCGTATAATTTTTTTCTTCAAATATGATTTATCCATCATTGAGATGTACGAAATCAATAATAAAAAATAAACTTAGCGTTAAATAGAATACAAGATAAATACTGATTCTAAGCTATCTGCACCTATTTTTACTGTTTTTCATGTCATTTCTTTAAGCTTGATTTAAAAACTTCCATGAAAATTTACTAACGAATTATTGTTTGAGTTAAAGTGTTTTTAAATCACCAATTGCATTTTATAACTGACTTTGATATTAATTATTTTCTCACGTGTCGCATTGCGACGTTTGAATTGGGCGGGCAGGGCGAGAATGGCGTGCTAGAGGGCTCGCACAAATCGGCCGAAGTGTCTGGAGTATCTTAGCAGACAGTTGCTACCTTTGTCTCCCACCCCTCTCGAGAAAGATCGGTGGCCAGAGGATTCTAGGCTTCGAATTATCTCGAAGCTATTTCTAGAAGTTTCATCGCGCCTATAAAAGTACCAAAGGAGACAATATTAATTGCAAATAATTTAATGTCCATACGTATGTAGGATTGGTGTACTTACTTGCTGATTCTGATAGGCTGTAACAGTCGTAAATGTAGTCTCTGGAAACGTGTATGTCAGAGCTTGATCTACGCGTGCTTGTTGCTCTGGAGGAGTGTCCAGATCTTTGGTTTGCAGTATATGAACTCTCGGCAGGTATTTGTGCATAGAATGCAACGACACCTACAATGACATATTCACATAAAACACTATTTCAAATAAATTCAACTTACAACATTAACTAACCAGCACCATCGAACCCGTATGTTCATGGCCGCGCGGACATAAGCTCTCCATACATCCCTATCCCGAGCTAATGTTTTCCAATCATTCCCTGTATAACCTATTTCCTTCAAACCATAGTTAATGTTATTCTCCAACCTCATTCTTGGTCTACTAAGTGGGCGTCTTCCCTCTGGCTTTCGTACAAGAAGCTTCCGTGCACGTCTTTGATTCCCCATTCAGGCTACTGCAAACATATCCCCATTTTCATTTAGAATTATGTTTCTAATTTTCTCTATTCTAATTCACTGATATAATTCTCTAATGTTGATATATATATTTTTTTTTTGCATTCATTTCAAGATCATTAATCTTCTCGCTCAAATATTCCATCTATTTACTCTTTATTAACCTGGTGGTTTCTCGTCTAATACTATCCAATTGACTGACAACAATAGTTAGCATAATTTGAACTGAGAAAATCTTGTACAATAATCTACCTTAATTTAGCATCTCCTTTGTAGGTAGGCTATATTTACTTGCACGAATACGACCTGTCGCGAGAGGAAATTTAATTCTGGATCACATAATTAATTTTTGAACATACAAAAACATGTGAGGCCTCCCCAGATAAATGATACGCTCAATGCCGGGGCCAGTTCTAAGACAATACGAAATTTTAAAACAAGACATTCAATTAACTCATATTCATACTAAAAGGAAATCAATTGTTAGCCATTTACGATGCGTTAGAGCTCATATTCTGAATGGAAAATAAGGAGAGGATATAAATAGGGAAAAGGCAATCATTAATAGAAATGGAGGATAAACTTTTATAAGATTCGTGATGTGTCCCGTTGAGGCATTATTCAAAATTAAAATATAAAATATGGATTCACCTGAAAGGTCCGTCTCCTCAATTTAGAAATGGAGGATCCGTAATGGATTATACAATATGCACAAAATACATGATTGCAGACTCAAGAAATTTCTGTATAGTTGACAGAATTGAATATATTTATTTAATATGAAGGGCTGTAGGGATCTAGTTATTCATGAGCAGGCAACAACACTGTTGCCCTTTTAACATGTTCTAGGTGGGTTAAGGATCGCAGAGAAGATTTATTAGGTGTTTGCAAAGTTTAATACAGAAATTGCAAAAAAAAAAAAAATGTAACGTTAGTGGAGATCAGATTATTGAAAACCTCTAAGTATATTTTTTAAAAAGCAAGGGAAAAATTCAAGGTCAAATAACAACGAATCGGGTAAAAAATAAAAGAAGATACAAATATGTATACAGACAGAAGAAATTGTTCGAAAATAGTCTTTATATAGCAACTTGTTAAAATGCAGATTCTACCATTAATTGACGCTATTAGAAGCAAAGGGGTGTAAAAGCAAGTTTTGCAGTATTAAAAAAAAACAGATTTAAAGTGAAGTTGTATAAAAAACCATAACTAACTAACTCACTGACACTATACAACCCGTAGGTTCATGGACGCGCGGACATAAGCTCTCCATATATATCTCTATCCCGAGCAAATGTTTTCCAATCATCCCCTGTATAATCTACTTCCCTCAAATCATATTTAATGTTGTTCTCCCACCTCATTCTTAGTCTACCAACTGGACGTTTTCCCTCTGGTTTTCCTACAAGAAGCTTCCATGCACGTCTTTCATTCCCCATTCGTGCCAAATGTCCTGCCCATGGCAGTCTACACGACTTAACTGTTCTCATTATATGTGGCTTCCTATGAAGACCAAGTAGTTCATTGTTACGTAGCCTTCCCCATTCACCTGTCTGTTCATCTCTCTTTTGGTCCAAAAATTTCCCTAAGAACTTTATTCTCAAATATTCGTAATCTCCTTTCCTCCTTTAAAGTAAGAGTCCATGTTTGGCATCCATATAATATAACTGGTTGAATAATGGTTTTATATATTTTCAGTTTAACGTTTTTTGAAAGGAGTTGGGAAGTCAAGAGTCTCTGTAATGCATAATAGCACGCATTTCCAGAATTGAGCCTATGTTTAATTTCGTTGTGGCATCTCATTCCTATTTGTGATTATTGTTCCTAGGTATCTGAATTCAGCCACTTCCTCAAAATTTCCCTCATTTGTCATTAGCTGTCCGTTTCCATTATATAATTTATTTGTATGTGTGGCCATATATATAGTTTTATTGTTATTTACTTCCAGTCCCAATCTCTTAGCGTTACTCAATAGTGTGTGCGTGTTGGTCTTTAGTATCTCCTCGCTATCGGCCAATAGTACTAACAACATCAGCATAAACTAACATCTTATTAATACAATTGAGTTGTAGGCCGCCTTCATCCTCTAAAGATTTTATGGTATGCTCTAGTACAAAATTAAATAGTAGAGGAGATTAGTGCAACTCCTTGCTTCAACCCATTTTGGATTTAAAAAGTATCCCAAAACTGTTTGCCTACACGCACCGTACTCTTTGTGCTATTTAGATACATTCGTGTAAGTCTAACTAACTCTTTAGGAATTCCGAACTCCAGCAGGATACTATATAACTTCTCCCTCTTAATTGAATCGTATGCCTTTTTGAAGTCTAAGTATAGTTGATGTACAGCACCATTATATTCCCATTTCTTTTCTAAAATCTGTCTTATACTAAAAATCTGATCTGTTGTAGACCTGTTTCTTCTAAATGCACATTGATGATCTCCTAGAATGTCATCAATATAGGGAGTAAGTCTGCTTACTAATATATTTGTTAGAATTTTGTACGAAGTTGAAAGTAATGAGATGCCCCTGTAGTTGTTACAATCAGTTTTATCTCCTTTCTCATAAATTGGTACGATGATTGATTCCTTCCATTCATCTGGAAGAGCTTCTTTTTCCCAAATCATACTAAGCGTATCTTGTCCATTTTTATGTCTGACCACATATTTAGTTTTATTGATATTTACTTCCAGTCCCAATTTCTTAATGTTACTCAGTAGTGTGTGCGTGTTGGCCTTTAGTATCTTCTTGCTATCGGTCAATAGTACTACCATCTCCAAATACTTGTTACTGTAATAGTATTTTATTTGTAGACTTACATTAGACATTTTTGTCCATTAGATTAACCTATCGTAGACCTACTGATGAATATTCTGTGCAATTTAAATTAGAGAGGAAATATATTATGCATAATAGCATGCATTTCCAGAATTGAGCCTATGTTTAATTTCTTTGTGCATCTCATTCCTATTTGTGATTATTGTTCAAATACCTAGGAACAATAATCACAAATAGGAATGAGATGCACAAAGAAATTAAACATAGGCTCAATTCTGGAAATGCATGCTATTATGCATTGCAGAGACTCTTGTTGTCCCAACTCCTTTCAAAAAACGTTAAACTTAAAATATATAAAACTATTATTCTACCAGTGTATTATATGGGTGCGAAACATGGACTCTTACTTTAAGGGAGGAAAGGACATTACAGGTATTTAAGAATAAAGTACTTAGGAGGATTTTTGGACCAAAGAGAGATGAACAGACAGGTGAATGGAGAATACTTCATAACAATGAACTACATGGTCTTTATAGGAAGCCAGATATAATAAGAACAGTCAAGTCTCGTATACTGCGATGGGCAGGACATGTTGCACGTATGGGGAATGAAAGACGTGCATGGAAACTTCTTGTAGGAAAGCCTGAGGGAAAACGCCCAGTTGGTAGACCAAGAATGAGATGGGAGAATAACATTAACTATGATTTGAGGGAAGTAGATTATACAGGGAATGATTGGAAAGGATTAGGTCAGGATAGGGATGTATGGAGAGCTTATGTCCGCGCGGCCATGAACCTACGGGTTCGATAGTGCAGTGAGTAAGTAAGTAAGTAAGTATATATTTTTTTGTTTTTGCATTTAAACGATTATTTAAATGAAATGCAATGTTATTCTAGGAAGCATTTGGTTAACCCTTATTGAGAACAAATGAATTTTTCTAGTAATATCGCATTGACCATTAATATGCGCATATAAAAAGGGTAGGAGCTGTTTAAAGCGTGCTGAAATGTTAAATTACGTTTGATTATACGGTTCAACAAATTCAAATTACACGTTGTAGACGAGAATCCAATTATTTACATAAGGAAGTCATCTTCATAATACCGGCGGTTTAGCTTCCTAGTCTAATTTTATCCAAATTCCCGCATCAACTCAAACAGCTATTTTAAATTTATATGAAACCTCCTCTGAAATTAAGATTATTTATTTGAAACTGTTTTCTTTATCTGAAAGGGCACTCACTCACTTACAAACTTTGGAAATACTTTACAACATTGACGTGAAAAAAATATTCTAAGTTCCAATCATAACGCCATGTGCATGCGCCATGATTTGAGGAAGTAGATTATACAGGATCGGCCGCGGTGGACTAGTAGTTATGCTCTTTGCTTTTGGTTCCGAGGGTTTCGGGTTCAAACCCGGCCGGGGTCGATGGATTTTTTTAGGATGAAAAAATCCAAGGAGCAAGTCCTACGGGAGTGACTTCAAGCCGTGGGTCCAGAGTCTGAAGATTTTCAGGCTCGTAAAAGATCCTTAAGCCTGAATGAAAAGGCCTCAAAGCAAAATTTACCGAATTTTCCCGTCCTAGTACTACCTTGGTTTCCTAGATGTCAGTATGAGGCAAAACGCTGACCACGGACCACTCAAATGACATCTCTACGAAAACAAGTGTTATTAAATTAGTATGGTTCAAATACTTCCCTGTAGGGGGGGAGCGCCTAAATCTCTGCTAAGGGAAAACATGGGCTTAAAAGAAGAAGAAAAAGGTTATACAAGGAATGATTAGAAAATGTTAGCACAGGATAAGGGTGTGTGGAGATCTTATGAGAGCGCGGCCATGATCCTATGGGTTCAATAGAGGTAGTGAATTAAGAGTTAAATAGTGATCGGGTACCATTTGTAACAAATATTTCTGTACTACTTTCTTACAGGCGAGAAAAAATCGCGGGGAAAAAATCTCCACCCAGGAAACATGGCTCAATGGGGGACCGAACTGGTACAGCATCGTGTGAGAAAACAATATCAATAAGAGGCTACAGTAGTGAACCTGAAATAAATTTTCCAAATACTAAATTTTAATTTTATATAATTGGTATAAAACAATGTTATGTAATTGGTGAATGATAAAATCAAGGAATATAGAGATAAATGGTTTAGACACGTAGAAAGAATGAACGTAACAAGATTACCAAAAGCAGCATTTAACTACAAGCCAAGAGGTTCAAGGAACGTAGGAAGGCGGTGAAAAGATGGACAGAACAACTGTGAGGCGGAACAAGCACTTTGCCTAGCCCGTGAAGTGAAGAAGAAGATGATGTAATTGGTGTTTAGTCGTATGACTATTTTGAACAATGCGAAATCAATAAAGATTATATTTTATACCTCCCTTAAAAATAAAATGTTATGAATACAAATCATTGTCAATTGACCCACTCTAAATTTTATAAATTTATGCACAATACCAAATGAATATTTACTCGGGGTTTTGTAAACAGGCTGACTCTTTGAATTACCTTGAATTCTACATTGATATATACAGTCACTTTATATAGGATCGCCTATCTATCTACCTGTCTATATATAATGGCGTAGTCCATTGTTGAGCTATAGCCTCTTCTTTGTAAGGACCAAGTTAATTTTTAGTTAACTTATTTGCTCGTACATGTCATCCGGTCATCACACCGACCCAATGAGACATCTAACAAGCAACTAAGGTATTGCTAGGACGTTGATGTCGGTAAATTTTACTTAGAGGCCTCTTTATTCAGGCTTAAAGAAATTTTACGAGCCTGAAAATGTTCAGACTCGGGAACCATGGCTTAAAGTTCCTCCCGGAGGACTTGCTCCTTGGATTTTTCCGTCCTAAAAATCATCTACCCCAACCGGTTTGAACCCACGACTCTCGGAACCAGAGGCAAGGATAGGATCACACCGTTCATAAATTTAATACTTTAAACGATATTGTGTTACATTTGCAAATGTAACACAATATCGTTTAAGGTATTAAATTTATGAAAGGTGATTTTAGTAAAAAAATCTCAAATTTGTCTTTTTGTACTTTTAAATTCGCAGACTGCGATGTGCAGGACATGTGCCACGAATGGAGAATGAAATACATGCATGGAAGCTTCTTGTAAGAAAACCAGAGGGAAAACACCCAGTTGGTAGACCAAGAATAAAGTGGGAGAATAACATTAACTATGATTTGAGGGAAGTAGATTATAGAGGGAATGATTGGAAAACATAACTCAGGATAGGGATGTATGGAGAGCTTATGTCCGCGCGGCCATGAACCTACGTGTTCGATAGTGCCAGTGAGTTAGTTAGTACTTTTAAATAGTTTGAAATATTCTGCACAAATTGATATAAATATTATTGACATATGCTCATTTTAAGTATTTTTAATACATTTTTAAAAGTAAGGCTGCATCAATAATTGTAAAAACTAAAATTTTCATATAAAAGACCCGTTTTTTTCAGGAACTATAAGAGGTAAATGTATGAACATTTTTGAGCATGTATATACTTACATATGTTGATATGGAACCACTTTGTGCTCTTACAATTACACTGAACAACAAAAAATAAACTTTTTTGTCAAAAAGAAAAATATGTGATTCTGATAGTATTTTTTCTCTTGAATTCAAATGTGATATCGGTTTTTCCCCATCACGCAAGGTTTCCGAGAGACAGGTATTTATAATTTCAAACACTTTAATATTTTCTACATTCGTAGCTACACAATATTCGAACATTCGGACTCACCTAAAAAGTAAGAAATGACTATTTTCTGCTATATTTCGCCTGTGAAGCATCCTTCTTGATGGTCCAACAATAATCAGCCAGCATATTAGGATTCCATTTGCCTTGATATCTCTTTTTTCATAGCTGAAACCATTTGAATTAGTTCATTTGGTTTTATTTTACAATGAAAAAATGGACGGAAAAACGTTTATTAAAAATAATTATTTGAATCCATTAATTGAAATTGAAATGAAAAAAATTGTGGGTGATGGAGAAATTCCGAACACATATTTGAAAACATTTAAGACTTTTAAAAAACTGCATTAAATACAACTATTGGTACTAATGAGACAAAAATCATGTTGACCAGTGTTGTTTTTTTAAATGAAAACTTGCAAAAATAAAAACAAACAGAAGTTTTAAAAACAACGTATTTTCAAAAGTAAGAAGAAATGTAACTCAAAAGTGCTTCAGTAAACTTACTAAACATGTATCTGAACAATGTAAAAAATTCACATTTATACCTCAAATAGTTTCTAAGAAAATGGTTCTCAAAGTTTTACTTTTTAACATTGTCAGAATAGGGTTTATGATCTGCCCTTAATATTTGGTTTTAGATATATTTGAAAAAGGCTGCACAAGATTGGATCGGATAAGGAATGAAGATATAAGAACAGAGTTAAAATACATATTCATTGGATAAGAAAATCAGAGAATATAGAGAGAAATGATTTACACATGTGGAAAGAATGGATGTAACAAGATTACCAAGAGCAGCATTCAACTACAAGCCAAGAGGTTCAAGGAATGTAGGAAGGCCAGTGAAAAGATGGACAGAACAACTGTGAGGCGGAATAGGCAATTTGCCTAGCCCGTGAAGTGAAGAAGATGAAGAAGAAGATATATTTGATTTACCTGTCCCCTGACTAGAGGTTTTCTGTTATTGGTCAGCTTCAGTTTGTCAAAAGCCACAACCCCTTGAGCCATCCACAGTTGTCCAGTCGCAGGAGAGTCTGGATGTACGTAGAGATTGTGCGGAAGAGGCGGATCTCCTGATCCAGCAACCATCCACTGTGAACTGCCAGAGTAACATCTATTGTATTGAAGCAATTTTCTACAACAGATAATATCATTTTTTCTATTATATCTTTAAAAAATCTTACGCACTACTAGACAATAAAATGCAGTGATGTATTTTGTATTCAACCATGATTAGTGGGTCACTGAACTCACTGTGACTATAGTCCTGCCGCTTTCTCCCCGGCCCTGACGTTTTCACGACAGTGTTGCCGACATGGATATTCTGTGGGAGGGCCGCTTTATGTAGCACGCGGAATATCAATTCACGACACTTTCTGTTTATCCAGGACGTAAATATTAAAAATAAAAACTAATTTTACTATGCGAAATTGAAAATGAGACAGAAATATGAGATTCCTCATTTATCGCTACGTAACACATTATTCTCGAAAATATTCAGAATGCTAATAAATTCACGAAAACAATAATTCCATACACCACTTCAAAACTATATAAAATGAATACTGAACATAGTTTTTATTTGACTATTTAACTCATGCCCCAAATGACAGTAAATGTCCAATCACATTTCTATGAATTTTGATTTACAACCAATCACAGTCGTTTTTCACCTCGACTTTATCCCTTTCATATTATCAAGTGGCTCCCAGATTGTAACCAGGTAGACCGTCCTTCATTGCCGAATGTAGCCAAATTCTGCTTGCGAGATATAATAGAAAAACATTCGTACCAATTGATTATACCAAAAAAAAACCATTGTTTGGTGCATTTTCTTAAACGTATTATTTACCAGGTATTAGCGTTCCAGAAAAATATAACCATAGGACATCAGAAATTAATTAATAACCTATAATGTTGGTTATAAACAGTTTGATGTTTCTTTTTTCTCCACTAGGGTGCATTATTACAATATTGCGATTCTATTTGGTAATAGATATGATCTGGTTGAAGTGATGAACAAATTAAACATAATAAACGTTTCTCATTTGTTTTCAAACAATTACAGTTTACATTAAATGTATAAATAGTTTAAAATAACTATATTTAAATAATGATTTGTGAGTATACTGCTTAATTTTAATCGTTAAATAGTCCTAACAAATGCCACTCTTGATTTCCAAATTTATCCATAATTTGGAAATCACTTTTGGCATTACTTATGAAAAACCCTTCTCATGTATCGTTAAAATAAAAATCGTAACCGTTTATCACACGAGCGAAACAGCAAACAAACAAACAAACAAACAATCAAACAAAGTCTTACTGTTACAAAATACAAATGAAGCCCTGCGGTTAGCAGAAATACAGCCGAAACATCGCAGCAATTTAAAACTTTACTAGAAGCGTCAAGAGCAGTCATTGGTTGTGGCAGAGTTCCACTGCCACATCAACTATTTTCTTATTGGCAATAGAGGGCGAATTTCTCCCTTTACCCCTCGTACAACCTAAACGTCAGGGCTGGAGACTCAGCGGATGGAATTTATATGCTATACAGATGGGGAAAAGGGATCGGAAACAAAGCGACAATACATTCTACACATGGAAAAAATTACTACTGGAAGGACTGGTCTACTTCCTAATGCAAAATCCTTCAAGGAGTCTTAGTGAACGGCCACTCCCTGCCCGGTGACGGAATTGTCGAATACATTGAATGTTTAACAGCGCCTTCTTTGCAGCTCTCTATACAATCGAAGAGGGTTGGCACGACAACTATTTTTATGAGAATTTGAGAGTGGCTGAAAAATCTAAAATATACATATGAAAGAACAAGGGATAAACGGAATTTAACAACACGCCAACATTTTTCTGCTTGTGTTTATTAAGGTAATTGTCATATCAATACAGTTTTCATGTTCCACAATCATTACATCACATCTTTTATTTTTTTCACTCTTTTTTTACTCTCTTCCTCACTCATTAACTCACTCTCTCTCTCATTCCAGAGGTCCTCAAAGCAGTCTCCTGCAACGTTCACAAAACGCTGCCAACTATATAGGAGGCGCAGAATACCATCTGCTTCACCATTTTCTTCACCATGTGTGAATCTGGTCATCTGTTGTTGAACAGCATTTGTAATGTCCATTCGTGTCCCAAACCGTAAAAAAAGGAGAGAGAAAAAATTAAATAGATGTGATGTAATGATTCTGGAACATAAAAACTGTAATGATGTGACAATTACCTTAATAAACATGAGGAGCAAAATGTCGGCGTGTTGTTAAATTCCTTAAATTTCGTTTATCCCTTGTTCTTTCACATGTATATTTTAGATTTTTCACCAACGCTCAAATTCTCACAAACAATTGTTGCCGTGACTTATGCCCCAACCCTTGTATAATACACTATTTAATCATAAGAACTAAATCTTATTTTGAATACATCATCATCACTCCAGGGATTAGGCAATTGCCCGTTCCTACTTCATAATGCATCAGCCCAACATCTTCTAGGTCTTCCAACATCACGTTTTCCTCTTGCTTGATAATTTCTTCCTAACAATGGATATCTCTCCTTACTCATTCCATCCATATGATCAATCCATTTCTGTCTGTAATTCGTGACCTTATCCAATAAAGGCTGTATTTTCAATTCTTCTCTTATATCCTCATTTCTTATTCTATCAAGTCTTGTGCATCATTTTACTTGTCTTAGGAACCTTATCTCCGCCGTCTGTATTCTATCCTTCTGATTTTTCAATGGAGCCCTAGTTTCACATCCATACAATATTGTGGGAACCGCCATAACATTATACATTTTTATATCACCTTGACGTGGTGGGGGGGGCTTAGTACCCGATGAACCAGACGACCCTACTGGGGAAGATTGACTTAGGTTAATCTTGCTGGTGGGTAAGAGGCGAGGGGAACTAAGTATAGCTCACAACGAGGGAATGGCATTTGTATCCATATTGGGCGGCCACATCTTCGTCAAGTCTTCAACGGTCAACAGGGCGACAAGGAATAGCACAGCTAAACTTGTAGGGCTTGAAGAGCGGAAGAAGCAGCCCTCTCTTGGGGGATGGATACCCAGAGGAGCATGTTTGGAGGCTCAGAGGAAGCAGCCCTTCCACCATCCTTGTCCTGTGAAGCGCTCGTAACGCTTCCAGGAGACATTCAGCTTACTGAGAAGCTTCATGGAAATCAGCCGGATTGTCATTTTGAATACATACTGTATATAATAAGGTCTAGATTCTACTCGTCATGAGTGTATTATATCTGCAATCTACAATGTTGCAGCCCAATATTGAACCATAGCGTAACCTTTGTTAGATCAAGTTAATTTAGTTACGCTTATTTGCCCACAGATACCAAGAATAGTATGCGGTCAACATACCGACCCAAGAGACATTTACTATCTGTCCAACATAAGAAACACACTTTGACATTTGACTTCCGAATGTATTACTCTGCGCAGTAAGTGTAAGAGTGCAGGTGCACTCTGTCAGTTGTTTGTTACAAGCCGATAAATTAATCACAACAATCGTTTTAAATGTTAATGGTGCAAATTGCATTAACATTTACAATGGTATGTCGAAAAGTAATACATTTAACAGCGTTTTTCACAACTTTTTAACAATTTTCCTTTGTGCTTCTAGTTATTCCTTTCTGTATTCATTCTATCATTAATTTAATTTTAATTGTATTTAATTTCATTGTATTATTAGACATTATTTTCATTATTATTCAATTTGACACATAATTAATTGTTTAGTATGATTATTATTGCATTTTTTGTATTTATATGTAACATATATTTGTCCCGGTGAGTGGAAGAAAAGGCCACATGACCTTAAATCCACCAGGCTAAATAAATATATTCTATTCTAATTTTGAACACACATTTTATCGCCGAGTTAACATAAACTACCCGACAGCCGCCATATTTGTAACTGACATTCAACTTCCTCCCAAGAATCGTTCAGCTTCAAACAAATGCGAATGTTTAGTTAGTCTCCGACTAGGTGTAGGCCTAGGTGTATCCTGTATTCTGATCAACTATAGTTAACATAAATAGCTGGAGAATAACATTAACTATGATTTGAGGAAAGTAGATTATACAGGAAATGATTGGAAAGCATTAACTCAGGATAAGGATGTATAGAGAGCTTATGTTCGCGCGGCCATGAACCTACGGGTTCCATAGTGCCAGTGAGTAAGTAAGAGTAAGTAAGTAAGCTTTAAATACGTAATTATATTAATCGAGTACATGATCTATTTTTTCGCTTCCGCTGAACTGTGTTTTGGTCATGAAGGAATCGCAGTAACTGCAGCAACCATATGCTTTGTGGATTACCCGCCCATTTATTTTCTTGAAGTGTCTTTCTTAGGCTGGACAGAAAATAGCAGGCAACTAAATTATTACTAGGCTGATGAGGTTGGTAAGTTTTGCTTAGAAGCCGTTTTATTCAGGCTTAAGAATCTTTTAAGAGCCTGAAAATCTTCAGATTCGGGACTCTCGGCTTAAGGTCCCTCCCGGAGGACTTGCTCTTTGGATTTTTCTATCCTAAAAATCCATCGAATCCGACCGGGTTTGAACTCGCGACCTTCGGGACCAGTAACAAGGAGTATAAACACTAGTCCACCACGGCCTTAAGTGTATTACGCTATATAGTTATGAATAAATAAAACAGTAGCTTAATAATAAAATATTCCTGACTATGTGGCCGTGGTATATAACTAGCGTTTCTTCCAGACGTTTCTCCCTCAACTGCAGAGGACATCTTCAGTGGCGAGTACTTCTAGGTGGCGTTCCCTTCTCGTAGACTGGACTCAGACCACCTAGAAGCACTCGCCACTGAAGATGCCCTCCGCAGTTGAGGGAAAAACGTCTGGAAGAAATACCAGTTATAGACCACGGCCACATAGACCGGAATATTTTAATATTATGATTACCGGCCGTGAAAGCCTGCATTCCACCAAAGCAGTAACTTGTTAAAGAAGAATCAATGAATTAGAAAAAGTTTCAGTTCGTTTAGAAAAAATGTATCATAGGCCCTAAGTGCATGATGTAAGTCTTATCATGATACTAAAATAAATAACATAAATTATTGTTTTTGTTCATAGCAACCATGTAGTCATTTCGACATTCTGGTATTCTCTCTTGGCATGGCGTTATTGTAACCCACTTCTGAATTTGGGGCGCCTGGAAGACGGAGTTACGCTACCCCGATGATATATGATAGGTGATGATGGTAATTATGCACCAGGAGAGACCTTAATCCTAAATTTAATGAATATGTTAATGATAATGATGGCCAGATGATGTTCGGGGACCGTTTAGGCCTTAAACCTTCCTAACATTTGTCTTACAGGTGAGGAAAACCCCGAAATAACCTCATCCAATAAACTTGTACCGACCGGGGATCGAACCCAGGCCCACTGCGTGACAAGGCAGCACGCTACCTCGAGACGACAGCGCAGCGGTGGGCCATAAGTGAATATGTTATTCAATGGATAATCGAGAGTACATGCACAATCACTATCAATTTAATAAACAGTAAAGAAGAGAACAATATTTCAATTATAAAGATTGTTGCACCTTGTGTAACACAGATGTCCTCAACTATAATAATTTATGTTATAATCTTCGATGTATTTTTAAAATACAAAGCTTTCCAAAGACATGCTTCATCTTCAGGAACCTTCATGATACTGATATTGTTTATAGATTTTACACGTAACCTCGAAAAGCTTTGAATTTTAATAATTTTTTTTTATTTATTTAATGCAGGACACTTGAAAATACAGATCATTCACCCAAATGATAGACCTTATTTAAGTTGCTAAATTTGGTAAACTACTTTGCCGCTGAGGGAGCGTTGTCCAGGGTGCACCACGTGGAGATGAGTTTACCATTGCACCCCATTTGCCTTCCATTTTAATAATATAACGAATATTATCATCATCATCTTCTTCTTCATCTTCTTCATCCAACCAAGTCTTAGGCCTATAGGCCTGTTACGATCTCACTGATGAATTTTGTATCCAGCGTTTCCTTAGACGGCCCAGAGATCTCTTCCCTGTTGGACAATAACGAAGCATGGCCTTGGGAACTGTATCTGAACTCATTCGTCACAAATTATTCATCCAGTTGTTCTGGTATCTATGTATGTATTCAATGACCAGTTCTAAACGTAGTTCCTTCAAGATATCATCATTGCGTTTGTGATCCCATTTGATATATCCTGCTGTATATCTCATGAATCTCATTTCACTAGAAGTTGTCCTGCTCTCTGCCCCTTTCCTCAAAGTTCATGCCTCACTGCCGTAGCAAAGTGCATGCCTTGCTAAGGTTTTGTGTAACCGTACACTGTTATCTCTGGACTAGCGAAAGTTTCATTACTGAATTTATTATTCACATGGTTTTATTAAAATTATTAATTTGATTTGCTATGTCTACTTCATCCAAATATGTAAATGTGTATCCCAGGCAGGTAAATGAATTTACTCTTTCCAGTATATTTGAATATATATATATAAATTTTGCTACGGAGAGAGTATTTTCCTTGAAAATACATTACTTTTAACCCTTAAATTCGTAATGTATCCTTTTAGATACATCAGTTGGTTTAATTAATTTGATATTTTAAATAAATCAGAACAAAACAGACAAAAATAAACCATTTATATGTGTGTCTAATTATACAATATACCTAATAATAACAGTTATACAAGATTCCGTTTTCACTGCGGTCCGCCACATTCAAATATCTAACAGAAGAAATTTGTGTTTTGCCAATTTAAGGGTTAACAAAGATTTAACAGAAATTATTATAGTTGAGGACGACTGTGTTACATAAGGTACAAAAATATTTACAATTGAAATAATTTTAAGCTCAACGGTGTTAAAAATGACTATTTAAAGTATAGAGAACAATATTGTCTGGGTAACTAAATTAATTATTTATATAGGTCTATAATAGGCCTATCTGATAGTGCTGATTAATTTTATTACTGTTTAATGTAATTAAAAATATGCGAAAAAATTCTTGCTTATAATTACGTGCTGTAAAATGCTTTCAATGTTGTTTTTTAGGGGAATTATGACATAATAATTACTGTGATTGCGATCTCACTTGTTTATTTACGACTTGACAAATTAACGTCACAGTACGTTCCCAGGATGCTAATTGTTTGAATAAAAACTTTTTTTTTTATTTTATACTGACTGGCTTTTGTCTTCAGCTGCATAAAAACAACTTTATATTTTTTTACATTACAAACTGCAAATGTCTTCTTCATATTCATAATTTGTAGGATTTTCATCCTGTTTATTTCCAAAATCACTCCTCAGAGGAAGTCGTATTGGATGTGCATCTACTGTCTATTCATCTCTTGGCTGGTCTTCCTCTTGTTCTTCTCCCGTCCATTGGTCTATCTTCTTTAGCTCTTTTTACAAGTCGTTATCTTCCATTCTTTCTACATGACCTTTCCAACATTTTCTTCTATCTATAATAAATTTGGTTATGTCTTGAATATGACATTTGTCCCTAATTTCTGTGTTGTGTATCTTATCAAATAATGTTTTCCCCTGAATAGTTCTTAAGAACTTCATTTCACATGTGCTTATTACTTGTTTAGTTTTTGTTGTATTAGCCATAGTTTCTGCTCCATATACGATAACTGGTCGAACTATCGTTTTATATATTCGGATTTTACTTTATATTGACTTATGTTTGTAACGCCAAATTAAATATTTAATGTATCCTGATATTTCCTGCAAATGTGTATACATTTATTAAAAATAACATCATCTGGACTATGATGATCTTGCTGAAGATTTTCGGGCTGTAGGCCGTGGTCGTGAGGCTTGTAGTTCCCCGACGTTTCGCCAAAGACTGAGTCTGGCATCTACAAGGGTTGTCTTGAGACTGAATACATTATCTGGACTGTTTAGAAGTAAATTTTGGTCAGTAAATTTAAATATGGTAGGCCTACTATTCAAGATACTTCGATTTAAAGTATGAAAAAAAAACTAATTAGAAGTACATCGTTTTAATTATATTATTTTTATAAACACAGAAATCTTATTAAGGTTTAAGACTTAAAGAAATCTCTATATTTATAACTTTGAAGGTTATTACTTTAATTTAACTTAAAATCTAACGAGGATCAATTTAAATTAAATTAACTTTTTAGTAAATATTGATAATGAGTGTTCTTAGGACCAACCCTAGAGCTGAAGTTCTTTATATACTATTTTAAATGATTTTATATGTATTGCAGTCTTTTTTAAAAGTACATTATATAGATCAAAAGGTGACAGTAAAATTGAATCGAGGATTATCGATACACAACTTTAATATCAGGTCTATTACTTTTTAAATCGCAATACCTAAAATATGTACTAATACTTTTATTTCCTGAAGTTGCAAATAAAGAAACATACGAGATGGAACAACGTGTGGCTCAATGGTAGCCCAGGCACATTAACATGACCACTGTTCTTTCCAAGTATCTATGACAGAATAAAATGCAAACACGTTGTTCCAAATTTTATACTAACACAATTCCTCACTGGGCCAGAACCTCCAGAGATTTAACATCAGAGAAAATGCTAGTTATAATTGTGGCATTATCAAGCAAAGTGTTGGACATATTACCTTAGATTGTCCTTTGTTCTGGAACGAAACATTGGAATTCTCATGTCTGCTAAATAACATCGCCTGTTTAAGTGAACCACCCATTACAGAAGTGCTTATGACAGAAAATAACTACAGACTTTTTAATGTTTCCCTATAAATAAAGTTCACCCATCCATAGTAATTCTGCCTGAAGGCAGGTCCTTCATGCTCTGCTTGCAGCTTTACTACGGAATTGTAGGTGTGGTAGCTTCCCGTTGCTTTCCACACCGGTGCAGGATGATGATGATGATGATAATGATAAGGATGATGATGATGATAATGATAAGGATGATGATGATGGCCATATGATTTCGGGGACCGTTTGGGCCTTAAAGTTTTCCTGACATTTGTCTTATAGGTGAGGAAAAACCCCGATAAAAACCTCACCCAGAAAAACTGCCCCGCCCGAGGATCGAACCCGGGTCCGCTGCGTGACAAGGCAGCACGCTACCTCGAGACCACAGCGGTGGACTATGAAGTTTACAAAAAACTTTAATTTCATATAAAATTATATAATGACTCACAACATTGTAACAAACTATAACCCTTATGTACCTTACGTAAAATAGGGCTTATAAATGTCGGATATTAAATAATAATAGTATTACTTTATGAATTTAATTTATGTATTTTAAGTAATTTACACTAATTTTATTAGTTTACGAATTTATATTGACAACTAACCAATACCCGGTGTGCCCAGCTACACCTAAACAAATTAAATGTGTTTTTATGTTTAGTTAAATAAGTAAAAGGAAAAATAGTTATAAATGTAGACCTATATCGCAATTATCAGTTTAGCGGTTGTTTCGTCGGGTTAGAGGTAAATTGGCAGGTTTACGTGTAATTCGATCGTTTTAGAGATAGATTCATCGGTTTAAGGGTAATTTTATCGTTTTAGAGGTAACTTCATCGGTTTACGGGTAGTTTTTCGTTTTAGAGGTAGTTTAATCGGTTTACTGGTAGTTTTGGTCTTTATAGAGGTAGTTTGAATAGCTACTGTTAATTTGGTCTTTATAAAGGTAATTTAATCGATTCAGGGGTAGTTTGGTCGGATCGGTTGGAATTTTTAGATTATGTTTCTGGGTTAGGTTAGGTATCGGTTAGGTCAGGTCAAGTTAGGATAGGTTAGGTTTGGATGTATTAGAATAGGTATATTTGGGTTCGGTTAGATCCAGGTTACGGTAGTGGTATGTCCGGGTTAGGTCAGGTTTAGGTCAAGTTTAGGTCAGGTTTAGTTCCGGGTTAGGTTCGCTTTGGGTTCTAGTTCAGATTCGGGTTCAGTATTAGTTTCGGGTATTTTGTTTTTTGTTTTGGATTCGGATTTTGGGTTTAGGTTCGGGTTTGAGTTTGGATTCAGGTTAGATTCGGGTTAGTTTCGTGTTTGGTTCAGTTTAGGGTCAGTTTAGTCTCAGTGCAGATTCGGTTTAGGTTCGGGTTAAATTCGTTCCAGGTTCGTTTCAGGTTCAGTTAGGATCAGTTTAGGTTGAGGTTAGGTTAAGGTTAGGTTCATGTTAGATTTAGGTTATGTTCAGGTTATGTTAGGTTAGGTTCGGTTCGGTTATGTTCGGTTAGGTTAGGATAGGTAACGTTAGGTTTGGTCAGTATAAGTCATGTTCGGTCAGGATGGTTTGTATATGTCAGGTCAGGTCATTTAACATTTAAATTGGCAAGACACTTATATCTTGTGTCAGTTATTTAAATGTGGCGGACCGCAGTAAGAACGAAATCAAACATTACTGTTATTATCAGGTATATTGTGTCGTTTTTAAAGGTGTAGGAGTTGAATATCACATCTCTCTTATAGCCTATGTTCATCCCGGGAATCTTCTGAACATTTTGCAAAAAATGCCCCATCACAATCGGATCAACGGTATAGCAGTGCATAAAATACGAACAAACAAACCATTTTTATATTTAGATAAAACAATTGAACAACAAATGAGTAGAAATTACTAACATTTGCATGAAATTACATAGTAATGTACAATAATAACTTAGAGTTTTATATGATTTTGTTTTCTTTGCGGTCCGGAACATATAAATAACTGCCTGGATGAATTATTGTTTCGCCAATTTAAGATTACACTGATATGCTGTACATACCGGTATGAATTTCATTGAATAAGACTGACGGTTTTGTTAGAATTGACACTTACTATCAGCAAGTCCTAAACAGGCACACTTCAATAAATAAAAACAAATGGACTCCTGATTAAATGGAGTATATCTTCTTCTTCTTCTTCGACAGGCTCTACGACTTCCAGTGGAATGTCTTGGCCTTCTCAACTAGTTTATGACATTTCTTCCTATTTTGTGCAGTAGATTTCGAATCAAAAATCCCCATCTCTCTTAAATCTTCAATTACGTCATCTTCCCATCGATTTTGGGTCTTCCTCTTGGTCTTAAACATAATAATATCCAGGAAGGCATGAATGAAAGAATACTAAGAAATGTTACTCTTCAATAAATAAAGTTTTTAAATTCAAAATATCCGACACGCGAAACAAAAACCAGATTAAATAAAACCCTAGCTAACACCCGGTGTGCGCTGCTGCGCCGTGAAAAATAAAGAAAATTAATAAAATTAATGTGTTCTTATGTTTAATTGAATAAGTGAAAGGAAAAAAAATTATAAATTTATATCGTAATTATTTTTAGATACCCCGTGCTGATTACCTGACGATGCCCGGAAATCTACTTATCCCGATCTTCTTGGCATAATTGGGCTCAAAGACGAAAATTAATGTGTTTTTATATTTAGTTAAATAAGTATGAAGCCCAATTTATATCGTACATAGTTTTTGATACCACATGCTGATTACCCGGTATTGCACGGGAATATTTATCCCGATCATCTTGGTATAAATGAGCAGAAAGACGAAAATTAAAGTGTTTTTACATTTAGTTGAATAAGTGGAAGGAAAAATAATTATAAATTTATATCGTAATTATTTTTAGATACCCAGTGCTGATTACTCATCGTTGACCGGGAATCTACTTATCCCGTTCCACTTAGCATAAACAAGCTGAAAGACAAAAATTAATGTGCTTTTATGTTTAGTTGAATAAGTGATAGGATGCATTTATATAGCAATTATTTTCAGATACCCCGTGATGATTAACGGCATTGCCCGGGAATCTACTTTTGCCGTTCTTCTTGGCAAAAATGAGCTGAAATGTGAAAATTAATGTGTTTTTATGTTTACTTTGAATAAGTGTTGTCCTAATTATTTTTAGATACCCCGTGTTGATTACCCAGCGTTGCCCGGAATCTACTTATCCCGATCTTCTTGGCATAAATGAGCTGAAAGGTGAAACTTAAAGTGTTTTTATGAATAGTTGAATAAGTGAAGGGAAACATTTATATCGTAATTATTTTATATACCCCGTGCTATTACCCGAAGTTGCCCGAGAACCTACTTACCCTGATTTTCTTGGCATAAATGAGCTGAAAGACGAAAATGAATGTGTTTTTATGTTTAAATAAAAGAGAAAAAAATATATCATAATTATTTTTAGATACCCTCTGCTCATTATCCGACGTTGCCCGGAAATCTACTTATCCCGATCTTTTTCGCATAAATGAACTCGGAGAACCAAAATTCGTCATTTTTAGTTATCCGTAAAAGAATACCCGCAATTCGCTGCTATGGTTGCACAGGAATCTAATTATCCCAATCTTCTTGGCATCAATGAAAAAAAATGGTTATTGCGAGTTTTCCGTAAAAGATAAACATATGCTGTTGTGGACATTTTTTTGTAAAGTTTTTTTAGATGTTCAAGTCTGTGTAGATTAATTTTGTATATTTGTTTTGGTTTAGGCAGCGTAAGCCATTTAAGCGTCCAAAAAGCATTTTTTCGCGTTTTTCACCACAAAGGGTGATTTTTAAGGGTGTAGGATTTGAGTAGCAGAACTCGCTTACAGCCTATGTTCATCCCGGGAATCTCCTGAACATTTTGCAAAAAGCCCCATCACAATCGAATGAAGGATATGGCAACGCATAAAATACGAACAAACAAACACACGTTCATTTTTATATTATTAGCTACTAGCCAATACCCGGCGTGCGCTGCTACTCCTAAATAAATGTTAATGTGTTTTTACCACCAGCCTTGTGCTGCTACGTTTACCCGGGAATCAGCTAATCCCGATCATCTTGGAATCAATGAAAGACAAAAATGGTTATTTTGATTTATCCGTAAAAGATAAACATGTGCTGTCGGGGACTTTTTTGTAGAGTTTTTTGAGATATTCAATTTTGTGTACATTAATTTAGTGTTTTTGTTATGGTTTAGACAGCGTAAGCTACAAAGGGCGATTTTTACGGGTGAAGGGGTTGAGTATTACAACTCTCTTATAGCCTATGTTCATCCCGGGAATATCCTGAACGTTTTGCAAAAAAAAAACATTAAAATCGAAATGAACGATATGGCAGCGCATAAAATACGAACAAACACACATTCATTTTTATATATTAGATTACAGTACTTTTTAAATACACAGTTAAAAAAATTGAACACGCGCAGAAGGCTATTTGAATATAAGTTCTAATTATTTAACAAATAATAACCAGTATGTAATATCAATAATATAAAATTTGCACTGATTTGTATTTTAACTTACATTTACTCTATTTTGCACCGAATATTAGAAAATACTTAATACTCTAAAATTTTATCTCAAGCACATCGGTAAACAGCAAAATTTAACTATTAATTGCATCGTTTTAGAATTATTCAATTTTACATAATCACTGACCCAAACCTTCTGGTGACACCATGACCCTGGGGTAGTCTCAGCCTCTAACGGAAATGAGTATCAGACTCTTGTTCTGGGGGTAAAGGCGGCCGTCGCGCAGGACTGACAACCGGGCTGACAAAGTGCCGATTGTCCAGAAAAAGTGGGAGCCTTAACCTCCTACTATCCAAGGGCCTCCTGTGGCCTGTAGTGGGATTACTTTATTTTACTTAGTGAAAATACCAGTTATCTGTTTATATAAGACTACTTAAGATCCAACACTTACACTATTCTAATATAGATTTCTCGTCTTGTTTTATCGCAAAATAAGGTATTTCTTAAGCAGATCATGATTGGGTTTTGCAGTTCTACACCATTTTTAAGTTCCATGTCAATTTTAGATACCGGTACTCTAAGAACGCAGATGACCAGATCATTGTAGCTTCCTCTGAAAATCAACTACAAAAATCAGTTTAAAAATTATGGAAACTAATAAACGATTATAATTTAAATATATCAACAGAGAAAACAAAGTCAATGGCATTTATTGGAACTCAGCATAAAAGGAAAAAAATTGTAATTGGAGCAAACGTAATTGAACAAGTAACTTGTTTCAATTATCTGGGATGCATGATATCGTACCAGCAAAATTTGGATATGGAGAATAAATAAGGGAAATTTCAACAGATATGTGGTTCAATAAGAATATGTTTGAGAAATAAGACCACAAAGGAAACTCGATTAAAATTTTACAAAACAGTAGCCGTTCCAACGTTAACATACGGGTCTGAGACTTGTCCTTTAACGATCTCTGATAAACATAAAATTGAGACAATAGAAATGAGATTTCCGAGATTAGTTGCAGGTGTATCTTTAAGAAATCAAAAGAGAAGTCTAGATATCAGAGAAGAATTACAAATGTATAATATAAACGAGAGAATATACAGAAATAAATGCAATTGGTTTGAACATGTACAAAGAATGCCAAATAATCGTTTATCAAAACAGCTGCTTCATTATAAACCTCTAGACCGAAGAAATGTAGGAAGACCAAAACAACGTTGGAAGGACGACCTTCACCTGCAGCATATAGTGCACCGGGGAGCGGAACTGGCCAACAGGCCCATACTTTGAAGATGATGATGATGATGATGGTACTCTAAGAATAGTAAGTTATATAGTAATGAACTTTTAAAATTCAAAATTTAATCTGAAACAGAATAAAAGTATTATTCCTGGAACTTCTATTGCAATGTGTCAGAATTTTAACTCCCTGATTTTATCTGTATCTGTGAATAGAATTTTGTACTTGCATTTAGGAACTTAGACTAGAAACAGGTTCTAGGATTTATTTCACATAGAATGTAATTTTTTTGTAGGTTAAGATGTGGTCGGAGATAAATTTATAATTAAAGACTCTGAACTCTATTAATGTTTTGGTCTTCTAATTATAAAGTGATAGAAATCTTAATATCAAATATAATCACTGATCGAGTTTCTTAATAGAGATCTAAATACTTACGTTTGCAACTAAATTAAGAAAATAAAATAATTAACATTTCTAAATAGTTGTTCTCACCTTTGTTATTGGGCTATAAATTCAATATCATATATTATTGCAGATGAAAAATATTGCAACACAGTAAAACCTGTCTTAGCCGGAACCTTTATAAGAAGGAAACCTGTAGAGACGGATAAAAATCTCTAGAACGGTAAGATTTTATATGTAAAATTATCCTGTATAACCCGGAAACCTTCATAACGCGGAAATGGAATGGTTTTTAAAGTATCAATAGTTAATTTTTACCTCAGTAAGACGGAAAATTATTCTTAAGCACGTTCTAATTACAGTATTAATGACCACACGTGAAAATTCTGCATATGACACTTTCTGCATTATCGTTTTACCTTCTTGTGTTGCCATTGTATTGCGGGGATACCCTTGCTTATGTGTGACAGCGGGGAATCCCTCGCTTTTCCTTGTCTGCTTCGTTACCTGCGAGGGAGTTGGGAATCTCTTCAGTCTTCCTGTAGTTGAGTTACTTCTCGCTTTTGCGTAATAAAGTTGTTTTGTATTGCCGTGCAAACTGAGCTGTGTTACATTAACTATTTGTCTGTATTTCAGTCAATACGTTATGTATTTAAAGCGTGCATGTAAAACCCTTATACTGCTTGTAATTTGGGAACCCTTTATAAGAAGGAAAACTGCCAAGACGGAAATATATTTAAGGAACCGTCATGTTATTTCATAGACAGGTTTTACTGTATTAATAACACGTGATCATAATCCTTCACAAATTAGGCATTTGTAGACCTGTTTCAGCCCCATCTTGCAGTCTTTTAAGAGGTCTTAATAATAATAATAATAATAATAATAATAATAATAATAATAATAATAATAATATAATGATAATAATGTTTTATTGATTCTGGCAGAGTTAAGGCCATAAGTCTTCTCTTCCACTCAATCAGCACAAATACAAATAAATATTTGACAAATATAGATATACACTATACTAATTATAAACAGTTAAAGATACATTAAATGTAGCAATGTAAATTTCATGTACAAACAACATTTTATACGATAATAACTGGTCGACGAGATCCTTTGTAGTTGTATTGCATAATTTATGGAAGTCTTAACCTATCCATCCTTTTTGCACAGTCTAGCCAAGTTTAATTTTTATCTATCGAGTTTTTCTTCTACTAATTATACTTCTAATTGTTCTGAAATTTCTTCATTCTTTTTATCGATCTAAAAGGGTATATCCTGTTGTCCTGAGAAATTTCATTTTCGTTACTTTGATTCTACTCCTGTCTCTTTTTCTTAATGTCCAAATATCACTTTCGTATGAAAGGGAGGGCAATGCTAAAGTATTATATATTTTTATTCTTGTGGATTTTTGTACTAATTTAGCTTTTAATATTTTATTTATTATTTATAAGATTTGTGTAAATTTGGCGATTTTCTTGTTCACAACTTTTTAATTTTGATAAGATATTTCACAACCTAAATAGCACTTGATATTTTACAATTATATTTCATAGATGATTATATTTTCATGTCTGTATGGTTAAAAATATCTAGGCCTATGATTAGATCAGGGGGTCACCAATTGGCGAACCGCGGACCGGACCCGGACCTTGGGGCTTTGGTTTCCGGACCGGTTAATGTCGAATTAATACACATTTTTAAAACCGATCAAACATCGAATACAAGCAGTTGTACTAAATTTCATGTTATGATAGTAGGCCTATTATTGTTGGCTCGGTTGGCAGTACTGCTTATGGTCGCAGATATGACTGAAGATGAACGGGATTCCGTTTGAAACCTGCTATCGTGTAAAACGCGAAATTTGTGAAGTGAGATATTTGAATATTACTCTGACCATATGTCAAGTTTATCATAAACTTATTAATAATTATTAGAATTAATAACTGTGTACTACTGTGCTGTATCCTTTTAGTATTTACCACGTGTTTTGTTTAATTTGTGCATTTCGTACCCATAGCATAATTTAAATAATTTCCTTATAATATTAATTACTTAATAAAAGCTTCGTATGTTTAATCAACTGTGGTTCTGGACCTCGACTTAATTTACTAATTTGAAAATGGACCTGCATTAAATCTGATTGGTGACCCCTGATCTGGTGCTTAAATTATGTTCCATCACGTCATATCCCGGGTCCTGGGTAACGTAGGATTTGCAATAATACCTACAAAAGGAAAGGTTAAAATAACGTAAATAAATAATCATTACGTTCAAAATCATACTCTTCTATATATGTATAGGCCTATTAATAGGAATGAACGGTCACACATGCTAATGGACACCTTTTCACCGCTATATTCGATGATCAGGGATTGAATCTCGGCTGGAGTCGAAGGATTTTTAAGGTCATAAATTTAACTAACTCACGGGTTCTATCGAACTCGTAGGTTCATGGTCGCGTGGATATAAGCTCTCCATGCATCCCTATCCTGAGTTAATCTTATTGCAATCATGGTTAATGTTATCCTCCCACCTCATTCTTCGTCAATTAACTGGGCGTTTTCCCTCTGCGTGATATCTATTGCTATCCTATTTATCCTTCCTTTCTTTAATTCCAACTTCGAGGAATCCAATTTTATCCTATTTTCCTACAAGAAGTTTCAATGCAACTCTTTCATCCCATTCGTGCCACATATCCTGCCCATCACAGTCTACGAGACTTCTTATTATATCTGGTTTTCTATAAAGACCATACAGTTCACTGTTATGTAGTTTTCACCACTCACCAGCCTGTTTTCGTCCAAAATCTTTCCTAAAACTTGATTCTCAAACATCTCCTTTCCTCCCTTAAAGTAAGAGTCCATATTTCGCATCCATATAATATAACTGGGAAAATAACAGTTTTATATATCTTCAGTTTAACGTCTTTTTACGGAGTTGGGACATCAAGAGTCTCTGCAATGCATAATAGCACGTAATTCCAGAATTGAGCCTATGTTTAATTTCTTTGTACATCTCATTCCTATTTGTGATTATTGTTCCTAGGTATCTGAATTCAGCCACTTCCTCAAAAATGCTCTCATTTGTCATTACCTGTCAGTTTCCATAATGTAATGTAACTCTATGTGTGAACATATATCTTGTTTTATTGGTGTTTACTTCCAGCCCCAATTACTTAGTGAAGAACTTCGAGCATGAAATGAGACGTCACTTAAAAAAAATTGTTGGATCTTCCGCACCCAGATTGCAATGACGACACTAATGATCTGAGTCGTTAAAGAGCGTCGTTAAATAAAAGTAATCACAATATGCAGAGAAGAGTTTCTTTAGAATTGCATTGGACACTAGCTAATAAACGACGAGCGCTGCTACGCCTAAAAAAATACACGTGTTTCTTTGTTTAGTTGAATAAGTAAAAAGAAAACTAATTATAAATGTATATGTATCTTAATTATTTTAGATAGGCCTACGCCGTATTGATTACCTGGCGTTGCCCGGGAATGTACTTATCCCGATCTTCTTGACTAAAATGAAGCTGGGAGTAAAAAATTGTTAATGAGAGTTATCCGTAAAAGATAAACATATGCTGTCCGGGACTTTTTTGTAGAGTTTTTTGACATATTCAATTCTGTGTACATTAATTTGGTGTATTTGTTATGGTTTAGACAGCGTAAGCCTTTCAAGTGTGCAAAAAGTTCCGAAAAACACATTTTTCACTACAACGGATGAAGGAATTCATTATTATACTCTCTTACAGCTCATGTTCATTCCGGGAAACTCCTGAACATTTTGCAAAAAGCCCCATCGCAATCTGATGAATGGTGTAGTAATGCATAAATGACAGACATACACACACACACACACACATATATATATATATATATATATATATATATATAATTTTTATACCTGTGTATGTTAACGAACCTTATGTCTAATAGTACTTACTTACTCACTGGCACTATCGAACCCGTAGGTTCATGGCCGCACGGACATAAGCTCTCCATACATCCCTATCTTGAGCTAATGCTTTCCAATCATTCCCTGTATAATCTACTTCCCTCAAATCATAGTTAATGTTATTCTCCCACCTCATTCTTGGTCTACCAACTGGGCGTTTTCCCTCTGGCTTTCCTACAAGAAGCTTCCATGCAAGCCTTTCATTCCCCATACGTGCAACATGCCCTGCCCATCGCAGTCTACGAGGCTTAACTGTTCTTATTATATCTGACTTCCTATAAAGACCATGTAGTTCATTGTTAAGTAGTTTTCTCCATTCACCTGTCTGTCCATCTCTCTTTGGTCCAAACATTTTCCTAAGTACTTTATTCTCAAATACTTGTAATCTCCTTTCCTCCCTTAAAGTAAGAGTACATGTTTCACATCCATATAATATAACTGGTAGAATAGTAGTTTTATATATTTTCAGTTTAATGTTTTTTGAAAGGAGTTGGGACATCAAGTGTCTCTTCAATGTATAATAGCACGCATTTCCAGAATTGAGCCTATGTTTAATTTCTTTGTGCATCTCATTCCTATTTGTGATTATTGTTCCTAAGTATTTGAATTCAGCCACTTTCTCAAAATTTCCTAGTAGGCTATGTATTAACTCCAGTGCACATAAAAAGAAAGATATAAAAATAGACAATAGACTGGTTTTACAATTGTTTTTAAACGATGTTCTTAAACATCTTAATCTTGACATTATATCTATTTGTATTTTTTTCCCTTGCAATTCTATTTTATTCGTAAAGATTGCTGGAAATCTTTATTATAATCAAGTTGTAAAATTCTTAATGAAGTCATTATTACAATTGAAGTTAAAGAAATTTTCACACGTGTCCTTGATAAAAATAAAGCATTTCCAGTTTATTTTCCTAAACAAACCGGTTTTGTTTCCATACGCTGCAAGTGTAGAAAGATCGCGATAAGGAAGACCAGCTCCACTTCACCGTGCCCCTTAATAACAGACTGCACTAACCTTAATAATTTTATCCTTCGCATTTACTGTCCAATTTTATTAAGCTATTACCTACTTTACGGCACAAAACTTTCCCGATAACTCAATGAGAGGGGAGTGGCGTAAGTAACAGTTGGTATATGTAGTCTAACATCGGCAAGGGGAGGAAGCTCTGTCTCTAGGTAAGGAATTATGTGAAATAGTTGTTCTATTCATTTCATTCCAACAATAATATACATTAGTGTATTTTCCTGGAATTATGAAAATAATGTATAATTCTTACGTCAGATTTCTTTATAATATCCATCAGTATACCAATCTTTCTTCAATAATTGAATCAAGTCTTGGCTCTCATAGAAGAAGATATCGTCGTCTTAGTCTTTTATTCGGAATTAACTCGTTTACTTACTTACTTTACTTACTCACTGGCACTATCGAACCCGTAGGTTCATGGCCGCGCGAACATAAGCTCTCCATACATCCCTATCCGAGCTAATCCTTTCCAATCATTCCCTGTATAATCTACTTCCCTCAAATCATAGTTAATATTATTCTTCCACCTCATTCTTGGTCTACCAACTGGGCGTTTTCTCTCTGGCTTTCCTACAAGAAGCTTCCATGCAAGTCTTTCATTCCCCATACGTGCCCATCGCAGTCTACGAGACTTAACTGTTCTTATTATACTTCTATATATAAAAAAATAAATAATAGTTTTAAAAAACTAAAACAACACGCTTTATTAGAAAACCGAACTAAAAAATGAAAATTAATTTTAATTTCCAACACGCTTGGGATAAAATTGAAGTGGTGAATAAAAAAAAATCATCTCCAACACATCTAGAATAAAACTAGATTTATTTACAAAAAATATAATTTTACCATCAAAAGCGTGGGGTGCTCTATATCAATTAATATATTTGATGATAAACAGATATTGGTAAAAGTAAAGTCTCTAAGAAGAAAACGTAAAAACCATATAAAGCTCCCCACGCTTTTGATGGTAAAATTATTTTTTTGTAGATAACTCTAGTTTTATTCTGGATGTGTTGGAGATGATTTTTTTGTTGACCAATTTAATTTTATCCCAAGCGTGTTGGGAATTAAAATTAATTTTCATTTTTTAGTTCGGTTTTCTAATACAGCGTAATGTTTTTGTTTATTGAAACTATTATTTATTTTTTATTTTTTAGTTTTAATATTTTACAGAATAAGATAAAAATGTAAATATCTTTAAATTCGATACTATTGTAGTATGAGCTAAAAGCAATACTCTTCTAAAAAAATCCTCCGGGCCGGATTTGTACCAGCGACCTATGGATTACTGAAATTATATACCACTACAGTCCACCGCTCTACCAACTGAGCTACCAGAGTATATAATATTAATTTCTTACAACGACGGACTAAAAAGTCGGTAAGTCCACAACCTACTATTACCGGTCTTGTTATTGTATTGTATTGTAAGCATATGTTTTTCCCTTTACAGAGATTTAGGCGCTCTCCCCCTACAGAGAAGAATTTGAACCATACTAATTTAGTTACACTTGTTTTCGTGTAGATGTCATTTTGAGTGATCCGTGGTCAGTGTTCCGCCTCATACTGACATCTAGGAAACCAAGGTAGTACTAGGACGGGAAAATTCGGTAAATTTTGCTTAGAAGCCTTTTTATTCAGGCTTAAGGATTTTTTACGAGCCTGAAAATCTTCAGACTCGGGACCCACGGCTTAAAGTCCGTCCCGGAGGACTTAATTGACCAGAAGCAAGTGAATAGTTGGTTCAGTTGCTTCTGGTATGATGCTGCTTTCTTCTGATTCCTCCTGGGTGCCATCCTCTGATTTCAGGCACCCAGGAGGAATCAGAAGAAAGCAGCATCACACCAGAAGCAACTGAACCAACTATTCACTAGCTTCTGGTCAATTAAACAAACAAAGCAACAAAAATATATAAAAATATATAAAATAACAATAAACAAACAAAACAAAAAACACAAAACGTAAATATAGCCTCACTATATCTACGACAAGTGAAACATATTTCAAGTCCGATATGCACCTTCACTGCATACTCGTTGACAAAAAGGCCCCCGATTTTGGTCATTCTCGGAATTTTACTTAGAGTCACACTCTAGTCAGGTTTTCTGTGGTTTCCCTGACTCAAGCAGCAAATGCTGCAGTGAAATATTAAGTCGGTCACAGCCGCAATCCCAAAAGAATATAAAATGGAACCAAACGGATTCAATGGCCCCGGGGCCGCCTACTTCACTAAGGTCGTAGTGGTACCCTTAGTAATAATAAGACAAATGTCGAAGTAGAACCCTTGCAACCACTAGTAAATAAAAACCCACAACGAAATCCCTTTTCAAAATTCAAAATTATAACACATGAACTGTCCGGGTGGAGGAGTTGTGATGGAGATTTCATTTCATTTCTTATCAGATACTGTCGGCATGAGGGAGCGAACTTCTCAAATGGATTGTAAACAAATAATCACACATAAATATAAACATAAACTAATAATAACAATAAATAAACCAATATACAAAATTACAAAACAATAACCAAACACAAATAATACTATAACTGAGGAACCTCAACAATAGGCTATTAAAATCAGAGAGCCAACCAGCTGCTAAGTATCGACAGCCATGGAAAGATCGAATGACGCAAATATAAACTAAATCACACAATATTATCCAATACAATATCATTCAAAGTGTTTTTCAACACTTCAAAACTCACCAACATGGGGTTAATGGGCTCGGCCTTCGTACCCATGTCAACAAAAAATTTACAGTCGACATAACTGCATAGTAGCCGCCATCAAAAGCCGCATTCTATGCAGATTTGTTCGTTCGTTCATGATTGAACGAACTTTGATTGATTGATTGACTTGCTACTTGGATTTTTCCGTCCTAAAAAATCCTTCGACCCCGGCCGGGTTTGAACCCGCGACTCTCGGGACCAGAGGCAAGGAGCATAACCACTAGTCCACCGCGGCCGACTTATTACACCGGTCTTTATTTATTTATTTTTTGATGTTCTGATGATCCTGGCCAGGATCTTAGAAACAAATTATGAAATTATTGTATTGTCATTGGTCCATTACATTTACACAAAGTTTCAAGTCGATCCAATGTTTTTAAGTGGGTGAAAATCGTGTTGAAAGATTCCGTTACATAGACAGATACAGGTCAACCTAATATAAAGTGAGTAAAAATGACTGCTGAGTTTTATTCATTACAGGAGAGTCTTGACGTCGCAACTCCTTTCATAAAACGTTAAACTAAAAATACACCGTGTCCCATTCAAACCTCCCACATTTTAATTAATCATAACTGTTACGAATACATAGAGTATTTTACATAGAGATTTAATTATTTCATAGAATATTTTAATTATTCCAAATAAAAACAGTTGTTGAAATAAAGCACTTAGATATATTTCAGGACAGAGTTTTGATTATGGCAGAACAAAGTTTTCGAGGCTAACTGTAAAATCTCTGCATTTAGACTAATGGAATGTTAGTAGAGTTAAGTTAGGGTAGCTGTAGGTCAGACGTTTGGTATATAAACCTTGAAAACATGGGACTCTGTCTGTCTGTGGAAGCAAGAGTAGCTGATGGGTAAATCTACATATCATTTTTCTTAATAAATTTTCTAGGACAATTAGAAAGAGAATTCAAGTATTTCAAATAGTCTAAGAGTGTAGGGTTATTAGATAATTATTAAAAATGTAGATTAGGGTAGATTTATAAAACCCACATCTCCCTCTCTCAAACCTTAAGAAAGTTCGAATGTAGGGTTTCTTAATATAAGCTTAGATTAGTTATTTAGGGTTAGAATACTTAGGGTTATTGTAATCATTATTCTCTAGAAATAAAAATAGATAAATTAAGAATCAATTTATTTATGTTCGAAAACACGTATGCCTTTATAACTAATACATCCACATACTAACGCTCGGCTAGAACCTCATGCTACCAAAATTCCAAGTCCCGAAGGTCCTTTAAGCCCTAAGAAAACCAACAGTTTGTAATAATAACTCTCAAGGTATGCGGAATTATGAAATGAGGTTGGTATTAAAAGAGAGAGAAACTCAAAGAATTTTTGCTTTCATTGTTGCTGTTAATTTATCTGTCGCATGTTGGACAATAATGACAATAACAAAATGGCGATTACAAATTGTTTTCTGCTATGCAGAGTCGAAGTCAATAATTACAGTGCAAAGAAATTACCGGAGAAAATATGGAGGAAATGCACCTGATGGGAAGACCATTAAGGCATGGTTTGGGAAGTTTCTGGCGACTGGAAGCGTTAAAAAAGAATCAGGAGGTACTCGTACACGTGTTATTGAAGAAAATATTGAAGAAATTGTGCACATATAGAGGTGTTTTAATGTCTGCCAATGAAAATTCTTTGAATTTCTGTTACGTTTAATACCGGCCTCATTTCATAATTCCGCATACTTTGCTAGTTGTGATTAATTAAAACGTGGGAGGTTTGAATGGGACACCCTGTATATCAAACTATTATTCTACCAGTTATATTATATGGATGGGCCACACGGTCTCTTAATTTAAGTGAGGAAAAATATTACGAATATTTGAGATTTAAGTTCTTAGGAAAATTTTTGGAACAAAGAGAGATGAACAGACAGGTGAATGGAGAAGACTACATAACAATGAACTGCATGGTCTTTATAGGAAGCCAGATATAATAAGAACAGTTAAGTCTCGTAGACTGCGATGGGCAGGACATGTGACACAAATGGGAATGAAAGACATTCATGGAAGCTTCTTGTAAGATTATACAGAGAATGATTGGAAATATTAGATCAGGATATGGATGTATGGAGATCTTATGTCCGCACGGCCATGAACCTACGGGTTCAATAGTGCCAGTGAGAAAGTTAGCGAGTTCGTTTGTCCTTTATGGACTAAAAAAATTCTTGACTGATTTGAATGGTGTTCTTTCCATCATTTAGAGATTTTTTCTGGGGCAATTAACGCATATAACATATTACGCTACGTACTATAGGGTCGGTGTTAAGAAAAAAAAGGCATCACTGAAAATTAAAAAAAGTCGCTTTTTTGGACGGTTGAATGGTTTACGCTGCCTAAACCATAACAAATACACAAAATTAATATAGGCCTACACAGAATTGAATATCTCAAAAAAAAAAGTCTACAAAAATGTCCGCGACAGCATATGTCTGTCTTTTAGGATAACTCATAATAATTTTTATCTTTCTGCTCATTGATACCAAGAAGATCGGGATGACCAGATTCCCGGGCAAGCTTAGCAGTGCCCAGCGGGTAAATCCTTTACGGATAACTCACAATAACGAATTTTGTCTTTCAGCTAATTTATTACAAGAAGATTGGGATAAGTAGATCCTGGGCAGCGCCGGGTAATCAGCAAATACTTTATCATAAATAATGCCACGAGTGATTTCCAAATTATCGATAAATTCACGTCTCACGAAGTGAGGAGTGAATTTATCTAGAGAATTTGGAAATCAAGAGTGGCATTTGTTAGGACTATTTAACGAATAAAATTAAGCTGTTTACTCACAAATCATTATTTAACTATAGTTATTTTAAAATATTTATATATTTAATGTAAACGGCGATGTTTGAAAACAAATGAGAAACGATTGGTACGCTTCATCTTCTTCTTTTGTTTATCACTGCAACCCGATCAAACTATTTATTGCCAAAGGAACGCAATATTGTATGAATGCTCTCTAGTGGAGAAAAAAATGAAACACATCCAACTGTATATTAATTAATTTCTGATGTATGATGTAAATATGACAATTATATTTTTCTGGATTATTACCTGGGAAAAAAATACATTTAAGAAAGTGCAAACAGTGGTTTCTCTTTTCTTTTTTTTTTTTTTTGCTACAAATGTTTTTATATTAACTCCTGCAAGCGCTATGTGTTGACATTCATGCACTATATATTCAATCTGGTAGCCGTATTTCTTACAGAGTCAGTCACTGCAAAATAATGGTCAGACCTGTTCAAAATATTAAAAAAAGGAGGAGTTTTCCTTTATATGGTAAATTTAATATTGATAAATATTTGGTGAAACACGACTGTGATTGGTTGTAAAACAGAAATAATTGAAACGTGATTGGTCATTGACTCCCATTTGGGGCATGAGTTAAATAGTCATTATCATCATCATCCTTCACCGGTGTGGAAAGCAACGGGAAGCTACCACACCTATAATTCCCTAGTAAAGCTGCAAAGCACAGCATGAAAATGCTATGATTGCAGCGAAAGACCTGTCCTCGGGCAGAATTACTATGGATGGATGGGATTGTTTATAAATATTAAGGAAAATATAGGAATACTTTTATTTAAAACGCAAATTAAGCGTTTTATTCTTTCGTATATATTTATATGCGAGGGTACGTGCTTGACAAACGTTCCCTTCTGGAAAAGCTCTTCATTCGACAGTATAATAAATAAGTTTTGTTCTTGAACGGATGGAAGTAATTATAATACACCAATTACATCTTTACATTTTTATCTGATTTATGTATTTATGTTTCGTGAAATAGAACAGAGTGAAGAATGCATAACAAGCATCATTTTCATTTTCGACAATAGCAATATATTCACTAGATTGTATACTGGTCTTGTATTTTCACAATCTAGATTGAAAGTCAAGCGAATTTTAGCTCTTAAATGCATCAACCGCTGACAGCATGACAATTAGCTGGACAAGTTGTTTGATTACAGAATAATCGATTTCACAAAACTAGTTTTCTTTCGATAGAAATTATCATAACAACTGCTGAAGCAATTACGGAACAATCGAACATTTTAAAGATGTTTATCAATTTTAGCAACATCTACATATCATTTTTACAACGTTTGTTACATCTTGACAAAGCTAAAATATCACATTTTAAACACCATAGAATATTTCCTGAGAGCAGATGCAAGAATGAAGCAATTACGCTCTAATGTCGAAAACATTTGATTCCATTCCATTATAGCAATTTAGAATCTCACCTTACATAATCCATCCATAGTCATTCTGCCCGAGGGCAGAGTTTCACTTCAGTCATGGCATTCTTATGCTGTGCTTTGCAGCTTTACTATGAAATTATAGGTATGGTAGCTTCCCGTTGCTTTCCACACCGGAGAAGGACGATGATGATGGCCGGATGAATTTCAGGGACCGTTGGGTCCTAAGCGTCTTGACATTTGTCTTACAGGTAAGGAAAAACCCCGAAAAACCTGACCGGGAATCGAACACGGGCCCGCTGCGTGACAAGGCAGCACGCTATCTCGAGACCACAGCGGTGGACCCTCTCGCCTTATAGGTTCTTTTAGGTCTAGTCTAGACTAAGTGTTCCCATACACGCCAAATGATCTCCACCCGGCCAGCCAAGCGAGCTCTTGGTTCGACCCGTGCGCCCACTCGGCAGCCGAGAAGAATTGGTATGCAGTAAGCCTCCTTCTCCTCCGGCTGTATTAGGGTCTTATATGCCCTCTTCAGTCCATTGGTGTAGAAATGTCGACGATTGAGTGATTATACTGACCAACAAAATATTAACTTTTTTTTTTGTCTCAGAAAGAAAAATATGTGATTCTGATAGTATTTTTTTCTCCTGAATTCAAATATGATATCGGCTTTTCTCTATCACACAAGGTTTCCGAGAGACAGGCATTTATAATTTCAAATACTTTAGTATTTTCTACATTCGTAACTACACAATATTCGAACATATGGACTCGCCTAGAATGTAAGAAATCGATTTTCTGCTATATTTCGCCTGTGAAGCATCCCTCTTGATGGTCCAACAATAATTGGCCAGCATATTAGTATTCCATTTGCCTTGATATCTCTTTTCAATAGCTGAAATTTCCTGAGTTAGCTCATTTGGTTTTATTTTACAATGGAAAAATGGACGAAAAAACGTTTATTAAAAATAACCATATAAATCCATTAATTGAAATTGAAATAAAAACTGTGGGTGATGGAGAAATTCCGATTACATATTTGTAAACACATTAAAAATTGCATTAAGTACAACTATTGGTACTCATGAGACATAAATCATGTTGACCAGTGTTATTTACTGCCGATCGTAACTAGCCACAAATCAGTAACCAAAGGACCAGTGGTCGGACATTACCAAGCCTTGAAGCTGGTCGTCGCTGATGGAAGACCGCAACCGCCACCGCCGCCGCTAAGCCCCAAGGGGACAAGAAAGGTAGGGTGAACCGCTAGCCCAATCAGAAACGGCTCCTTTCAGGTTAAGCTGATCTGTTGCGGTAATTTTGAATTTGGAAAATTTTGGGAGTGAAATTTACTGGTGGACTCTAGGGAACCACTCCGACATTTGTCATTAAAGCCAAGGTAACAACCGAAAACCTTAGCAGAGTGGCTAGAAGTTAATGATGTAACATAAAATAATTTGGAAATAGTATATTGCGATACAAGTGAGGTAAGCACTTGTTACTGTTCGAGAAAAAGTTTGAAAAAAAAAAAAAAGAGGCGCTTGCGCCGAGTTTTTTTCAATTTTCGAGATCTGTTACATGCTTACCTCATGTGTATTGCATACTATTTTTGGTCGATGTGACTAATTTTTATTAAATATAGTAATAAATGAATTAAAATATTGGTTGGATGTAAATGACTTCTATGAGAAAGAAACATTCGGTGATCGTTGCTATGTAGTTTATCATTTGTTTTATTATAAGCAAGAATTGTTGGCTGTGGAGACATTTTTAAATGTAGTACCGTGATTAGAATCTGTTTGATAATTTTATTATGGAAGGAGTCGTGGTAGATGATAGAGAAATTGAAGAAGCCTGGAGAGTGAGATGTTCTGCATTAATTCCAGAAAAGTCTAAAGAAAGGTACGAGTAAGTATACAAAACATTCATGAAAGGTTTATTTTTACTTATCGAACATGTGCTTTTTGAGTCCATATCAGCATTGCGATTTCTTTTGTTTGCATAGCAACCAGGTTAGATGCGCGAACGTTGACTTACTTCCAGTAACAACAATATTGGTAAGTATAAGAAATTAGTCACATCGAACAAAAAATAAATTAACCACACGCCATCAGGGTTTTATAGTGACAAAACCTGTTGGGAGAGGGATTTTTATCTGTGGATCACACACATGTACTTTTTTTTTACTACACAAGGGCTTGGAAGGCTCCTAGAATGAGTCATCAACTCAATGGCACGGCCTCCTATGAGACAACAATACATTAAGATGAAAAACGCCATTCACACACACATTCATGCTGAACATGGGGAATATCATACAGTTGTTTATGATGGACAGATGATGTTCGGGGGCCGAAACGTTTCCTGACATTTGGAAAAACAGTTGATAAAATGATGATCTTTAAGAAGATTTCCGGGTTGTAGGCCGTGGTCTTGAGGCTTGAAGTTCCCCGACGTTTCGCCAGAAACAACCCTTGAGGATACCAGACGCAGTCTCTGGCGAAACGTCGGGGAACTTCAAGCCTCAAGACAACGGCCTACAGCCCGGAAATCTTCTCTAAGATCATCATAGCAACTCCGGCCGTGAAATCCGAAGTCAATACATTTGATAAAATATGTTTTATTCGATTCCCCAGGTTATCATTTCGAAATTTCTGGTTCTCTCTCCTGGTATTGGAGTAATTGTAACCCGCCTCTGAGGTTGGGCTTCTGGAAGGTGGGGTTACGCTGCTCCGATTATATGATGGGTGAAGATGACAGTGTTGCGCCAGGAGAGACCTTAATCCTAAACTGAATCTAATACGAATATGAATGATTATAATTAAAATGCCCGTAAGGTGTTCGGGGACCGTTCGGGCCTTAAAGTTTCTCGACATTTGTCTTATAGGTGAGGAAAAACCCTGAAAAAAAACTGGCCCAGGAACTTGTCCCGACCGGGGATTGAACCCGGACCAGCTAGGTGAGAAGGCAGCACGTTACATCGAGACCACGGCGGTGTACTAATATTATTAAAAATAATTTCAATATAGTTGAATTATAGAATGTAGGAGAGTGATTCCACCTTACTTTCTTCAAACTCGTTGAGTCCTATATGATACACCGAGGCATGCTATCATACAGTATATTACATGGGCTCTTGTGATCCCAACTTCTTCTTCTTCTTCTTCTTCCTTCCAAGTATTAGGCCAAGGCCTGTTACGATCCTATAGAAAATTTTCCCTCCAGCGTTTTGATCCTTCCGGGAAATTCTCGTATAAGACTTGAAAGCATAATAATAGTCTCTTCGATTGGTTGCTGGCCAAAGGAAGGCAAGAACAGTGATGGGGCTGCCATCTTATAGCCTCTGGTCAGGCTTTTCTGGAGAAGAAAAGAAAATAAAGGAAAGAAGAAATGGAAGAAAGGAAAGACTTCCTAGCCCTCGGATGCCCTAATAGCATCGGAGTCGAAAAAAACAAGAGTTAACCAAGAGAGGTTAGATAGTAAAGTTAAAAGAGTGCAAAACACAAGTAAGTGGAAGAAATGTTTTGCTCAGCTTGGGCACCTTGTGGTCGCCATCCACATATCCCCTAGATGAGGACCCCTGAGGGATGATCCCAACTTCACTAAACCAATTATTATTCCAGTTATATTATATGGATGCAAAACATTGCCTATTAATTAAAGGAAGAGAAAATATTACGCATTTTTGATAATATAGTTCTTAGCATTTTTTTTTGGACCAAAGAGATACGAAGAGATAGATTACACTGGTCAACATCATTTTTGTCTCATGAGTACCAATAGTTTTACTTAATGCCGTTTTTTTTATCTTGTTTTCAAATATGTATTCGGAATTTCTCCATCACCCACATTTTTTTTATTTCAATTTCAATTAATGGATTTAAATAATTATTTTTTTAATAAACATATTTTCGTCCATTTGTCCATTGTAAAATAAAAGGGGGAACACTTTCATCAGGAGATTTCAGCTACGGAAAAGATATATCAAGGCATATATATCCTAATATGCTGGCCGATTGTTGTTGGACCATCAAGAGGGATGCTCCACAGGCGAAATATAGCAGAAAATCGTCATTTTTTACTTTCTAGGCGAGTCCGAATGTTCGAATATTGTGTAGTTACGAATGTAAAAAAATATTAAAGTGTTTGAAATTATAAATTCCTGTCTGTCGGAAATCTTGTGTGATAGAGAAAAACCCATATCATATTTAAATTCAGGAGAAAAATATAGTATCAGAATCACATATTTTTCTTTCTGAGACAAAAAAAAAGTTTCTTTTCTGTTGTTGTTACATAACAGTGAGCTCTTAATGGGAAACCAGACGTAGTAACAGTTCAAACACAGACTGCGATGAGCAGGACATGTTGGTAGAATAAGGGAATGAAAAAGGCATATGAAACTTCTTAACCCTTTAATTCATAATGTAAATTAATTTAATATTATAAATAAATCAGAAGAAAATGAACAAAAACTTAAATGTGTGTCTAATTATACAATATACCTAATAATAACAGTTATACAAGATTCTGTTTACACTGCGGTCCGCCACATTTAAATAACAGACACAGCAAATTTGTATTTTTCCAATTTAACGGTTAAGGAAACTAAGCAAAATGTGCACTGAGGTAGTTTAAGAATGAGATGGAGAATAAATAACTTTACTCTTTGACGGAGATTAATTATAGAGAATGATTGGAAGCATTATTTTAGAATAGGGATATATAGAGAGTTAAGTTCGCGCGAATATGAATCTCCAGGTTCGATAATGTCAGTAAGTTATGATTCACGAGAGAGTGATTTTTTCCTCGCTCTCTAAACAATTTTTCTGGCCCTGATATTGAGCTGATCACTCATCCAGGTAGTACCTCACTGTCCCTATGTAGTCAAAAATGTACCTATGTGTGCAATCAGGAGATTAAAATCATCTCCCTACACATCGTGTCCCTTAAAAGGCCGTTTGACGTGGGATATGTAAAACCACGTATAAAATGGAGGTTAATCAGTGTAAAGAATAAGTTTCATAAGTTTCCATAATTAGAATAATAAATAAAATAAATTTTAATGAGTAATTTGAAACTTACCTATGATAGACGTATCGATAGCGCTTGTCATCGACTGGAATTATATCCAGGAACACTATGTAAGAAGCTGCAGGATCCAAACCCGTGAGTCGCACCTTCACAGTGGGGAACATCCGCCTACCAGAGACACAAGAAAATACCACGGACAATGCACATCTACAATGTATTCAAATATTTTATATTAATACACAGCATTCAAATTAATAATATAATATCCCAAATCTTCAGGCATCCAAGTTCAAACTTTCCATATTTAAAATACTTGAACACGCAGCATGAATTTGCATTTCTAGGCTTGAAATGATTATATAAAACATTTTTTTAGAAAGAGAGAGAGATGAGAGCTATATTACACATTTATTTATGTCACTGTGAATTTTCGAAAATGATTTCCAACGATCAATTTATAATTTACAAAAAATAGCTGCCAAATTTAATTTGGAGATAACAATTAACAAAACTAAAATTATGGCATTTCATGGAAAGGACCCCATACAAAGTAAAATCTGTCTCCAGAAGAAAATTTTAGAGAGATTCAATTTAAATATCTTGGATTTTATCTCTCTATCTGGGATGGAAAAGATATCCCTGAAAAAATTACTAGTTATAATAAAAGTTTGGGAATTGTTAATCAAGTTATGAAACCATCCATTGTTAAAAAAACACCAGATTACGTTTATATAACACTTTGGCTAGACCAGTGTTGACCTATGGTAGTGAAGCATGGACACTAAAAAGACAACATGAAAGCAGAATAACGGTTTGTGAAATGAGATTCATGCATAGAACAGCGGGTTACGCCAGATGTGATCGGAATAGGAACACCGATATCTTAAAAGAATTGAAGACTACGCCAATTTTGGAATATATTAAACAGTACCAACTAAATTGGAAACACCATCTTGAAAGAATGAGTTCAAATCGGATCCCCAAAGCTGTTTATAATTATATACCAAGAGGACAAAGATCTCTGGGCCGTTTTATGAAACGCTGGAGAGAACATTTTCTATAGGATCGTAATAGACCTTGGCTTAATACTTGGAAGGAAGAAGAAGAAGAAGACTATGACATTTAAGTATTTATGTGACATTGACCAACATCTGTAAAGAAAAATTTGAATAGTTGCCCCGAAAAGAGATCTGAGCCATAAATATTCAAAAGTCCAGTTTTCAGTGGATTAGTGATCTATTCGGAGAATATCACAGCACGGTGCATGCAAAATTATTCATACTCTCTTCCAGATCTGTTTTATTTATTCTTAAAAGTTGGCTTTCGAGCGAATAGTAACAAAATGGCAGAAACAGCTATTCAAGTCATGAGTAGCAGCGCAGAAAAACCAATTATTGCACATTTGAAAATTCATTCTACCACAGTTCCGTGAATTCTATTCAGAATTTAGAGAAATTGAGTGAAAATAAGAAAGACACAAAGAATGTAACGTAATGACATTAAATGGAAAATAAATACTGAAAACTGAGATTAAGTTAGAAATTTTTCTAACTGAATCTGTGTTCAATATGTATTTTCTAATTGTTATTATAGCATTTTTATTTTAAAATGTTTTAGATTATTTTTCCACTCTATAGAAATATATAATTTTTGCACTCAATTCTGTATTAAATTTTTAATATTTAGTTATTAGCGTGTTTTTTGCATACAAATGGACTGTATATGATTCCAATAGGAGGAGAGATTGAAATGTATATGATATAATAAGTAGAATTGCGTACAAATGTGCATTAAAATACTTTCTTGCTGTAAGCGTTTAAGCTTTTTGTCCTTTTTGTACACAGTTCTAAATGGTATTGGCTGCATATACATCCGCACAGAGAACACATACAATATTCGTCCGCTTGGTGAAATCCTGGTTTTTTGCAGATCTCGTGATGAAAGCCATGTGTAGAGTACATGTCGCTGTGGTTGGTCAGGGTTCGCCCATGTTCGGTTTATCATTGCTTCTGTGGCGTAGAAGTATCCTACGCGCAGACCGTCAAACTCAGATCTCCATACTACATGACGTCAAAGAAATCTCATACATAATAGACCACATAAAACACTTAGCACGCAGACAAAGAGACACAATTCTTACACATAACAACAGACTAATTAACGAGATAGGAAATACACAAATCCACACTACACTACAATACAGGACACCAATGCACATCACACATTAATTCCTAACACACCAGAAAACACTTTAAGAATTTTAAGGCCGAGTTACTTAAGCTTTCTACTCATGTCAATTCCTCGTCGAAAATAAAATCTTGCACATACGTTCTATAATAATAAAGCATAAATTCTCATACACACACAGCAAATAAATAACATAAACAAGACACCTAAGCCTCAAAACAGAGAGAGGAACACTCTCCTTGTTTATAAATATAAAATTACAAACACCTCATTAAAAGCACATAAAGATACTGGGTCAAGACCTTCATAAGGTCGGAACCAATTCAAACTTTAAATAATTGCTCTAGGCCGAACAGAGAGAGGAACACTCTCCTTGTTATCAATCAAAAATTAAAAACACTTCATTAAAAGCACACAAAGATATTGGGTCAAGACCTTTATAAGGTCGGTACCAATTCTCAAACTTCAATATTTGCTCTAGCGAATCAATCTCGCTTCTTTTCCTCACTCTTTCTGCTAGAAGCTCGTCATAATGAATTGTTGCCGGTAGCTGTAGTGATATCCTCAGCTCTTCTATTAGAAATGGTTCCCGTGCCAGTTCATATACAAGTCGATATGGAGTCTTTTTTGATACACCGAGAACTCCTTTTAAGAATGTGGCTTTTACTTTTTCAAGTTGCTGTAGATGTATATGATATAATAAAGGTAATTGCCTCAAAATAAATATTATACTTTTTTCCCAACAATTTATAGTTGCTGGGTTATATCCCTTTTCGGGGCAACTATTCAATTATTGCAATTAAATGTAACAGGATTTGATTGGCATTGCTATTTTGTGAAAACATTAACTGATTATTATTCAATCTCGTAAATTTCTGGTCTAAATAACAACATTATAATATGTCTAGTCTTATTGGTCCGGGAAGATATCAGTCATCATCATCATCATCATCATCGGCATCAAGGATTAGACCTACTGGTCTGTCCCGATCTCATGTTAGAATTGGTCTACCCATCTTTTACTGGGTCTTCCGACATTTCTTCGTCCTAGTGGTTTGTAATGAAGAATCTGTTTCGGAATTCTATTGTTATCCATTCTATTGACGTGGTCCGTCCATTCATCTCTGTATTGTGTAATTCTATCTAATAGTTTGAATATATTCAGTTCTCTTCGTATATCCTCACTTTGCCTTTGATCCATTATTGTATAGCCAGCCACACTCCTCAGAAACCTCATTTTTGATGATTATATTCTTCGTTCCTGGTTTCTGGTTAAGGTATCAGTAACAACATGGATGTTTTGCATGCAACATTAACTGACAAAATTGTTATATTAATTTATGTTTTTACAATTGAATAGTTGCCCCGAAAAGAGATCTAACCCACATTGACAAATTGTTGGGAAAACGAAAAAAACTCATAATGTTCGTTTTGAGGTTTAGGCCTACTTTCTCTTGCGTGACTGAAAAAAAATCTTCAGACTCAGGACCCACGGCTTAAAAGTCTCTCTCGGAGGACTTGCTCCTTGGATTATTCCATCCTAAAATATCCATGTATCCCGGCCGGGTTTGAACCCGAGACCCTCAGGACCAGAGGCAAAATATTATGGTATATAAATTATTTAGACAGTAATGACATATAATAATTGTATAATGTTAATCATTCTTTCTGAGATAATAAAAAATGAAAATCTACTCCAACAAACTAAATCAATAATACCACTCACAGGCCTATATTTTATATTTAAAGTGGCATTTACAGAATCGAGGAAAATGTTTAAAAACCGAGCGATAGCGACAAATCACTTTGGGTTGAAGGAGAAAAACTCTTTTGTGGAATATTCCTAAATTAAAAAAAAAATATTATTATTATCATCGTTATTATTATTATCGTTATCATTATCATCATCGTTATTATCGTTATCATTATTATCATCGTTATTATTATCATCATCGTTATCATCGTTATTATTATCATTAATATTATCATCATTATCATTATCATTATTATCGTTAGTACTATTATTGTTATTATTATTATTATTATTATTATTATTATTATTATTATTATTATTATCGTTGTTACTATTATTATTATTATTACTATTATCATTATCATTATTAATACTATTATCATTATCATTATTATTATCATTATTATTATTATTACTATTATTATTATTATTATTGTTATTATTGTTTCCTATTGTACTGCATGTTGCTATGGACGCGTATTATGAAAGGGTTAATCTAGAATAGGTAACTAATATAGTATCGCATGAAGAAGAAAACTGATCAGCGAGAAGACGTGCTTCAAATATGCTAATATGAACTTGAAGTTCTTAAACGAGGTTGTTATTGCTTTCAAAAGGTTGCACATCGAGTCTGGAAAACAAGAATGAGCGAGCAAGTCAGACAAGAGTAATAATTTATTATTTAGTAAATCAAATTTATATTATAAATGCTTGTTAATTATAGGGAACAGGCGGGCATTAAGATCCACGATTTCACACCAATGCACAGTGCCGCGTGTTCGGTCATACAGGTGAAAAAGAGAGAGAATCTCTACTAGACGTTTTGGGACGAACCACTCAGCATTCCATGTTAAGTGGATTCTGCTTAGAGAGTGTGCTTTAAAATATTCAATCTATATTCAGTCTACGTTATGACAAATTCTTCTTCTTCTACTTGTTCACGGTTTAGGCTCATTTACAATCCTGTTCCGGCTCCAAATTGCTGCTCTTTCCATTTTTTTCTTTGGTCTTCCCAAACTTCTTCGTCCTCGTGGTGAATAGCTGTATGCTGCTTTTGATATTCTATTCTCAGTCATCCTTGCCAAGTGTTCTTTCCAGTTTGTTCTGTATTTCTCTATTGTTGTGTTTAATTCCTCTACTTTTAGTTGTTGACAAATTATTATATAGAGTTATTAAAAAAAGAAGGAACAGATATTTGAAACATTTATTTCTTCCAAACTACAAAACATATAAACATTTCCAACATTCCTGGAAAGAGAAAAGTTCTAAATACACTATTTTATGCACTCAATATGAGCACCATGTGTCTCACAACAAATGTAAAAATAGTGGCTCATTTCTTGTTACACAAGACTCAACTGGTCTCTAGTTATGGAATTCATAGCTTCAGCAATTAGATGTTGCAGATTTTCAAAAGTGTCAGGCTTAGGGGGATAAAAACCGGTCTTGTACATAAAACAAACAGATAAATATCACATGGGGTTAGGTCTGGTCACTTGGGAGGTCTCCGGTGATGAAAATGATCTTCTGTTCCTCCTCTTCCGTTCCAACGTCCTGAAATGGTATTATTCAGGTAACGTCGAGCATGTTTAGAGAAATGTGGACGTGATCTAATGTGTTTAGAGAAATGCGGCCCGGAACTTCAAACCTTTCTATTTCCAGGAACGTTGGAACTATTTTTTGTAGTTTGGAAGAAGTAAATGTTTGAACTCTGTTCCTTCTTTCTGAATAGCCCTGTATTTAATTTGACCAAATATAACAAAATAGGCTCAAACATTTATCCATATGCCTAGGTCTGTTTTAATAAATTTGAGTAGGTCCTATACATGATCGGATCTGAAAAATATTTAGAAAAGTAAGGCAAATTTAAAGATATTCTTACTATTTTAATGTAGGTATATATATGGTATGATAAGAAAAATAAATGCCTGGACGCGATTCGAACCCGGAACTCTGAGTCTATACCTCAGTGTGTTATCCATTACACCACCAGGCGAATCCAATTCAAACACTTATCTTTCTTATATGTGTATTATATTATCCATTATTACTAGATGTCGCGAGAACTCGGTCTTCATATATACATCTCGCTACATCTGGTAATAATGGAGAATATGATATATACTCGTGTGTATATATATATATATATATATAAAAGAAAGATAAAATGTTTGTATTGGATTTGCCCGGTGTTGTAACGGGTAGCATGCTGGGATACCAACCCAGAGGTCCGGGTTCAAATCCCGTCGAGGCATTTATTTTTCTTACCATGTCATATATATATATATAATTTTTCTATTCGCGTGTTTGTCACAGAAGTCTTCTTAAACGACTAGATCGATTTTGATGAAATTATTTGTGCGTGTCTCATTGGGTCCCTGGATGGTTTAGATTCACAATTTGACTCTCTAAAACAATTAGGTGTAGGAGTACACCTGAAATGAAAATTTAAAAATCGCTCTAGCGGTCACATTTTTGGATCTTTCACAACGAAACTCAGTATGTCGTATTAAAATAAACCGAGGTAGGTATCGTCAGAAAACGAGTGAAATCCGAGAATTAGAAGTGGAGGTTTTGTGTGTGTTTGGGTGGGTCCCTGGATGGTTTAAATTCACAATTTGACCCTATAAAACCATTAGGTGTAGAAGTTCATCTAGACTGAAAATTAAAAAAATTCCTGTAGTGGCCACAATTTTCGATGTTTCACAACGAAACTCATTATATACCATTGAAATAAACCGAAGTAGGTATTATCAAAAGATAAGTGAAATCCGACAATTAGAAGTGGAGGTTTACCTGAAATCTGAAATTAAAAACTGACCAGCAACCGCCATGTTTGGTTCGTCTCAGCGTATACCATACAATTTAATTAACCTTTATTATTTCATTTATTTAGGCGTAGCTACGCACGCCGGGTATTAGCTAGTATATATAGGCCTACATCCTCTAATCTTTAAGACCTGAAGCGATATTTTTAATGATAATAGGGGTATGGTGAACATGATTAAATAGAACCTGGTAATGAAAATAAAATCCAGAATTTGCTTTTGGCGACTGAAAAATTCAAGAAATAAGCCTCGGGTTGGTAGGCACCGAGGTTTGTACTCAGGACCTCCTGAATACAAGATTCAAACGCTATTATTGTTATGTCTTATAGAAATACATTTTCCATAGTTCAATCCCAATTTAAATTTGAAGAAATATAATTTATTGATATAGAGTGTTTGATAGTAACTTATTTACGCAAGAGTTTGAAAGTGGATCAGTAAACGATAATAAATTATATTACTCAGTCAAAATGATTCGCTTTCTAATTTGTCAAGAGTAATATTTTACAGCATTTTTTAGCCAAGGTATATAAGGTCATCTATGTAGCTATATTTATTGCTTTCATTTACGTGATAATACCATCTTTGGTTACTGTGTTATAAGATCTTACTTTTTCCAGTTGTAATCGGGAAGAATTCCGATTTTATCAACAGTCATCTAACAAGAGGTTGTGATTTTATCTAATGGAAAACTCAGCCTCGCGTCGGATTTTGAGAGACTATTTAGCGAATAATAGAACATCAGAAGTTAAAAATAATTATAATATCTAGTATGTACTAAATGTGAGGTTATGTATTCCGATTTTACTTCCGGCCGGTTTCTAAGCCGCCTGGATAGTTATAAAAAACGTATCTTTATTGTTAAATCTCTTTGGGTTTGGATAACAGACGATTGATGAGAAATAACTTAACAATAATGCAGATTCATTTTACAATATTTAGTAATATTTTGAGCAACAGAACTTTTTTTTGGTAATTTTTTAAGTTGTTGTCTTTTGGCATTTGTTGCTGTATACTTTATCGATCGTGCATTGTTCAATCGATATCCTTGTCAAAGAAGTTAATTTGCGGAGATATCTCTCATTACGAACAGGAAGAGGCACGATTATCGGTCTATGAGTTAAATAATCATAAGTAATCTTCTTTTGGCCAGCAACCAATCGAAGGGACTATTATTATGCTTTCAAGTCTTATACGAGAATTTCCCTCGAACGTTGGAGGGAAAATTTTCTATAGGATCGTAACAGGCCTTGGCCTAATACTTGGAAGGAAGAAGAAGAAGAAGAAGAAGAAGAAGAATGCCACGAGTGATTTATATTTGTAATGGCGTAGCCCATTGTTGAGATATAGCCTCTGCTTTGCATTTACTTACTAGACCAAGTTAATTTTTATTTACCTTATTTGATCACAGATGTCACGGATGACATGCGGTCAACACACCGACTCAATGAGACATCTAAAAGGCAACTAAGTTAAGGGCCTCTTAGGAGTTGATGTCGGTAAATTTTACTTAGAGCCTCTTTATTCAGGCTTAATGATCTTTTACGAGCCTGAAAATATTCAGAATCGGGATCTACGGCTTAAGTTCCTTCCAGAAGACTTTCTTCCTGAATGTTTCCATCCTAAAAAAACCATCGACACCGGCCGGGCTGAACCAGCGACTCTCGAAACCACAAGCAAGGAGCATAACACTTGTCCACCGCGGACGACTATCACTGTATTTAATAATATAGAAACAACGTAGCCTATTGCCTAGATGGGAAACAATTGCTAATATTTGTATATTGTACAATTGTATTTTGTATTATAGAAACGATCTAGCCTATTTCCCAGATAGAAGACAATTGCCCATATTTGAACACTGAAACAATGTATTTGGTAATATAGAAATTATTTAGCCTATTTCCTGGCTCTTAAATTTTGTAATACGTGTGAAGGTCATGAAAATCCACTCGTGGCATGGCAGGGAACCTATGAAACAGCCAACAACAAACACAAGCGTTCAAAATGGATCCTGGACAACACTTGACCGGTGAAAGCTGATAGGGCACGCACGCACACACACACAAAGAGAGAGAGAGAGAGAGAGAGAGAGAGAGAGAGAGAGAGAGAGAGAGAGAGAGAGAGAGAGAGAGAGAGAGACAGACAGAAAGAGAGAGAGAAACACATTACAAAATTACACAATTATAAATACAATATTGGTATGTAATCTGTCAATATATTAATACAACAAACTAAAAACTAATCCTACTGCTACAGGTAGGTATACCCCACCAGTTCCAGAGAAACTGAAAATCACGAGACAACAACAGAGAGAACAGCAACAACAACTGAAGAATAAATTTAAAAAAATTCACATATTACCATAATTGTATAAATAATTGTAATAACTTAAAATGTATATACACTGCTCAAAACAATTAGAGGATCACTTGTAATAAATTGAATAAGTAATTGTTTTTTAAAGCTGTGATGCTGAAAGTTGGACAATATGTAAATTGAATCATTAAATTTATCATTGGATACAAATTTTAAAGATCCATGGCCTAAATACAGAGAAATTACCTCAAATAACAAATATAGAGATTTTTTTTTTATTTTGGAAGGCACTGGCCACTTCTAATTGGTAAGCTTCCTGATGTTGCTATAGTGACGAATGTTGATTATTGCCTTGTTTATTGAAGTCTCTGACAAAGTGAGGCATTTAAATGAGTTTGAAGTGTATCATGCTCTACATATTTTACGACAAGGTCCATCTCTGCGACAAGTGGCTAGAGAGCTTGGGGTTTCTCCTTCCGTGGTGCCCAGGTTACGCAACAGGCACAGAGAGACAGGTCAGTATTGGAGAAGACGTGGCCAGGGCCGTAAATTTAAAACAAGCCCCCAGGATGACAGATACGTTGTTCTTTCTGCTCTTCGACAGCGTACAAAAACTGCAAAAGACCTGCAGAATGACCATCATATGGCTTCCAGAATCCGGGTTTCAGACCAAACCATAAGGAACAGATTAAGGAAAGAGAATATTCGTCCAAAAAGGCCCGTTAAAAAACCACGCTTAACAAATGGGCATAAGGCAGGAAGACGTACGTATGCTGAAAACTATGGTGATTGGAACCTGAACCAGTGGGAGTCTGTGCTCTTCTCGGACGAATCCAGGTATCGTCTTACACGATGTGATAGTCAATTGAGGGTGTGGGGACGGCCAGGAGAAGGATTTTCTGCAGAGGCTGTACAGAAAATTGATAGATTCGGAAGAAGTTCCATAATGGTGTGGGCCGGAGTTATGTACAACAATCGTACGGACCTTGTACTTGTTCCCCAGCGACTGAATGCTGTCCGGTATATCGAGCACGTTCTGGAAGAGCATGTAGTACCTGCTGCCATTGGAGTAGGCCCTGGATTTCTGTCTATGGAGGATAATGCCAGGGCACATTCTGCGGCTGTCACCAGGGATTTCCTGAGGAGGAATGAAATTGAGGTAATGGAGTGGCCAGCGGTCAGTCAGACCTAAACCCTATTGAACACTTGTGGGATCTTCTAGACAGGAAAGTTCAGGAACCGACATCAAGCTCCACAAACTCTGCAGCAACTTGGAGATGCTCTGAAGGAGGAATGGGAGAATATCCCGCAAGAGGAAATCCAGAATCTTATTGGGAGCATGCCACGAAGGTACCAAAGTGTCATCGAATGTCGTGAAGGCCATATACGATACTAACTCTATAGCCTATAACGAGTGTTTAACTTTGAAAAATAAGCAGAAGATTCAATTGCTTATGTAAGCGGAATTATTTGAAAAGTTAATTGTCAGCGTTATTCATTTGTTTTTACTGACATGAGCAATAAATAAATAAATAACCACAAATAATGTACTTTATTAATTTCATGTTTGTACCTTTATACAATGAAAAAATATTTGCATATTTCATAGTGTTCCTCTAATTGTTTTGAGCAGTGTAGATTATATTTAAATAAAGAGAAGCCTGGATGCCCTCCCAATGTAGAGTCATCTGAAAGCCAAACATGACAAGATACCGCGTGATGGACTATTCCGAATGACGTTTTAAGCGGTTTCCCTCAATCCAAAGAGCAAATGCTAGAATAGAACCCCAAAAGGTCCGCTTTCGACTTCACTTTCCTAATTAACTTCAAATTTAAATTCAATATTTAAACCGGGGCTAATGTATTTTACAGGAACCGGGGCTCTACCTATAAAGGATAACCAAAATGGATTGCTCATCGCCAACACTTAAGTGATGGCCGCAGAGCTTTCCATCTACCTATCTATCTAGATACAAAATAATTGTATTCAATTAGCGTACCAAGGTAAGAGTCCAGATTTGGATAACAGAGCAGTAGTGGATTCCTTTGTTTAATCTTAATTTTGTTTTATTTTTATTTTTTTGTTGCAATTGGTCGGAATAAATTATTGAAAATAATTAATGTAACCTTAAAGGTCTTTTTTATTGCACCGTGTTTTAACTGGTTCAGTAACGTGTGATAAAAAGAATATATTTGATGTAGCACGCCTTCTGATGTGATATAGCTAGCAGCATCAGATGTCAGCAATCCACTAATGAAGACTAAACCTTTCATTACAGAGTTACATCCTCTGCCCATAACAAAAGTGGGCGGAGAAAAGCTTCTGTTGTAAATCAACATGTTCCTTTATGACATGTGGAGAACCATCTACATTCCTTACACATTTGCTATTAAAAATATAGGTTAGACTTCAAGACCAAAAATTGTATTACGTTTCGCCTTACATATGGCAAATGCCAATATGTTTACGACTTTTGGCGATTTTATCATACCTTATCACGAGATTTCTTATAATTAGGACCCTCAGGGGTCCTCATCTAGGGGATATGTGGATGGCGACCACAAGGTGCCCAAGCTGAGCAAAACATTTCTTCCACTTACTTGTGTTTTGCACTCTTTTAACTTTACTATCTAACCTCTCTTGGTTAACTCTTGTTTTTTTTCGACCCCAACGCTATTAGGGCATCCGAGGGCTAGGGAGTCTTTCCTTTCTTCCATTTCTTCTTTCCTTTATTTTCTTTTCTTCTCCAGAAAAGCCTGACCAGAGGCTATAAGATGGCAGCCCCATCACTGGTCTTGCCTTCCTTTGGCCAGCAACCAATCGAAGGGACTATTATTATGCTTTCAAGTCTTATACGAGAATTTCCCGGAGGGAAAATTTTCTATAGGATCGTAACAGGCCTTGGCCTAATACTTGGAAGGAAGAAGAAGAAGAAGAAGAAGAAGAAGAAGAACGGAAATGTATTTAAATCAATTTTTATGGTAATTGAAACATTCGGCACAATAAACTTCATTCCAAATTCATATAATCCATTATAGTTGTGACATAGATTTTCCAATTCCATCTTGGTCTGTCACGTTTATTTCTTCCAGGGGGTGACCATTGGTATATATTTTTTGGCCATCTTTCATTTTCCATTCTTTGTACATGTCCACATCATTTAAGCGTTTGATTTTCAATCTTCTTAACAACAGATGTGGTGACATTCATTTCTCTCCAAAGGAATTCATTCCTTATTTTTTCCCGTCTAGTTTTTTGTACGCTTATTCTAAGATAATCAAATTCAACTGTTCTAATTTTATTCTTTTGTAATTCCGTCAAAGACGTTTCAGTTCCATATGACAAAATATTCTGTATTATACTCTTATACATTTTCATATTAGTTTCATTTGTAATATTTTTGTTCCAAATAATTTCATGTAATGCCTTAGTTTCGTTTAAGATTCTTCTTCTTCCTTTCATGTGATAGACCTAGTGGTCTGTTACGGTCTCAATCCAACGTTTGAAGGGTCTGCCCAAATAATTCTTGCCTGGTGGCTGGTAATTTAACCTTTTCACTGCTGAGATATTTCCAGCCTTTAAAACCCTCCTTGCTCAATGCAGGGAGAAATATGGAAAAAGTTTATTTAGGTTCCTAGGAGATGGCAGTATATGCCTGCTTAGTTTGAAAGCAATGCAATACGTATTATATAACTAGCAGGCGTTTGGAGTTGAGAATGGATATACACACCCATAGCACAGCAAGCATTTTCTTTGCCAACGGATATACCCGTTCGTAGCAGTGAAAAGGTTAAGATAAACAATTAAAATACACTAAGGATAAAATTAGTTCTTATGACAAAATTCAAGGAGACTGTTACTGTGTTAACGATATAATATTAATAAGAAAAATTATCGAGTAGTTTTATATTGCTTTGTCTAATTGATGCATTAAGATTCTGATTAATGTTAGTTTAAATAACAAGTTATAACTTAACAAAAAATATTAATTAATATAAGAATAAAATGTTTGCACAATGCAGAAATTACATTTTAGACATAAGTCTCTGCTAAATCAACTTTTATAACATCATTTTATTAAAACATTGTTTATTATCAAGTTACATTTGAAACTTTTTGACAAACTCCGAAGTTATTGACATGTTCTCATGGGAAATCTTTTGAACAATTACAACAAATCTCCATCGTGTGAAAATGACCTTGCAAATATTGTAATTCTGCCCGGGGCAAGTCTTTCACTGTAATCGTAACATTTTCTTGATATGCTTTGCAGCTTTACTAGGGAATTGCAGGTTTGGTAGCTTACCGTTGCCTTAAAAACCGCACGATGATGATGATGGCTAGATGATTTTCGGCGACCGTTGGGCCCTAAGCTTCCCTACATTTGTCTTACAGGTGTGGAAAAACCGCGAAAAAAACTCACCCAGCAGCCTGTCCCGACCGGGAATCGAACCCGGGCACGTTGCGTGACAAGGCAGCACGTTACCTCGGGACCACGGCGGTGGACTAACTATATACGTATTAGCTAAAATCTGGCGTGCGTTGCTACGGCTAAATAAATTAAATATTAAAGGTTAATTAAATTGTATGGTATAGCTGGGCTGAAATGGACCTAGACATGGCGGTTTCTAGTCAGTTTTTAATTTCGGATTTCAGGTAATCCTCCAGTTTTAAATGTCGGATTTCAATCAATTTTGGATAATACCTAACTCGGTTTATTTTAATAGTTTCGTTGTAAAACATCGAAAAATTGTGACCGCTAGAGCGATTATTAAATTTTAACTTCAGGAAAAATCCTACATATAATGGTTTTAGACGGTCCAATTGTGAATCTAAACTATCCAGAAACCCACTGAAATAGACACAAAGATAAATCTTGAAAATCGGTCCAGTCGTTTAGGCAGTTTTTAATTTCGCATTTCAGGTAAACCTCCACGTCTAATTGTCGGATTTTGCTTCTTTTTGATAATACCTACCTCGGTTTATTTTAATAGAATATACTGAGTTATTACAAGTATTTGAGAATAAAGTACTTAGGAAAAATTTTGGACAAAAGAGAGATGAACAGACAGGTGAATGGAGAAGACTACATAACAAGGAACTACATAGTCTTTATAGGAAGCCAGATATAATAAGAACAGTTAAGTCTCGTAGACTGCGATGGGCAGGACATGTTGCACGTATGGGGAATGGGAGACTTGCATGGAAGCTTCTTGTAGGAAAGCCAGAGGGAAAACGCCCAGTTGGTAGACCAAGAATGAGGTGGGAGAATAACATTAACTATGATTTGAGGGGAAGTAGATTATACAGGGAATGATTGGAAAGCATTAGCTCAGGATAGGGATGTATGGAGAGCGTAAGTCCTTGCGGCCATGAACCTACGGGTTCGATAGTGCCAGTGAGTAAGTAAGTAAGTATACTGAGTTTCGATGTCAAATATCGAAATTTGTGAACGCTAGAGCTATTTTTTTATATTTTCACTTCAGGTGAACTCCTACACCTAATGGTTTTAGAGGGTCCAAATGTGAATCTAAACCATCGAGGAACCCAATCAGACACTCACAGAAAAAATTCATAAAAATCGATCCAATCGTTTAAAGGAGTTCAGTGACAAACACACCTACAGAAGTGTTATATACGTACTGTATATGTGCACCGCTGAGATTTCGAAGTTCCCCGATCGGAACAAATTTGCTGCGCAATATTTTTTTTTCGTGGTTTTTCCTCACCTGTAAGATAAATATCACGGAATTTTAAGGCTGAAATTGTCCCCGAACACCATCTGGCCATCAAAATCATCATTAACATATTCGCTGTGAGCTGGAATAGTGTTTCGTCTTAATGTTGTGTTGTCTCGGAGGAGGTCCTGACACTGAGCTGATCACTCATTCGGGGAGGCCCTCCATGTCCTCGCGTGGTAAAGATGTATGTGTGTGATATAGTTAAAATCCCTCTCCCGACAGGTCGTGTCACTGTAAGCCCTGGGTGGTGTGTGGCACGTAAAAGTACCTGTAAGGCGAGAGGTTAAACTGCATTAATGGAATATGTGTGTGTGTGCGTATATATATATATATATATATATATATGTGTGTGTGTGTGTGTGTGTGTGTGCGTGTGTTATAATTATAACATCGATAAAGAGTCACCGCTATAAAGTAAAAATATTATCTTTAATTTGCTTACTTGTTATAGGAACAGCTACTAGATGGCAGTGGAGACCGACTTCCCACTACATCTCGTAATAAGAGAATATATGCAAGATAAATGAATGTTTGTATTAGACTTGCTCGGTAGCGTAATCGGTAGCGCATTGGAGTATCATTCCGGAGGTCCGGGCTCAAGTCCCGTCCGAGCATTTATTTTTCTATTGCCATATATATATACATATATATAATGTAAAACTTTCTTCATTAGAGGATTGCCACAAGAAGAAAGTGGTACAGACAATTCATTTTCGAAATTGATGAAAAACATTTTGTAAATACATTAAAAACTCAAATTGTAATTGAAGTATATTCTATAAAGTAGAAATTTTGTAAAGATGGTATCTTAAAATTTATATATATATATATATATATATATATATTTTAAGATACCATCTTATATGAAGAGTATAATACATATATAAGAAAAATAAGTGTTTGAATTGGATTCGCCTGGTAGTGTAATGGATATCACGCTGAGGTACAGACTCAGAGATCCGGGTTCGAATCCCGTCCATGCATTTATTTTTCTTATCATACCATATATATATATATATATATATATATATATATATCGATGTTTTACAGTAATTAAATTTTGACATTGAACAATGTAAGCCTAATATGACATGAAAAGAAAAATAAATCCTTGGACGGGGATTTGAACCAGGACCTCTGAATTGATACATCAGTGCGCTGCCACTTACGCTATCCAAGCAATCCCAGTTTCAATTCCCGATCATAACCAGCTTCCTGGGTAAGGGTGTTTCCGTGGTTTTTCCTCACCTGTAAGACAAATTGTAAGTAGCTTAGAGGCCCAAAATGTCCCTGTCCATCATCATCATCCTTCACCGGTGTACAAAGCAACGGGAAGCTACCACCCTATAATTCCCTAGTAAAACTGCAAAGTATAGCATGAAAATGCTTTGTAGGCCTATTGCAGAGAAAGACCTGCCCTAGGGCAGAACACTATAGAATAGAATTCCAAAATAAGATAGTATTTATTTCTTCAAACCTTTCATTCCAACCCTCAATTAAAGGACAAATAGTTATGCAATAATAAGAATGTAAAATAATAATAAGAATGAAAAATAGCCCAAAGGCTACGAATGTAAAATAATAATAATAGTAATAACGTAAAATAATAATATGAATATAACATAATAATAATAATAATAATAATAATAATAATAATAATAAAAATAATAAATCAGAATGAAAGAGTGATGGCTTTTCTGTTAGCTTATACTACATTTAATCGTTGTATTCCCAGAATTTATTCTTTATACGTGCAGTGTTTCAAAATATGAGACACTGACCTCCATCACGAATTTATTTTTTGGGTCATAATAATGAAACACGTGACATTAAGATTAATGAAAATGATAATGTTTAAAAGGTAACTCCCAGATTATGAAACGTCACTTCAAGTATTACGTCAAACATCTTAAACATTTTATATATTTTCTTTGTTTTGAAAGTAACAGATATTGCTGCTTATATCAAATGCTTAGGCTACTGCATATCTAATATGTAAAAATGTTCGTTTGTTTGTACTTTATGCGCGGCCACACTGTTGATCCGATTGTGATGGGGCTTTTTGCAAAATGTTCAGCTGATTCCCGGGATGAACATAGGCTATAAAAGAGTTGTGATACTCAACTCCTATACCCTTAAAAATCGCCCTTTTTAGTGGAAAACGTGAAAAAAGTAGCTCTTTGGACGCGTAAATGGCTTACGCTGCCTAAATCATAACATATACACAAAATTAATGTACACAGAATTGAATATCTCAAAAAGCTCTACAAAAAAGTCCGCGACAGCATATGTTTATCTCCTACAGATAACTCACAATAAGCATTTTTGTCTTTCATTGATGCCAAGCAGATCGAGACAAATAGATTCCCGGGCAACACCGGGTAATCAGCACGGGGAATCTTAAAATAATTACGATATACATTTAAAATTATTTTTCATTTTACTTATTCAACTAATAATAAGAAATACATTATTATTTGTCTTTCAGCTCATTTATGCCAAGAAGATCGGGATGAGTAGATTCCTGGACAAGGCCGGGTAAACAGTATGGGGTATCTGAAAATAATTGCGATATAAATGTTTCTCTCTACTTCTTTAACTAAACATAAAACACGTTAATTTTCGTATTTCAGCTCATTTATGTCAAGAAGATCTGGATGAGTATATTCCCGGACAACGCCGGGTAATCAGCATGGGGTATCTAAAAAATTAATTTATAATTATTTTTCCTTCTACTTATTCAACTAAACATTAAAGCACATTAATTTTCATTTATTTAGGCGTAGCAGCGCACGCCGGGTATTAGCTAGTATTAATATAAATACATTATGCCTAATCAAATTAACAAAACACAATAGTTTCCATTTCATGAGTCTTTATTAATTTGAGCGAAGTGGATTAGGTGGTAGGGTTTTGAACTGGTATTCAGGAAGTTGGGGATCAAATTCCCAGGCCGAAAACCTTACTGAACGTATTTGCTGATATTCGTCAATCGTTAAACTACATTCTAGGTTGATATTTCGTTACTAGAAGCCATTCCATCTTAATACTTATTTAATAACACTGGTCAACATGATTTTTGTCTCATGAGTACCAATAGTTGTACTTAATGCAGTTTTTTATCGTGTTTTCAAATATGTATTCGGAATTTCTGCATCACCCACAGTTTTTTATTTCAATTTCAATTAATGGATTTGAATAATTATTTTTTAATAAACTTTTTTTGTCCATTTGTCCATTGTAAAATAAAACCAAATGAGCTAACTCAGGATATTTCTGCTATGCAAAAGCGATATCAAGGCAAATGGAATCCTAATATGCTGGCCGATTACACCGAGCAACAAAAAGAAACTTTTTTTTTTGTCTCAGAAAGAAAAATATGTGATTCTGATAGTATTTTTTCTCCTGAAATCAAGTATGATATCGGTTTTTTTCCATCACGCAAGGTTTCCGAGGGACAGGAAAATTATAATTACAAACACATGAATATTTTCTACATTCGTAACTGCACAATATTCGAACATCCGGACTCGCCTAGAAAGTAAGAAATGACTATTTTCTGCTATATTTCGCCTGTGGAGCATCCCTCTTGATGGCCCAACAATAATCGGCCGGCATATTAGGATTCCATTTTCCTTGATATCTCTTTTCCATAGATGAAATCTCCTGAGTTACCTCATTTGGTTTTATTTAACAATGGACAAATGGACGAAAAAACGTTTATTAAAAAATAATTATTTAAATCCATTAATTTAAATTGAAATAAAAAACTGTGGGTGATGGAGAAATTCCGAATACATATTAGAAAACAGGATAAAAAACTGCTTTAAGTACAACTATTGGTATCATTAGACAAAAATCATGTGGACCAGTGTTATATTATTACACTTAAACAAGTAAAATTCTTCGGTAAACATAATGTCAAACAGAGTGATAGAAACACGCTCCATATATCTAAAGATTCTAGAGGTGATGTGACTTCTATATTAAAACATCTACAAATTAGAATGAAACTATCCAACTAATTCACTGGCACTATCGAACCCGTAGATTCATGGTTGCGCGGACATAAGCTCTCCACATATCTCTATCCTGAGCCAGTGCCTTCCAGTAATCCCCTGCATTATCTACTTCCCTCAAATCATGATTAATTTTATTCTCTCACCTCATTCTTGGCTTGACAACTGGACTTTTCTCACTGGTTTTCTTATAAGAAACTTCCAGTCCCTCTTTCATTCTCCATTCGTGCCACATGTCCTACCCATCGCTATCTAGAGACTTCAACATCATAGGCAGATTCGTTTTAGACCGTGTGACCTGAGACGGTAAACCTAACGAAGATGGTCTTCATCTTTCCACCGATGTTTTGGTCTTCCTTGGTTCCTATGTCCAGTTGGAGCGCATTAGAACGCCAATTTTGGAAGTATATTTCTTTCCATTCTTCTCATATTATTTTTCCATTCTTAACTTCTATAAGATTCATGATATGTTCCGTTGAGGTATTATTCAAAATTAAAATATAAAATTATGGAATATTCACCTGAAAGATCCGTCTCCTCATCTTTATTAGTTATTTAACTGTAACGCTTTCGGGACTAGTCCCATCATCAGCAGGATTCAAAACTGGTGTTTCATTGAAGATCTGATAGAGGGGTTACACGTACTGGGTTCGTTTTCATTTATCAAATGGTCGTTATTGTTGACTGCCTTCAAAATTTCCATCTCCTCGAGTATGTTTATCTTCGCTGGATTGTTTTCTCTGTGCATTATTGTCAGGGTGTTTTCAATATCTAATATACGATGTCCTTCATGGATAACAATAATCAAGCTATGCAAAACACGTTGTCCATGAAGGACATCGCATATTAAATATTGAAACACCCTAACAGTAATGCACAGAGAAAATAATCCAGCGAAGATAAACGTACTCGAAGAAATGGAAATCATGAAAGCAGCTCACAACAACAGTCTGATAAACGAAAACGAACCCAATACATGTAACCCCCTCTACCAGATCTTCAGTGAAACACCAGTTTTGAATCCTGCCGATGATGGGACAAGTCCCGAAAGCGCTACAGTTAAATAACTAATAAAGTTGAGGAGACGGACCCTGTAGGTAAATATTTCATAATTTTTATACTTTAATTTTCCATTCTTGTTGGTATCTTTCTTTATATTCATGTAAACTTGGTACTCCAAGTTTTTCTCTGATAATAGTGTTCCTTTGGTGATCCAGTCTTAACTCCTAAGAAGCGCATTTGGCTTACTCTAAGTTTATGAGAATTTATTTTATTTAAAATCCAAATTTCACTTCCGTATTTTAGAGCAGCTTTTGATGTGATGTTATGTAATTTTAATTTGGTATCTGTTCTCATCTGTTTACGTGACTTAACTTTTCTTATTATATCTGGTTTCCTATAAAGATACTGTAGGTCACTTATGTAGTCTTCTCCATTCGCCTGTCTGTTCATCTCTCTCATCATCATAATCATCATCAACTACACAGTCCAAGATCCGGCCGCAAGATTACTACGTTCAACGAGTATATGCACAAAATATATTTTCTTCTCATAAAATTGTGAATTACTGAATTACATTTTTGCCGAGTTGCCTATTAAAATTCGGCCGCTACTATGTTTAATTAAAATATAAGTTATTTATTTATTTATTCAAAATAATTTGATTCACTTGTTATTAAAATACATTATAATCCAGTTCGCAAAAATCGATGTATAGAGCTTGAAAAGTTTTGGTTGCTATTACACACTTGGCCGTAAACCTCCTCGCGGCTACAGCAGGCTGTGACACCAATCAATAATAAAATGGCGTTAAGTACGTATTTATTGTTTTATATTGTTCCCTCGCAGCGGGAAGTAAAACCAGTGCCCTTTATGTACACTACGTACAATATATATTCAAAAATATATCCAAAAGGTAGTGTTAATATATATTTACGAAACAAATCACTGCATTTTAAATGAACTGAACTTTATTTAAAACAATATAAAACAATAAATACGTATATGCCGCCATTTTATTACTGATTGGTGTTACAGCCTTCCGTAGCCGCGAGGAGTTTTACGGCCAAGTGTGCAATGGCAACCAAAGCTTTTCAAGCTCTATATATCGATTTCTGCGAACTAGATCATAATTTATATTAATAACAAGTGAATCAAATTATTTCGATTAAATAAATTAATTATATTTTAATTAAACAACTGGCGGCCGAATTTTAATAGGCAACTAGGCAAAAATGTATTCAGTCATTCACAATTTTATGAAAAAAATTGATTTTGTTCATACACTCGATGAACGTAGTAATCTTGCAGCCGGATCTTGGACTATCACGGATTAGCCCAGCGCTTTCTTGGTCTTCCTCTCGATCTTCGTCCTCCAGCATTATACATCAGTGCCATCTTTGGTATCCTATCCTCTGTCATTCTTTGCAGATATTCTATCCAATTGTTCCTGCGTTCTTCTATTTGTTGAAGAAGTCGTTGTACTTTTAGTTATTCTCTAATATTCTCATTTCTAATATGTTCTTCTCTTGTGCATCTCTCTTTGATCCAAATTTTTTGTAAGAACTTCGTTCTCAAATACTTGTACGAAAGTGATCAAGTTAAATTATAAAATCAAAGTGTATTTGAGTCTTTAGCGTAACAAAAACTTAAAGAAACCGACTTGAATGCTTTATCAACGTTAAATCTATATCGACTTCCCCCACACACAAATTACTTCGCCCCCATAACACCTGTGTTATAAGCACGTTTTCCTAGCCGCTGCCACGCCCCCTTCAAGGCGAGAGGAAAACACTGTACTGTAGATTGTCGTGCAAGATGTGCTTTGACTCCCAATAAATTATTGACTGATAAAGATTTCTTTTTTTTTTTTCTTCGCAGGACGAATTATAGAACTAAACACCTCATTGTCGGTTTTGTATAAAGGTTATTAACATGTTGAATTATTAAGGTCGTATCTGAATTCCTGATCTTTTTCAGGATTTATATGCGCTTTGGTGTCAGGACTCGGTAATAGTGTTATAATAGAGGAGAGAAGCATTCGTTTTAGATTCGTTCACCTTTAATATGTTCGTAACTGGATACATCAGTGAACTGTAGTGATTAATCCGGTTTATTCATCTTTAATTACTATTTCTACAAGTTGATTAACTAACTCACTGGCACTATCGAACTCGTAGATTCATGATCGCGCGGACTTAAGCTCACCATACATCCCTATCCTGAGCCAATGTTTTCCAATCGATCTCTGTATAATCTAATTCTCTCAAATCATAGTTAATGTTATTCTCCCACCTCATTATTGGTCTACCAACTGGGCGTTTTCCCTCTGGTTTCCTACAAGAAGCTTCCATGCACGTCTTTGATTTCCCATTCGTGCCACATGTCCTACCCATCGCAGTCTACGAGACTTAACTTATCTTATTATATCTGGCTTTCTATAAAGACCATGAAGTTCACTGTTGTGTAGTCTTCCCCATTCATCTGTCTGTTCATCTCTTTTTGGCCCAAAATATTTCCTAAGAACTTTATTCTCAAATACTCGTAATCTCCTTTCCTCCCTTAAAATAAGAGTCCATGTTTCACTTCCATATAGCCTAATATAACTGTTAGAATAACCGTTTTATATATTTCCAGTTTAACTTTTTTAAAAGGAGTTGGGACGTCAAGATTATTGCTCATAATAATTCAATAAGGCTTTGAATAGTAGTAAAACTAGTAGATCAAGAAAGTAGAATACATTTATAGTTTTAATATAAAAATTATGGAATATTCACCTGAAAGGTCCGTCTCCTCAACTTAATTAATTATTTAACTGTAGCGCTTTCGGGACTTGTCCCATCATCGGCAGGATTCAAAACTGGTGTTTCACTGAAGATCTGGTAGAGGGGGTTACATGTATTGGGTTCGTTTTCGTTTATCAGACTGTTGTTGTGAGCTGCTTTCATGATTTCCATTTCTTCGAGTACGTTTATCTTCGCTGGATTATTTTCTCTGTGCATTACTGTTAGGGTGTTTTCAATATTTAATATGCGATGTCCTTCATGGACAACGTGTTTTGCATAGCTTGATTTTCCTTCTGCGTGAATGAAGTCTCGAAAATGTTATAAAAGTTGATTTATAGTTGTATCAATACATGTAAATTTGTACTGAATTATATTTAAAAGAAGCTATTAATATTAGACCTATTGTTAAAAAATAAGCAGAACTATGCATTTTATCAGCCTCTAACTGAAATGTGTACCAGACGTTTGTATTGGAGTAAATGCAGCAATCACGCAGGGCTAACAACCTGGCTGACCTTTGGTGCCGATTATCTACAAAAGTGGGAGCCTTAACCTCCTGTCACCCCAAGGGTCTCCCAAGCCCTATATAGCCTTAAATTCAAATATCATATAGTGGCAATGTCCAATTGCAATGTTTGAAAAAGAGTATAGCTAACGGATTTCAGAAAACTATTTACACAACATAGTATAAGAAGTAATTTAAAGAGAGAACTACTTTATTATTATTATTATTATTATTATTATTATTATCATCATTATGATTATCATTATTATTATTATTATGATTATGATTATGATTATGATTATGATTATGATTATTATTATTATTATTATTATTATTATTATTATTATTACTAGCTAATACCCGGCGTGCGCTGCTACTCCTAAATAAGTGAAAATGTGTTTTTACTACCAGCCGGGAATCTGCTTATCCCGATCTTCTTGTCATCAATGAAAGACAAAAATGGTTAATGTGAGTTATCCGTAAAAGACAAACATATGCTCCCGGGGACTTTTTTGTAGAGTTTTTTGAGATGTTCAAATTTATGTACATTAAATTGGTGTATTTGTTATGGAATTTACTTCACGTTTTTCACTATAAGGGGTGATTTTTAGGAATGAAGGGGTTGACTATTACAACTCTCTTATAGCCTATGTTCATCCCCGGAATCTACTGAACATTTTGCAAAAAGCCCCATTTGAATCGGATGAACGGTATAGCAGAGCACGCTTGCCTGGGAATCTACTTATACCGATCTTCTTGGTACCAATGAAAGACAAACATGGTTATTGTGAGTTATCCGTAAAAGATAAACATAAGCTGTCGCAGACTTTTTGTAGAGTTTCTTGAGATATTCTGTAAATTAATGTTGTGTATTTGTTATGGTTTAGGCAGCGTAAGCCATTAAACGTCAAAATAGGGACTTTATTTCACGTTTTTCACTACAAAGGGTGATTTTTTAGGGGTGAAGGGGATATCACAACTCTCTTATAGCCTATGTTCATCCCAGGAATCTACTGAACATTTTGCAAAAAACCCCATCTAAATCGGATCATAAAGTACGAAAAAACAAACAAACAAACATTGATTTTTATATATTAGATCATTATTTTTTTAATTAAATTAACCCTACAACATCCCTTGTTGCATATACGTAACATCGGGAATTTATCACATTATTTCCACAATAAATTAATATTTATCGCGAATGTCTCATTTACAGTTATGTAACAACGTTAGAAATGCATTTCATTTCGCTACAACTAGGTCTACACGTTGTGTAACTTTTAAGCCGTAACTAGAGTAACTTGAGGTTTTAACCGTTAAGGGTTAAGTTAATTTAAGGTTATTAAATCTTTTGCTTGGAATTACATTTTATGCATGTCTACTGTATGTATATTTAAAAGTCAGTGGTTCACCCAACTAGATCGTTGTGGAAGGGGTTCGCGAGTTGAAAAAAGGTTGCAAACCGCTGCTCTAGACTAATATAGGTCAATTAAAAGAATGACAGTTTGTAATGTTTCACCATATTCACTAATGAATAATTGTTTTCAACGTTTATATGAAATAATTTCAAAGTATGAAGCAAATTTGTTGCGTCCTGATAAGATGAGTGTAAAAAAATATAGATGATAGAAAATTGCTTTGAATATGTCCAAAACCGTTGGAAAACAATATTTGTTAGGACTATTTAACTGATGCCCCAAATGGCAGTCAATGACCAATCACGTTTCAATGTACCTTGTTTGACAAACAATCACAGTCGTGTTTCACCCAATATTTTTGAATTAAGTATATCATATTAAATAAAGCTATTCCTTTTTAATATTCTGAAAAGTTCATAGCATTATTTTGCAGTGACTGACTCTCCAAGAAATACGGCTACCAGACTGTATATATAGTGCAAGAATGTAAACAGATACTGCTTGCAAGATGTAATAGAAAAACATTCGTAGTAATTGATTGTACCACAATAAGAAGAAACCACTGTTTACACTTTCTTAAACGTATTATTTCCCAGGAATTTAGTTACATCATATAGGATATCAGAAATTAACTAAAAACCTATAATGTTGGTTGTAACAGTTTTGATGTGTTTCATTTTTTCTCCGCTAGGGTACATTCTTACAATATTGCGAACCTTTGGCAATAAATAATATAATTTGGTTTCAGTGATGAACAAATTAAACATAAACGTTTCTCATTTATTTTTAAACATCGCCGTTTACATTAAATATATAAATATTTTAAAATAACTATATTTAAATAATGATTTCTGAGTAAACAGCTTAATGTTATTCGTTAAATAGTCCTAATAAGTGCCACTCTTGATTTCCAAATTCTCTAGATTAATTAACTCCTCACTTCGTGAGTCGTGAATTTATCGATAATTTGGAAATCACTCGTGGAATTACTTATGATAATGTCTCTTTGGTGTTATTTCTCCAATGATCATTCCATTGAATACATACATATAATATATAATTATGACTTAATTAGTGAATTTTATGGTAAAAAATAACATTTTTATCGTCCGGCCATGACACGAGATCTGAAAGTTCATGCAGGACAACGTCTGCTGCGTCCACTGGTATAATATAAATTGACGTGTTATTTATGGTCAAATTTCGACCACTTGGCTAACACTATTTATAACAATTTTATCCCTTTAATTGGCAAAATACCCTATATGATATATCAATTGGTTCGATTTATTTAGTATTATTAATGAAACAGAAGAAAACGAACGAGAAGTAATAACTTAAATGTGTGTCGAATTACACCGATTCCGATTGAGGGTCTTTCCACTTTTCAGCGGTTGCCCTTTTACCAGCCGGCTGCTGCCCCTTCATATCCATATGTGTCAATCACAGAGGTAGATGATCAACATCCAGTGTAGGGGTGACATGTGGTTAGCATGTCGAGTCCCCCAGCCGTTATAGCTGGTTCCTCAACCTGGAGCCGCTACTTATTGTAGCTACCCAATTGCCTCACGATGCTGGGTGGGCACCGGTCCCATACTGGCCGAAATACCACGAGAAAATTTCTTCCCCCATGGAGACTCGAACCAGCGCAAGTCCCGTAGCTCTGCGCCAAGGCTTCCTACCTTAAGCGCTCGGCTACGGCGCGGGACGTCGAATTACACAATACACCTAATAATAACAGTCATGCGTGATTTTGTTTTCAGTGCGGTCCGCCACATTTAAATAACTGGCACGAGAAATTAGTGTAAAAAGTGACCATAGGCACTCAAACTGCCATGGTTCCTTTAACCAAAAGTAAGCCGGTTCAAACTGGCCTCACAAAAAAGGGATAGTCTAATCACTAATGAAGTATTAGACAAACTAGTTAAGGAACAGTAAATGATCCAGATTCGATAGTATTATCTATCGAATTGGATCATAAAACACACACTTTTCTAATAGAGTGTATGTGCACCCATGATGGAAATAGGAAGTGCCCTGTTACATCTTAAATTTCTCCAATTGGAGCAAAAAGCTGTTCAATTTGGATCTAATTTTATTAAATTCAAGCCACTCTATTAAGGTTTTTAGTGGTTTCCCTTGATGCTAAGGCAAATGCCGGAGTGGTCCCCTAGCATCCACTAGTAAAGTCATCAAAGTCCAATAAATATTCTAAATTCAAAATTATTAAATAAGAACAGCTAAATCCGAACAGAGCCGTTTCTGATTGGAATGCCGAAATTGACTTCCCGCTCTTGCCCTTTTGGGGGTTGGCGGCGTCCGTGGCTGTGGTGGTCTTCCTGCTCAGTGGATCAACTATAACATCATAAAATTCACCTAGAAACTGATTGCAGGATTGGAGTTCCCTACCGCTGGACCTTTGATACCGGATTGCGAATAGTTGTCGTTAGCAGGGGATATATATTAACACAATCAAGTCACGAACTTTTAAAGTTCAAACAAGACATATTCAACATCAACGACGAAATACTTAAATCACAAGGGCTAAAGTGGGTATAGAAGTCCCTAAAGTAGCCGGAAATTGCTGTTTCCCTTTGGTCGAGGACGACTTCCATAAAATGGATGTTTTCCTTGACGGATATAGAGGGAAAAACATAATTTCCATACGTACCAGTGTCCAGTGTCCAGTGTGTTTTGCCAATTAAATGGTTAAAGAGCAACAGCAATGCAGGTAGCAGGGAACGTAACTATATTATTGAATGTGTGTGGAATTCAGGATCCTTGAGGCAGAAACCATTCTTTATTCGAGAGAACTGTTTTCCATTCGAGTAACAAGTAGGGCGGTTTATCGATAAAACTGGAGCAGCCCTTAATCGTTTTTCGGCTTGTAACATGGTGTGAATGTACTCCATATTTCTCGCCTCCATTTTCTCCGCTAGTAATTGGCTGCAATTTAGATGCGAAGTTAAGATAACCAACCTGACTATTTGTATCCACCAAACGTAGAATTGAAACTAACTGACTCCTTGGTTTTCCTTCACCCAATTTATTTAGATGAAGTGTCTGAGACTTCAGAAACCAGTAGTAGACCAATGTATTCTAGTGTAACAACATACCAGTAACCCACAGAAATAGAAGTAAATCAACCTAGAATTATACAAGTACCTTCAGACATATTATTACGAGAAGGATGTTGTCTATCGCCCATTTTGTTTAATATATATAGACGAAATTTAACAATGGAGAAGAACTAAAACCTAGTAATGAATGCACTTATTTAGGAACAAAATTAGACCATTCAGGCGATAACACAGTGGAAATTAAAAATAGAATCGCACAAACAAAACAAGGAAAAATATTACAAACAATAGAAAATTACAAATATATCAAACCATAATTCAGAGCATTTTAACATATGGTGCTGAAGTCTGGCAAATTCCTACCAGGAAAATGAAAAGAATTTTAAGTATAGAAATGGATGTTTTAAGAAGATCAGCTGGAAAATCTAGAATGGATAGAATACGAAATAAAGAAATAAGGGAAATTATGGGTGTACAAGAGGAGCCAGATATCATAGAAAAGAAAAGATTACAGAGGTATGGCCATGTCAAAAGAATGCCAGAGCAAAGATTGCCTAAAATTGTTATGGATTGGATCCCAATAGAAAGGAGGAAAGGACGACCGAGGAAAACTTTGGATAGAAGGTGTACAAGCAGCTATGAATATCAGAGGATAGAAGGACGATCAATGGATGGACAGAGAGGAATGGCGTTTGGTTTCCGGAAGACGGCGCAGCTGCAATGATACCGGATGATGATATATTTTTGACATTTGGCAATGAAGGCAAATATGATATGAAAAGAAAAATAAATGCTTGAGTCGGGATTTGAACTCGAGTCTCTAAAGTCTATACCTTTAGCGCTCTAACCAACTAAGCTACCCAAGAATTCCAAGACAAACATACAATTTTCTTATACATGTAGTATTCTCAATTCACACAAGAGATAGCGGAAATTTGTTCCAACTGACATCTAGCGGCTAACATAACAGTTAAGCAATTTTTTTTATTTGCTTAACTGTTATGTTAGCCGCTAGATGTCAGTTGGAACAAATTTCCGCTACCTCTTGTGTGAATTGAGAATACTACATGTATAAGAAAATTGTATGTTTGTCTTGGAATTCTTGGGTAGCTCAGTTGGTTAGAGCGCTAAAGGTACAGACTTTAGAGACTCGAGTTCAAATCCCGACTCAAGCATTCATTTTTCTTTTCATATCATATATATATATATATATATATATATATAGACGATATTTTAAATAAATGGAAAGTTTTAGCGAATCTCGGAATAAGAGGTAGATAATGAAGTATATATAAATAATATTTTTTGTGCCATAGTGCGTTTTGTCGTACTTACAGCAATGGCGACCATGATTGAAAGTTCCACTTCCAACATTTCGGGGTTGCCAATCTAAATAACTATACTGTAATAAAATAACTATACTATAATATTACATATTGCAAAACGCGTGTGGGAAGTAAAATCACTGCCCTCTAGTGTATACTACATACAATGTATATATAAAAAATATCCAAAAAGGTAGTGTTAATATACACATACGAAACAAATCACTGCATTTTAAATGAACTGAACGTTATTTTAAACAATATAAAACAATAAATACGTATTTGCCGCCATTGTATGACTGATGGGTGTCACGGCCTCCTGTAGTTTCAACTTGTAAACATTGCCCACACGTTAGTCAGTTGTTGTATAACGAACGCAAATATTTCCAACAAAGATGTAATTATTTTACTATTAATTATTTTGAAAACACCATCGCGCAAAAAATAATATGCAAAGCATATTTGTGAAGTGTTTTACAGAATCTCGGAAATTAAAAACGTCGCTAAAAACCACTTGCCAACCTCTCATCGTAATATACTATTTTGAAAAGCCTTCATATTTTGACTACTTGATGAACTTTTATAATTTATTTGAGGACGACTGACTTACTAGGTACTAATTTTGTATTATAATATTGAGTAATACATGCACAGAAAAAAAAATTGAGAACATGTTAATCGTATGCAAGATCAATTTTCACATTTTTTTTGTTTATATAATGCAAATTCTTATTACATAGTAGATCAAACAATCTTGATCTATTCATCTATATGTGTTTGACATGCTACGGATGGGCGGGGTGAGTGGAATTTGCGTGCGTCTAAAATATTTCCCAGTCTAGTTGATGCCAGCAGCAATTTCACACCAAGCAGTGAGATGATTACTATTATGTGATACTCTTAATTTACACTGTGGCACACGCAGAAACATTTCCAATTACTGTTCTTGCACTATCGAGACATTTTCAAATTACACTTCAAAAAATCGATTTCTGTATCACGCAATCATTATGGAAACCATAATTTCTTCAATGTAGTTTGTTCTTATATCGTGGAATTATTTTGTCAGCTTACAGGATAATAACAATACTCTCGTTTAATATTTCTCATCTGTCGATTGACTGAAATATAACTGCCATAAAATCAATAGTAAGCTTACAATGAAAGGAATAAAGTGAGAGATACAAAATGCACAGCAGAATGACGTTAATATTCGTCCATTTGGAGTATATGAAAGTATACAGATATAATTTACAAAGTTTAGGTGCAGATAAAGTAGCCTAATTCTTTTGTTTATTTCAATAGTACCGGTATACCATTTTTATGAAAAATTTAGATATAATATTGTAAAATTTTTAATCGTATTAAAACTTATTACTGATAAAATCAAAATAACTCAATTTAAAAAATTGTGATGATATTATTTTATCATCTTTTCATAATTTTTGTCATTTTTACAACAAAAAAATCATAGTGGTAATTAAAATTCCAGCTCAAAATTTGCCTTGACTATTGAAAAACTGCACAATAAATCACAGAATTTAATTCGATAATGGGAAAAGAACTCGGCCACTCTTGAATATGAACTCAATCATTAATCTTTGGGCCAAATATTTTGGTCACACTTCTTCCTCTGTCCATAAGAAGTCAAGAAATTTGGAATCTTTTCATATGTTACTAATACCAGGTGTGCACTGCTACGCTTAAATAAATAAAAATTAATGTGTTTTTATGTTTAGTTAAATAAGTTAATTAGTTAAGTAAGTGGAAGAAAAAATAATTATAAATTTATACTTTTTAGATACCCCGTGCTGATTACCTAGCATTGCCCGGGAATACTTATTCCGATCTTCTTGACATAAATGAGCTGAAATACGAAAATGAATGTGTTTTATGTTTAGTTAAATAACTCTGGTAAAAGGAAACATTTTTTCGTAATTATTTTTAGATACCCCGCGCTGTTTACCCAGCGTTGTCCGGGAATCTGCTCATCCCGATCTTCTTGGCATAAATGGGAGACAAAAATTAATGTACTTCTTATGATTAGTTGAATAAGTAAAATGAAAAATAATTATTGATGTATATCGTAATTATTTTAAGATTTCCCATGCTAATTACCCGTTGTTGCTCGGAAATCTACTTATCTCGAAATTCTTGGCATAAATGAGCTAAAAGACAAAATTCGTTATTGTGAGTTATCCGTAAAAACACACGCCATGTGCTGCTATGTTTGTACAGGAATCTACGTACTTGTCTCGGTCTTCTTGTCGTCAATGAAAGACAAAAATTGTTATTATGAGTTATCCATGTAGCTCACTATTTTGAAGTTTTCTCCATTCACCTGTCTCTTCATCTCATTTTGGACCAAATTTTTTTCTTAAGAATTTGATTCTCAAATACTTGCAATCTCCTTTCATCCCTTAAACTAAGAGTCCAAGTTTCGTATCCATATAATATAACTGGTAGAATAACAGTTTTATATATTTTCGGTTGAACGTTTTTTGAAAGGAGTTGGGACGTCAAGAGTCTCTGTAATGCATAATAACACGCGTTTCCAGAATTGAGCCTAGGCCTATGTTTAATTTCTTTGTGCATCTCATTCCTATTTGTGATTATTGTTCCTAGGTATTTGAATTCAGCCACTTCCTCAAAATTTCCCTCATTTGTCATTAGCTGTCCATTTCCATTATTTAATGAATTTCTACATGTGACCATATATTTAGTTTTATTGATATTTACTTCCAGTCCTAATTTCTTAGTGTTGCTCAATAGTGTGCGTGTTGCCCCTTAGTATCTCCTGGCTATCGCTTAATAGTACTACATCATCAGCATAAGGTCATTAAGACAGAGCATTTTAAAAGAGGGTAAGATAATTTTTTAGTAGGCAATTATGACGATTTTATGATATCAAGATAAATTTTATGTTAAAAAATGTAAAGGCTATCTTAATGCAGCAGATGGTCCTTAAAATACCTACTTTTAATATTATGTATACTGTTTATGTTTGAAGTTGAATTGTCCAAATAAATCAATCAGTTTCATTAAATTACTTGGTTAGAGGAAAATATAATTTTCATGTGTCCTTGAAGAAGCGATGTGTTGACTGTGAAATAATTTTAAATTACAAGTTGATATATGAACACTGTCTGCACCTGCTCACATGGTGAACTTCTTCCAAACCTATAATATTGAATATATTTGCAATATTATTTCAGAATGTTCAATAAGCTATAAATAAAATGCAGGCTTACTTGAAAGATTTATGTTTCCTTCTCAACATAAGAAGATAATTATTAAAATTAGTATATTCATTCTTATTTGTTCGTTAACTACCCCCACTCAGAAGATAAATAAACATAATAAATGAAGCTATACTACCTATAAAAGTAATGATAAAATCCCAATAAAAAGTCTTGCTGAAGCTGCTAGAAAATGTAGAGAAAGTTTCTCAACTTGAAGTGGATGGGATTACAAAAAATTCTGTCTGGAATCAGGAGCCTATATAGCTTAATGAACAAAGTACTGCTACAGAAAACCAGATTTCCTGCATTCAAACCCTGTTATAAGTATGAATTTTTCTCTTAAAATATTAATGTACCCTTTAATGAAGGTGACAAATTTTAAATAAAAACAAGCTTTCTTAGCTAAAAATAGTAGTTGTTAAAAAAGTAGCTATTATAAACGATTTCTCTTAAATCTGTGGATCACATTTATTTTGATGGTTGAAACGCAGTTAAGTGTGACCAACATAATCACAATTGCCCTTCTAAGACAACACAAAAACCAATAACAATAATTGAAATTAAGTAAAGAACATAGCCTATCTAATATATAAAAATGAATGTTTGTTTCTTGGTTTGTTTGTTCGAACTTTATGCGCGGCCATATCGTAGATCCGATTGTGATGTGGCTTTTTGCAAAATGTTCAGAAGATTCCCGGGATGAACATAGGCTATAATAAATTTGTGATACTCAACTCCTACACTCTTAAAAATCACCCTTTGGTGGAAAACGTGAAAAAAGTAGCTCTTTGGACGCTTAAATGGTTTACGCTGCCTAAACCATAACAAATACTCAAAATTAGTGTACACAGAATTGAATATCTCAAAAGGCTCTACACAAAAAGTCCGCGACAGCATATGTTTATCTCTTACGGTTAACTCACAATAACCATTTTTGTCTTTCATTGATGCCCCGAGGAGCAGCACATGGCGGGTATTCTTTTACGGATAACTCACAATAACGAATTTTGTCTTTTAGCTCATTTATGCCAAGAAGACGAGATAAGTAGATTCCCGAGCAACACCAGGTAATCAGCACGGGGAATCTTAAAATAATTACGATATACATTTATAATTATTTTTCATTTTACTTATTCAACTAATCATAAGAAGCACATTAATTTTTATCTTTCAGCTCATTTATGCCTAGGAGATCGGGAAGATTAGATTCCCAGGCAATGCCGGGTAATCAGCACCGGGTATCTAAAAATATAAATGTATAACTATTTTTCCCTTTACTTATTAAACTAAACATAAAAGCACACTAATTTGCATTTATTTAGGCGTAGCAGCGCACGCCGGGCAGGCCTATTAACTAGTAGGCCTATATATTCTAGCGGCCGCAACTTTTCTGGAATTAATCTCTGGAGACAGATATCAAACAAGTAAAACGTATTCGTTAACCAGCACTATTAGAAATAGGAGTTCGCCTGAAAATAAAAATCGATCTAGCTATCGTAATTATCGATTTTTTTTCTAATAAAACTCTATTGAAATAATTAGACAAAGATATTCTCCAAAAATCATAGAAAACCAATCATTAAAAGAGGGAATTATTTGAAACCCGAAATTTAAAAATAAATCACCCCAGCAGCCGCCATGTTTTTAGTCGAAATGCAACACATACCGAAAAATTGAATTAACAAATGAAATATAGGCCTATGTTCCGTAAACCAGAAAAATCTAACCATAAATTCAACATACTGAGAAATTCGCTTAGTACGCAATTCCTGTGTGACGGACATTAAATGGTTTAAGACAAACCCAAAAGATGCTACAGTAAAATAAAGCTTTTCTTCATTTACTCTTTAATTAGTTATGAATTGAAACGAATGAGAAAATCAGAACATTTCCTGTAGAATTTGTAAATAATAACACCGGTCAACATGATTTTTGTCTCATGAGTACCAGTAGTTGTACTTAATGCAGTTTTTTATCGTGTTTCCAAATATGTATTCGGAATTTTTCCATCACCTACAGTTTTGTTTTACTTTAATTTCAATTAATGGATTTAAATAATTATTTTTTTAACAAAGGTATTTTCGTCCATTTATTATCTTGGCGCAGTGAGCACGGGGAACACTTTCATCAGGAGATTTCAGCTATGGAAAATATATATCAAGGCAAATTAAATCCTAATATGCTGGCCGATTATTGTTGGACCATCAAGAGCGATGCTCCACAGGCGAAATATAGCAGAATATCGTCATTTTTAGGTTAGTCCAATGTTCGAATATTATGTAGTTACGAATGTAGAAAATATTAAAGTGTTTGAAATTATAAATGCCTGTCTTTCGGAAACCTTGCGTGATTGAGAAAAACCGATATCACATTTGAATTCAGGGCAAAAAATACTATCAGAATTACATATTTTTCTTTCTGAGACAAAGAAAAAGTTTATTTTTGTTGCTCAGTGTAATAAATTAATAATAATAATAATAATAATAATAATAATAATAATAATAATTATTATTATTATTATTATTATTATTATTATTATATTTTTTATTAGGAATATTCCACAATACAGTGTTTATCCTTCAATCCAAAGTGATTTGTCGCCAGAGATTCCTATCTAAAGCATCTTCTTCCCTGAAATATCTAGCTTCCATACTTCTCCTCAGTCAATCTATCCAACGTTCTCCAGGTCTGCCTCTTACACTTTTTCCATTAGCTTTCCAATCAAGGATTTTCTTTGGTATTCAAACTTCTTCCATTCTAATGAGATGTCCATATGATTTCAAACGTTTTTGTTCTATTTGTTCTATTAGACCAATATTTGTTTCAACTTGCATAATTTCCCTTAATGATAATAATAATAATAATAATAATAATAATAATAATAATAATAATAATAATAATAATAATAATGATAATAATAATAATAATAATTAATAATAATAATTTTGTACAAGTTCATGTAACTTCAATGTATTTTTAACGTAACTTAAATGTATGCTGAACAGCGGATGTATAGCGCACATTCTATCACATTGTTCAAAGTGACGCTGGCTTTTAGGAATGTGGTCTAGTTTGAAGAACAATTTTGAATTAACAAATGACTTTATAATGCAGCTACTATTTTACTCCTGTCATCTTAATCTCCTTACAAAATCAGCTTCATTACCATTGTCAAGGAAAGAAGGAAATGTAAAAGACTGGTGGAGATTATCTTGTTAATTTCAAATGAAAAATTCATTACTTTAAAAGCAGTTTGGCTTTTAAATAATTTAGAATACTTTTATAACATTTTAACTAACTCACTGGCTCTATCGAATTCTTAGGTTCATGGCCGCGCGGAGATAAGCTCTCCATACATCCCTATCCTGAGTTAATGTTTTCCAATCATTACCAGTATAATCTGCTTCCCTCAAATCATGGTTAACGTTATTCTCTCATCTCATTCTTGGTCTAGCAACTGTACGTTTTCCTTCTGGTTTTCTTACGAGTTTTCATGCCCCTTTTTCATTCCCCAATCATGCCACATATCCTGTCCATCGCAGTCTACGAGACTTAACTACTCTTATTATATCTGGCTTGCTATAAAGATCATGTAGCTTACTGTTATGTAGTCTCCTCCATTCACCTGTTTGTTCGTCTCTCTTTGGTACAAACATTTTTTTAAAATTTTATTCTCGAATACTCGTAATATTTTCTCTTCCAATAAAGTACGTAAGAGTCCATGTTTCGCATCCGTGTAACAGAAATGGGAAAATAACAGTTTATATATTTTCAGTTTAACGTTTTTTTAGAGAAGTTGGGACGACGAGAGTCCCTGTAATGCATAATAGCACGCATTTCCAGAATTGTGCCTATGTTTAATTTCTTTGTGCATCTCATTCCCATTTGTGATTATTGTTCCTAGGTATTTGAATTCACCACTTCCTCAAAATTTCCCCTCATTTGTCATTAGCTGTCCATTTCCATTATACAGGGTGTTTCTAATTAAACGGACAAACTTTGGGAACAGATGGTTAACCCATTCGCCTCAGAAGACGAGGTAGATTCGCTTAACTCTGCTGTTATATATTTTCCAATATTTTTTACATCCCTTGGCAGGGTAATCTTATGTTAATATTATTATGAATACTAGAGGAATATGTTTTCGCCTTCACCCTTATTGTGATCTCAAGTACCGTTATCGTTTGTTCGTTTTGAATTTCTAAAAAGGGACACTATAATTTACGGGAACTTAAATCCGGTTTCTGGGGGAAATGAATTGAACATTTAAACCTGAAGCGAATGGGTTAACCATCATTGAAGCATATTTTGTTAAAGAGCCTATAGGCTGTGACGCTTCGTTTCAGTGCAAGAGGGGTCTTAGAGGAAGTGATAGAAGGAAGTAGGTACGTGCAAATATAAATTCATTCTGCGTTACATAATTCTGTGTGTTAATCCAAATACTTTACAGACGAGCAGAAACAAAACGTACTTAATTCTAAAAATAAATAAACACTCGCTCCAGTGTTGCATTGTCAGGATGGATCCAGTTTATTGTCCCATCACAACAAGTGCTGGAACACACGTCTATTGACATCCAGACAAACAGTGCATCAATGTGCCATACTTTATCGTATCTTTCAAAGATGCCAGGAGTTTTCCTTATTTCAGTTGCTGCGCTGAAAATTCGTGCTACAAGATCTTCAGAGACAATATCGGTTTCATAAACACAAAAAGTAATCTAGGCAGTAGATCAGGTCAGGCGAGCTTGCCAGCCAGACAGTGGGCCACCCCTACCTATCTAATAGATCGTACCAAAAATGTCCGTCGCCGTGGCGTAGTCAGTAGAGTCCCTACCTTCCACTCCGGCGACCCGGGCTCGATTCCCGGCGGGGTAGGGGATTTTAAATCTCCTCCTTGGGTCTGGGTGTGTGTCCTGTCCTTGTGTCTATATGTGAGAAAAAACGAAAGTTAACAAAAAAGGTAAAATAAGAAAGAATAACGTGTAAACAAAAAAAAAAGTAAAATTATTCATTGTCCGTCGGCGTGGCGTAGTCAGTAGAGTTCCTACCTTCCACTCCGGCGACCCGGGCTCGATTCCCGGCGGGGTAGGGGATTTTAAATCTCCTCCTTGGGTCTGGGTGTGTGTCCTGTCCTTGTGTCTATATGTGAGAAAAAACGAAAGTTAACAAAAAAGGTAAAACAAGAAAGAATAACAGTGTAAACAAAAAAAAGGTAAAATTATTCATTGTCTGTCGCCGTGGCGTAGTCGGTAGAGTCCCTACCTTCCACTCTGGCGACCCGGGTTCGATTCCCGGCGGGGTAGGGGATTTTAAATCTCCACCTTGGGTCTGGGTATGTGTCTTGTCTTGTGTTTGTATGTGTGAATAAGATAAAAAAAAGGTTAACTAGGGTAAAACAAAAATGAATAACAGTGTAAACGAAAGAAAACGAGAATGAAAGAAATTAAAAAAAATGGATGTAAACAAACTTGGTGTAATAGGTTCCGAATACTACTGAGCTCCGGTAGTAAACAAACCAAGCAATAGTAGTAATGACAAACCCCTCTTGAACTGAAAGGACTATTTTTCCGTTTCCTTCAATCCCTTCCTGTAAGATCCCTCTAGCCCTGAAACGAAGCGTTTCAGCCCATAGGTCCCTTAACAAAATATGCTTCAATAAAGGTTCTCTATCTGATCCCAAAGTTTGTTGGTCTAATTTAGAAACACTCTGTATAATATATTTCTAAGTGTGACTATATATTTTACGGTCTCACTTACCAAAACATGGAATTCCCTTCCGCCCTATGTCAGAGACTGTCAAAACTATAACATCCTTCAAAAACCAACTAAAAAATTATTTAATAACAAACTAACTTATACACCTAACTGATAGTATTATTTTAACAATTAATAAATTCATTTATTTATGAAAATAATATTAAGATTAACAAATATTTTCTTTTGTTTTGTTTTAAATATTAGGCCTATATAATCGTAAAATTAGTTTTCTATATCTCATTATTTTCTTTGTTTTTTATATACATTAGACAGGGACAATTTAATGTGTCTTGCTTGTATACATTTTATTATTAGTTTTAGTCTTAATTTTAACTAACATTAACTGGTTGCATTATAGATCGTAATATAATAGATATTATATTTTTGATCAAATTTTAATTTAGTATTTAATATTAGAGTTAATTCAGATTGTTACATTCTGATGTAACATATGTTTGTCCTGGTGAATGGAAGAGAAGGCCACATGGCCATAACTCTACCAGGCTAAATAAATCTAATCTAATCATATATTTATTTATATTTATTTCCAGTCCCAATTAAAAGAATGACCGCATACTCCAATATTTTTAAAGTTTCATTCTCAGTTGACAGATGTTTTAGGCGATGACATTTGACAGTTGGATAGAACATTGGCCCATGAAAAAGATATCTTCTTCACAGCTAAACCGCTTTTGATAAGACTCTTTTGTTGGTGTTACTTTTTTCTTAGCCGCATTGCCCCAGACATGTAACTTAATGTAAACATCGGCTGTCACAAATAAAATTTTATCATTTTGTACAAACATCATACATAGGTAGGACTTACAGGTTAAAAAAGAATGTCTTTGATCGCATTAGAATTCTGCCGATACAAATCGCTAAACTGATGTAGAAATTTTGTAACATGTTTCCATATGATGTTATAGATACATTTTTTTACGAAATGTAGGCGTTTCTTAGAGGAATTGTACAAGGGCATTGCACTCCCTTACCGCAAAGAAAATAAATATTTGTATATTTTTACAAAACCTACTTAGCATTATTTGTAATTATATCAGGGGTTCTCATCTAGGGGACATGTGGATGGCGACCACAGAGTGTCCAAGCTGAGCAAAAAATTTATTCCACTTACTTGTGTTTTGCACTCTTTTAATTTTACTATCTAACCTCTCTTCGTTAACTCTTGTTTTTTTCGACCCCGATGCTATTTGGGCATCCGAGGGCTAGGGAGTCTTTCCTTTCTTCCATTTCTTCTTTCCTTTATTTTCTTTTCTTCTCCAGAAAAGCCTGACCAGAGGCTATAAGATGGCAGCCCCATCACTGGTCTTGCCTTCCTTTGGCCAGCAACCAATCGAAGGGACTATTATTATGCTTTCAAGTCTTATACGAGAATTTTCCGGAAGGATCAATCACGCTGGAGGAAAAATTGTCTATAGGATCGTAACAGGCCTTGGCCTAATACTTCGAGGGAAGAAGAAGAAGATATTATTTGTCACAATTTATAAACTTTTCTATTTATGATTTAGGGAAATCTTACTTTTTTGCAAACTATAATAGTATTTAGGGTAATAAATTGATTTGGTGTTTAATTAATGAAAATCCATTATGATTATCCATCCATCCACAGTAATTCTGCCCGAAGGCAGGTCCTTCACTGCAATCATAGCATTTTCATGCTATGCTCGCAGTTTTACTGGGAAATTGTAGGTGTGGTAGCTTCCCGTTTCTTTCCACACCGGTGAAGGATGATGATGGTCATATGATTTCGGTTAGCGTTTGGGCCTTAAAGTTTTCCTGACATTTGTCTTACAGGTGAGGAAAAACCCGATAAAAACCTCACCCAGAAAAACTGGCCCGACCATGTATCGAACCCGGGCCCGCTGCGTGACAAGGCAGCACGCTACCTCATTATGATTATTTATTAAATAAAATAAAACTGTAGAAGGTTTATACCGAATTTCATATTTATTTCAATACAAATTCGTTACAGCTGTTTCAGTACGTTGTACCTTCTTCAGACTAATATTACGAATACAAATTTGTTTTATTTTATACTAGCTAATACCCGGCGTGCGCTGCTACGCCTAAATAAATTAAAATTAATGTGCTTTTATGCTTAGTTGAATAAGTAAGAGGAAAAATAATTATCAATTTATATTTTTTTAGATACCCTATTCTGATTACCCGGTATTGCCGGGAATCTACATATCCCGATCTTCTTGACATACATGATGTGAAATACGAAAATTATTGTGTTTTATGTTTAGTTAAATAAGTTAAAGGAAACATTTATATCGTAATTATTTTTAGATACCCCGTGTTGTTTACCCGGCGTTGTCCGGGAATCTACTCTTCCCGATCTTCTTGGCCTAAATGAGCTGAAAGACAAAAATTAGTGCACTTCTCATGATTAGTTGAATAAGTAAAATAAAAAATAATTATAAATGTATATGTTTTAAAAATCCCCTGCTGATTACCCGGTGTTGCTCGGGAATCTACTTATCTCGATTTTCTTGGCATAAATGAGCTAAAAGACAAAATTCATTATTGTGAGTTATCCGTAAAAGAATACCCTCCATGTGCTGCTATGCTTGCACAGGAATCTACGTAAGATAATATTGTATACACATATATTTATCTAATATATTAAGTATATTTGACTTCCAATCAAAAAGTTTGTATTTACAAGATAAATAATTTTCATAATAACAATTATAGCCTTATTCATCATTATTTTATCTACAATCGTCTCCATCTTCTTGGCATCAATGAAAGACAAAAATGGCTATTGCGAGTTATCCATAAGAGAAAAATATGCTGTCATGGACTTTTTTTGTACAGCTTTTTGAGACATTCAATTCTGTGTAAATTAATTTTGTGTATTTGTTATGGTTTAGGCAGCGTAAGCCATTTAAGCGTGTAAAGAGCTACATTTTCCCCACGTTTTCCACTACAAAGGACAATTTTTAAGGGTGTAGGAGTTGAGTATCACAACTCTCTTGTAGCCTATGTTCATCCCGGGAATCTCCTGAACATTTTGTAAAAAGCTCCATCACAATCGCATCAACGGTATGGCCGCGCATAAAGTACGAACAAACAAACAAACAAACATTCATTCATTCATTTTTATATATTAGATACACTACTTGTTTGCATTTAGTTGCTTAGTTACACTTGTTAGGTAGGCTACTTGAGTGTATATAAATAACAAAATTAATTTGTATTCATAGAATATTATTAGAGGTAAAGCCTTGTCTTACATCTAAATCTGTGAGTTCTATACGATTCTAACAGATGGCGGTGTAAGGTAATTGGTTTATTATTTAAACAGGTGGCTGTGCTTTTTGTTGCAACCGCGAATTTCAATTGAATTACAAATATTAATTATTTCATAATTTAAGTGTGTTCAGTGTTTATTTTATTTTCAATATTTTGATAATAAAATTAATTTCGTGTGTAAGTATTAGTTTTAAGTAATCTGGCTGAAAGACAGCAACTTAATTTAAATTTAACTGGACCGAGAAGGGACATTGGACGTTGTGGCGAATCAGTTCTAGAGACCATGAATGATAAGATATCAAGTGAATTTCCGCAAATTGGTATAGGCCTATGTGACATAAATCTTACATTTAAGAAGAATGTCAATTTAAAAACATATGAAGGTCCTAAGGAACGGAATAACAGAACTGTAAGTAAGTCTGTTAGTTATAATAATATGCCTAATATTACAGAAACAATCTCCATGCCTCAATTAAATGAAAAACAAGATGACTATAATATAGGCCTATCACAAGATGATATTACTATACAGAGACTTCTTGATGATGATGTGAATCCAAACTGCCAACAAGTTCGTAGAAAAAAACGAAAGTATAATAAAATCAGCAAGCATCCTCAAAATATTCCATCAATAAATGTATATAATTCTTATGATACACTTATGGATGATACTGAGAATGTAGACAACATAAATTCATCTCAATCAACAAAACCATACGGGAAAATTAACGTAAAAATAGTTAAAGGCGATACGAAGTTCGTCGGGCCTTCTAGTGATTTATAAGGAAAATATGAAACTATACTTCTTGTATAACATTAATTAATACAAAATTGTATAATTATAATCTATTCTCATTGACTTCATTGGGTAAAATAAGAGATAATAGACTTGCACGTAAAATAACACACTGATATTTGTAATCATGTTGTTTTAAGTTCACTCCTCTTGCGAATACATCGCTTTACTCCAAGAACAATTATTATCATCTGGACGATAAAGATTGTAATCTTCACCGAAGACAACACGAAATACAACTTGGTAGTTCCCGGAAACTCGAGCAATTTTCATATAAAATTAGCAGGTAATGGTTTCAATGTGACATTTACTGCCAATGAACATATTTTCAGTTATAAACGACCTGTTACTTGAACTTAATTATTAAGACGAGACGCTCGTATGTTTATTCTAGTTCCGTGAACTTCTTGTTTCTGAAATATTTACATTTCTTTTACTAAAAAAGTGCTTCCTGTATTACTTGCTGATTTTGATAAAATGCCTCAACATAACATTAATTGCAGTAATCATCAGACTACTCACTTTCGTCCTTAGATTTTAACATTTCTTACAATCATATTTTTAATTTCTTCGCTTATAGGTTATAACAGAAAATATATTCAAATATAAAATATTAGTTTCAAACAGTATTTCCTTACCATTATTTCATAGGCCTATAATTAAAATACTAATATAAGTATTAATAAATGAGTTCGAGAAAATGTTTTTACATCTCACCTCACAAAGTTGCGTGTCTTCACGATACCAGTTTCAGAAGTATGGTATTGCTTCCATCTTCAGTCAAATTCCAACTGTTGAAATTTCGTCGTTAACATCATCTTCTGAACTGCCATCTGGTGTAGATTTTATGAACTTGGAGATAATATAAATATACTTAAAAAATACAGTAAACCACCATCATCACCTCCGTCTTTTCTATTTTGGCCTCGCTCTTCCCGACTTCAAATCTTTAAATCATTTTTAAACCGACCTACTCAAACAAAACTCCTTGATAGTGCTACAGCATAGCGCAACCAAAATGCCCAAGAAACACGAAATCGCTGAACGTAAGACTAAAGTACAATCAATGCCCATTAGGGCAAACTTTTTTCTTCTTATTATTATAGTGCAAAAAAAACTAAATATACGTTCATACATATAAATATATGTCCACCGCTGTGGTCTCGAGGTAGCGTGTTGCCTTGTCACGCAGCGGGCCCGGGTTCGATCCCCGGTCGGAGCAGTTTTTCTGGGTGAGGTTTTTATCGGGGTTTTTCCTCACCTGTAAGACAAATGTCAGGAAAAATTTAAGGCCCAAACGGTCCCCGAAATCATATGACCATCATCTTTATCATCATCATCCTTATCATTATCATCATCATCATCATCATCCTTCACCGGTGTGGAAAGCAACGGGAAGCTACCACACCTACACAATTCCCTAGTAAAGCTGCAAGCATAGCATGAAAATGCTATGATTGCAGTGAAGGACCTGCCTTCGGGCAGAATTACTATGGATGGATGGATATAAATATATTATAGGGCCTATAGTAGAAGTGGCTAAATTCAAATATCTAGGAACAATAATCAGAAATAGGAATGAGATGCGCAAAGAAATTAAACATAGGCTCAATTCTGGAAATGCATGTTATTATGCATTGCAGAGACTCTTGACCCAAGCTCTCTCAATGAACGTTAAACTGAAAACACACAAAACTCTTATTTTCCCAGTTGTACGTATTATATGGATGCCAAACATGGACTATTACTTTAAGGGAGGACAAAAGATTACGAGCATTTGAGAATAAAGTTGTTAGGAAAATGTTTGAACCAACAAACAGGCGAATGGAGAAGACTATTTAGCGGTCAACTATAAGATCTTTAAATGAAACCTGATGTAATAAAAATAGTTAGGTCTCATAGGCTGTGATGGGCGGCACATGTGGAACGAATGGAGAACGAAAGAGGGGTATGGAAGCTTATAGGAAAACCATAGGGAAAACGCCCAGTTTGTAGACCAAGAATGAGGTGATAGAATAACATTAATCCTTAAACAGAGTTGTGCGTTTCGTATGCCATAAGTGAAGTCGTGTGGTCGAAAAAGATACCAGTAGAAAATATGTTAGTACGTGCTGTTGTATTTGTATTTATTGTGAAAAATATAATTAGAAAATAGTTTGTTTATTTAACTAACTCAATGTGGAATTATATGGATCTTTTGGGGGAGGGAAATTGACTAAATTACAGGATATAGCACAAGTGTAGTGTAAAATAGAACAATAATTACCACGAACATCTATATAAATTAAACTGTCAGATTTTGTGCTCACACACATTTTTTTCAATGAAATATCAAAATACACTGAATAAAAATCCTATGTAATTTACAAAAACTTTATTTCATTATAGAATGTTCCTAATTCTGCACATAACTGATCGGCATGTCTAGTACTCCGGTCTATCGCATCTAATACAAAATATTTTCGTTTGAACGAGGACACAATGCACACCGTTTTCTTTTATATATTCGACTGGTCTTTCCTTCTTCGGAAACAATTTCTTCAAAATCCTGGAAGCAATCATTATGAGTTCGTTTGGTAGTTGCTCATTTACAAATCTTTCGTTCAGATATAGCTCTGTAAATTGTCATAAGTAATGCCACGAGTGATTTCCAATTTATCTAGAGAATTTGGAAATCAAGAGTGGCATTTGTTAGGACTATTTAACGAATAACATTAAGCTGTTTACTCACAAATCATTATTTAACTATAGTTATTTTAAAATGTTTATATATTTAATGTAAACGGCGATGTTTGAAAACAAATGAGAAACAATATGTACGCTTCATCTGCTTCTTTTGTTTATCACTGCAACCAGATCATACTATTTATTGCCAAAGGAACGCAATATTGTAAAAATGCTCTCTAGTGGAGAAAAAATGAAACACATCAAACTGTATATTAATTCATTTCTGATGTCGTATGATGTAAATATGGCAATTATATTTTTTTGGATTGTTACCTGAGAAAAAAATACATTTAAGAAAGTGCAAACAGTGGTTTCTTTTTTTGGTGGTATAATCAATTGCTACAAATGTTTTTATATTAACTCCCGCATGCGGCATGTGTTGATATTCATGCACTATATATACAATCTGGTAGCCGTATTTCTCACAGGCTCAGTCACTGCAAAATAATGGTCAGACCTGTTCAGAATATTAAAAAGGAGGAGCTTTCTTTAATATGGTAATTATAACACTGATAAATATTTCGTGAAACACGACTCTGATTGGTTGTAAAACAGAAATCATTGAAACGTGATTGGTCATTGACTCCCATTTGGAGCATGAGTTAAATAGTCATAAGTAATGCCACTTTCCAGATTATCGATAAATCAAGAGTCGCATTTGTTAGGACTATTTAACGAATAAAATTAAGCTCTTTACTAAAAAATAATTATTTGAATATAGTTACCGGTGTTTTAAAATATTTATATAGTTAATGTAAACGGCGATGTTTGAAAACAAATTAGAAATGTGATGTTATGTATATTCACTGCAACTCGATCATATTATTTATTGCCAAATAGGATCGCAAATATTGTAAGAATGCACTCTAATTGAGAAATAATGAAACAAATCAAACTATTATAATCAACATTATAGGTTAATCATTTATATTTTGAATAAACAACTCAGTAAAATCATTGAATCTATTCATTATTTGGTATATTCAATGTATTTGTTGGAGAAAAATAATGGTCTACCCTGTTCAGAATATTAAAAAAGGAGGAGCTTTCTTTATCACAAAAGCAGGAGCTGATGAAGAGAAATATATAAAGAGCGAGGTGAAACACGACTGTCATTGGTGTAAAACAGAATTCATTGAAACGTGATTGGTCATTGACTACCATTTGCGACATGAGTTAAATAGTCAGAATAATTATAGTTAGGATCGTTTTCATTCCCACATTCATTCGCATCGCTGCCATCATATTCTTCAAAAAACACTACGGACAAAGTCCAGGTAATCAGTATCAAGCACTGACATACGTTTGCGAGCATCATAAGCCATATTAACACCAACTATACCAGCGTCACATAAACTAACGTTCAAAACAAATACTGGAACACAACTGGAATTGTGGGAGTTATACCATTCATTATTTTACTTATACACAGAGAAAGTAACAGTACTTACAGGTTATATACAAGGGCTAAGGGTTAATGTTGAACAAAATGAAAGGTACACAAAAGGATTTTGAAAATAAATGGATTTTAAAAGAATATCAGGGTCTCCAGTTTCCTTGGTATCATGAAAGACCCCACAACTCCGGTTAGGGGTTAACCACGATTTGAGGGAAGTAGATTATAAACCCTGAAATATATACACACCCCATGCCACTCTCCGATATTTGAACTTTTCCACATTTTCAAGGGATTGGCAGCGCTCGTTTTGGTTTCTTATACATTCTATTCTGGAGATGTATTCTTGGTAATAAGTGAGTATAAAACTTAACAATGAAATAATTATTTAATTACAAAACACTGAACTTGTTAATGTGGTGTCATAAGTAATGCCACGAGTGATTTCCAAATTATCGATAAATTCACGACTCACGAAGTGAGGAGTGAATTTATCTAGAGAATTTAGAAATCAAGAGTGGCATTTGTTAGGACTATTTAACGAATAACATTAAGCTGTTTACTCACAAATCATTGTTTAACTATAGTTATTTTAAAATATTTATATATTTAATGTAAACGGCGATGTTTGAAAACAAATCAGAAATGTGAGGTTATGTTCATTCACTGCTGCTTGATCATATTATTTATTGCCAAATAAGATCGCAATATCGTAAGAGTGCACCCAAGTGGAGAAATAATGAAACACATCAAACTATATATCATAATCAACATTACGGGTTATTCATTTATTTTTTTAGTAAACAACTCAGTAAAATCAAGGAATCTTTTCTTTATTTGCTATATTCAATTTATTTGTTGAAGAAAAATAATGCGTTGACCTGTTCAGAACATTAAAAAGGAGGAGCTTTCTTTATCACAAAAGCAGGAGCTGATAAAGAGAAATTGATAAAGAGCGAGGTGAAACACGACTGTCATTGGTTGTAAAACAAGATTCATTGAAAAAGCGATTGGTCATTGACTAGCATTTGTGGCATGAGTTATATAGTCAAAGTAAACTTTCTTGATACAAAATATAGTCTATGATGTATATTTCTCCATCATTTTCTCTATTTTTTAACTATTACCCTTTATTTTAATTTGTGTGGGAGAAAATGTAAATATTATAGAATTATGTTAATGGAACCTTGAATGTATGCAGCTTACTGCGTGAAGATTGTTTGCATGTGTCGCTTTTGTATCAACATAAGTCTGTTAAATAAAGGGGAATAAGGATTCACGGGCAATTGGTCGTGCAGTTTGCCACACGAGTGAGGTAATCGGTAATAACACCCATCTGCAAAGCACTATGACTTACTTCCTGGCTTCTGATCAAACAAAACTTGTTTACTTTTGAAGTTGCACAAATACACATATTTTAAGTAAAACCCCAATCTTTACGTCTAAATAGTATTGCTCCCACACTCTAAACTGGTGGATATGTGACGTCATTGTTGTACTGGAGAAACAAGAGATGAATTGATACTACTAACCGACTTAAATTAAAAACTCAGTTATTACTAAAGACACATTTCAAATGTGAATTTGCGCTTATAAGTGATTCTAAGTTAAGGTAAATTTGTAACTGACTGTAAAATTATCGCGTGTAGCACAAGAGAGGAACTATTTCAATACTGATACAAACTACATAGACAACGTTTTCTTTCAGGTCTGTGCTAGGGGTTTGGAATGGTCATTAGGTTGTAATGACAACCGCCTGAAACAATGCGCTAAGTACACCGTGTCCCATTCAAACCTCCCACATTTTAATTAACCATAACTAACAAAGTATGCGGAATTATGAAATGAGGTTGGTATTAAAAAAAAGAGAAACTCAAAGATTTTTTGTTTGTTTTCATTGTTGAAGTTATTTAATCTGTCGCATGATGGACAATAATGACACAAAACAAAAGGCGACTCCTCGGAAACGAACACAAACAATTTTCTGGTATGTAGAGACGGTCAATAATTACAGTGCAAAGAAATTACCGGAGAGAATATGGAGGAAGTGCACCTGATGGGAAGACTATTAAGGCATGGCTTGAGAAGATTCTGGCGACTGGAAGCGCTAAAAAAGAATCAGGAGGTGCTCGTACACGTGTTTCGGAAGAAAATATTGAAGAAATTAGGGCAGGATAAAAGAAAGGAGATTACGAGTATTTGAGAATAAAGTTCTTAGGAATATTTTTGGACCAAAGAGAGATGAACAGACAGGTGAATGGAGAAGACTACATAACAGTGATTTACATGGTCTTTATAAGAAGCCATATATAATAAAAACAGTTAAGTCTCCTAGACTGCGATGGGCAGGACATGTGGCACGAATGGGGAATGAAAGACGTGCATGGAAACAGTGAAATACATGATCTTTATAGGAAGCCAGATATAATAAGAACAGTTAAGTCTCGTAGACTGCGATGGGCAGGACATGTGGCACAAATGGGGAATGAAATACGTGTATGGAAGCTTCTTGTAGGAAAACTAGAGGGAAAACGCCCAGTTGGTAGACCAAGAATGAGGTGGGAGAAGAGCATGAGCTATGATTTGAAGGAAGTAGATTATACAGGGAATGATTGGAAAACATTAGCTCACGATACGGATGTATGGAGAGGTTATGTCCGCGCGGCCATGAATCTACGGGTTCGATAGTGCCAGAGAGTTAGTTACTCATTCTTCGGTAGTTCTAAATTATGCGTAGGTTGATTTTTATACTTTTTTGTCTTGCATTTTCTAAGTTGCATTTTTAATATTATAAAAAAATAAAAAAGGTGGCTTAACCAGGTAATGGTTACTCCCACAATTGGGGCATCTAAATGCTTGAACATCTTGAATGTTTACTTTTCTACTTCTTGAAAACAACATAATCGTTGACTGCTTTTTGTTGTGACGTTTCTTGATATTCTGTAAATTTATGTAGCCTATATCATTATGTTCTTAAAATCCATTCAAAATTTGTAAGTCATGTTGCTCACACATTGTATGGAAGTGAGGTATGGACAATCAATAAGTTTACAAGAATAGACTAATAGCTCTAGAAATGGATTATTTACGCAGAAGTGCCAGAAAGTCAAAATTAGAACATGTCACAAATAAGGAAATTAGAAATATAATGGAAGCAGAAGGAATCATTATTAAAAGAATTGAGGAGAGGGAATTAAAGTGGTTAGGACATGTTTTAAGAATGGAAGATGAGCGATGGCCAAAGCAACTATATCAATGGCATCCGACCAGAGGGAGACCGAAGTTAACATGGAAGGAAAACATGAAGACATTAATGCAAGCAAGAGGGCTAGGCATTGAAGATGCCCAAGATCGTAGGCTTTGGAGGTTTGGCACGGGAAGACGGCAGCAGCTGTAAAAACCCGAAGATAGAGAGATAGATATTGCTCACAATAATCTATTAGTATTCTCCATTTAAATTTATATGTTTTTCTCTCCAAATGAGCCTATATTGCACTCGCATGTCTTCTGTCTAGCCAGCCTTTGAAGTCTCTAGCCAATATCATTTCTCTGGATTTTCCAATTTCCGTCAAAACTTCGTTGAGGATCTCATAAAATTAATCTCATTTCTCAAAACACACTCATCTTCACTTATTCATTTTACTCCTATTTTAGTGAATTTTCTTCCAAACAAATGTACGTATGTTTATTTTAATAGTTTTCATGAAAGTGTTCACACTTCTTGCATTTCTTCTTAAACAATATTGAAATTACTCTATTACATTGTTTTAATTCATGAGATGATATTTGATTTTTGTCCAAATTGATTTTATATAGGCCTATAAAGCAAACAAATAGGCTTGCATTTAAGCTAATTTAAATTTATCATATGCATTGAAGTTACTTTTTTATTTATAAACAGGTTTATTTTTATTATGTATTGAATCTCCAATAATGAGAACCCTATTTTACCATCCGGTATGTTAGGTTTTAGTTACAATACAATTAACTATTTTTGGAACGTATTCATTAAAAATAGATTGTTTTAAGTTTAATGCGCAGGATATTTTGATGCACTCGAAAATTCGAAAAAATGTACAAAATTTTCGAATAATTAATTACATTAATTTAGATTATGCTTAATTTCTAGCGTTACATATCAATAATATTGTAATATAAAAATGAATAAGTAAATATATTAACTAACAAACCAAAACTAACTCTTAAAAATATGATGGATAAAGTCACACAGTTTTCTATAGCAACACATCTTACTTACTTACTCACTGGCACTATCGCACACGTAGGTTCATGGCCGCGCGGACATAAGCTCTTCATACATCCCTATCCCGAGCTAATTCTTTCCAATCATTCCCTGTATAATCCACTTCCCTCAAATCATAGTTAATGTTATTCTCCCACCTCATTCTTGGTCTACCAACTGGGCGTTTATAGCAACACTTCTTACATAAAATATTTGACAAAGGCAGTTAAAATCTATTTTGGCAATAACCTATTTTTTAAATAAATTCATGTATTTTGTAATCAAATAGTCCACCGCTGTGGTCTCGAGGTAGCGTGCTGCCTTGTCACGCAGCGGGCCCGGGTTCGATCCCCCGGGACAATTTTTCTGGGTGTGGTTTTTATCGGGGTTTTTCCTCACCTGTAAGACAAATGTCAGGAAAACTTTAAGGCCCAAACGGTCCCCGAAATCATATGGCCATTATAATCATCATCATCCTTATCATTATTATCATCATCATCCTTCACCGGTGTGCAAAACAACGGGAAACTACCACACCTACAATTCCCTAGTAAAGCTGCAAGCATAGCATGGAAATGCTATAATTGCAGTGAAGCCTTCGAGCACAATTACTATGGATGGATGTAATCAAATCCGGGACACTCAAATAACAGATGTGAGATAGTCTGGCTGGAGTTCTTGCAAATGCAAGTATCTGCACCTACTTAAAATCGTTGCAAATAATGTCCAAATTTACCGTGTCCAGTCTTGAATTGTGTTAATACAAAATTTGGTTCTACGTATTTGCACTTTATTCTGTCAATCGCAGTTGGGAAAAATAATGTTCTTGTCGAAGCACCATTAATACTGTTTAACCACTCAGCATTCCAATTTTGTAAGAGATCTTTTCTTAATACTTCTTTAATATACGATAGAGGACAGAAGGAGTAAAACTAATCCATCTTTGAATTAGCAGCAGATTTGGCAAGAAAATATGCACGTTCATTTCCTGTAGTTCCAGTATGTCCTTTAATCCAGCCTAGGCAAATATGTCCAAGATGTTGATTTAATTTTGTTCGTATGGAGGTTGCAATCGGGTGACGGTTGAATCTGTCATTGATAGCGGAATGTGCTGCCTGGGAGTCACTATACATACAAGTTTACAATGTAAGAAACATCTTCCTGTGTCCAAAGCGTTTTAAATCTTAATCTTCTTTCACCATTCTTCTCTATCTTCCCATTCCAATTCTTCCAGATCTATCTCCCTCATACCTCTTCTTATATCATCCATCCATTTAAATCTAGGTCGACCTCTCTTTCCTTTCCCAGGTGGAATCCATTCCAAATCCGTTCTGGGTAATCTTGTCCCTGGCATCCTACGTATATGACCATACCATTCTAGTTGTCTGTATCTCATAAAAATCTAATATTGAATTTTGGACTTTCATTTGTTGTCTGATGATTGTAATTTTAATTAAGTATGCAAATAGGCCTACATTTAAGCAGATTTAAATTTATCATAAGTATCGAGTTTTGTTTTAATTATGTATTCATATACAAATTTTATTCTAAATATATTAATACATTTGTTTCTGATTCGACCACGTGAGTAACTGAAGTATTTTAGTTGAACACTTACAAGGCTGCAACCAATCCATATTAGTCACGGTTATTGTAGATATAGAATATTTTCAATTCTTTATTTTATAAATAAAAGCTATTTAATAATGTCAGATATACCGCTTTACTTCATTTTTCTCTTTAGTGGCATCAACTATTGCATGCGAACAATAAACCTGAAAACGTTAATTTCAACATTATCCTGCTTTTGCAATTAGGTTCACATATTAATTTTATTCAATGCCCCAGGTTGCCATTTCGACATTTGTGGTGTTGTCTCTTGGCATTGGCTTAATTATAACCCACTTCTGAAATTGGGGCGTCTAGAAGGCGGTGTTACGTTACCCAGATGATGTAATGGGTGATAAATGATAATGAAGCGCCAGGAGAGTTCTTAACCTAAGCTTAGGCCTAACCTATATTCCACACCATGGGCAACAACAGGAATGATTTCCTCTAAGGAAAAATGTCTATGGTTTGACCGGAAATGGAACCCTGGACCCAATGAACAGTAGTCAGAAACGCTGACCACTAGCCCATGAGGCTGGTTCAATTAGCTTAATATAGAACTGAATAAATTCCCACTGTGATGTTGCCTATTATTAATAGAAGCGACCATGTTGAAATACGAAAAGTTAATTAATAGGGGTGCACCAGAATTTCAAGTTGAGAAAGATTTGTGTTTCGTCCTGACTTGCCTAAGTAACACGTGCGTCAGCACGTAAAACTGGAGATCTTGGGTCCAAATTCGGGTTTAGGCAGAAATGTTTCTCTTAAATAGTTATATTAACTATTATTCTACCAGTTATATTATATGGGTGCGAAATATGGACTCTTACTTTAAGGGAGGAAAGGAGATTACAAGTATTTGAGAATAAAGTACTTAGAAAATTTTTGGACCAAAGAGAGGTGAACAGACAGGTGAATGGAGAAGACTACATAACAATGAACTACATGGTCTTTATAGGAAACCAGATATAATAAGAACAGTTAAGTCTCGTAGGCTGCGATGAGCAGGACATGTTGCACGTATGGGGAATTAAAGACTTGCATGGAAGCTTCTTGTAGGAAAGCCAAAGGGAAAAAGCCCAGTTGGTAGACCAAGAATGAGGTGGGAGAATAACATTAACTATGATTTGAGGGAAGTAGATTACACAGGGAATGATTGGAAAGCATCAGCTCAGGATAGGGATGTATGAAGAGCTTATGTCCGTGCGGCCATGAACCTACGGGTTCGATAGTGCCAGTGAGTAAGTAAGTAAGTATTGCGTAAGTAGTCTACGTTAATTTAATATTACGTTTAGGACTAGCTCTTCCTTCTTCTTCAACTTCAGGCTGTAAGCCTGTGCCGACTCAAAGCACGGGGCGTCCAACGGAACGTTTACCTCTTGGAATATATTGTAAAGCCTGTTTTGATAGACGAGATGTCTCCATTCGATTTATATGTTGAAACCATTTTAATTTGTTGTCTGTCAATTTATTTGTCAATTCATATATTTGTAATTGTTCTCTAATGTCGGTATTGCGGATATGATCTCTTAAAGTGTGTCCTGCTACCCTTCTTAAGAAACGCATTTCTGCCGTTTCTATCTTCATTTTTCCAAACTTATTTAATGTCCAGCTTTCACTTCCGTATGTTAGGAGCAGGACTGCCAACACCTTATAAAATCTCATCATTGTCTCTTTCCTGGTTTATTAAGCAAGGTTCTTTCAAATGTGCCACACATATGATGGAAATTTGATAACTTATTATCACATATTTCTCTTGTTCATATGATCGTCCATAGTAATTCTGCCCGAGGCAGGTCTTTCACTGCAATCATAGCATTTTTTATGCTATGCTTTGCAGCTTACTAGGGCATTATAGGTGTGGTAGCTTCCCGTTGCTTTCCACACCGGTGAAGGATGCTGATGATGGCCGGATGATTTTCGGGGACCATTGGGCCCTAAGCTTCCTGACATTTGTCTTACAGGTGAGGAAACCCCCGAAAAAATCTCACCCAGGAACCTGTCCCGACCGGGAATCGAACCCGGGACCGCTGCGTGACAAGGCAGCACGCTACCTCGAGACCACAGCGGTGGAGCATCCTAAATAAGTGAAGCATCTTACATGATCTATTGTTTTGTAGAACTATATTTGATCGGATAGGATATTTTCCTTCAAAAGTCATTCTGATTTTTTTGTTGATATAATTATGTACTAGTTTATAATGCAACATAATTTCTTGCAAGGGACATATTTTGCTTTGTAATTCATCTTCGAAGAATGAGAGGATCATCTTTTTGACCTCTCTATATAATAGCGTGCATATGCCTACATAAAAATAGGAGAATAAAGAAAAGAAGGAAAAGAAGAAGGAGAGAGAGATAGAAGAGGATTCGCTACTTTATGTCATATTTCGTTGTTGCACAGTACAGCAGTTTATTGAAACAAGGAGGTAATACTATAACAGATGGAAAACAACGTGCAGAGGTTATTAAGATGATGGCTTGTTTGCGTTCTCTATGTGGTATCTTACTAATTGATGCTTCCTCCACTAACTTTTATGTCAACTCAACCGTGTATAAAAGCAATCAAGCGACTTAATTATTATAACCATTTGTCCGCAATTTACATGACTAACAGTCTCTATTAAGGTGCTGAAGTATGACGTCACTGCCAGCTCGTTTCACTGACTCGCTTTTCTATTAACTAACGGAAACGCAAAGGAAACTCCCCACGTAAAATATAACAATTTTATTTTAAACGGAGAAGGAATGCATTTATCTAATAGCAGCGGTCTTAAACTCACCGTATGTCACCTGGAATTTAACATCAATTTTGGTTTCGACGATTTCTGTGATTAAAAATCTAAAAAAAGTATTAAAGAATGGAGACTACAACCACATGACAGTATACCACTTGATAGATTATATAATTTAGACACCCTATTAATTGCAGATGACATTGTGTTTATAGCGAATTCAGAAGATGACCAACAACGTTCAGTCCACTGTTTTCACCAAATTGCAATAAACTACAACATGGAAATTTCAACAGAAAAATGTAAAGTCGTGAATTTCCCAGGAAAAGACACAGTTCGCAGTAAAATTGTTATTAATAATAAAATATTTAGAACAAACTAACACATATAACTATCTCGGATACCAAGTTACATACGAAGAGGAAAAAGGTTTTAGTAAAAAAATTATAAAATTTAACAGAGTAATAGGAATTATAAATAATATTTTCAAGCCAAACACAGTACAGCAACACACAACGAAACTAGAATTTATAAAACACTGGCCAGGCCCATATTATGTTACGGCAGTGAAGCCTGGACAATTCGCAGTGTAGATGAACAAAGACTAACTGCGGCAGAAATTAAATTTATGAGACGTACTCCAGGTTACTTAAGAACAGACCATAAAATAAATTCTGAGATTCTCAGAGAATTACAAACAGAAACAGTCATGGGATATGTACAAAAATACTGAAACAACTGGAAAACTCACGTAAGAAGAATGAGCAGAACAAGAATACCACGTCAAATCTTAAATTACCAGCCAATAGGCAAGAGATCCTTGGGCAAACCCTTCATACGTTGGATTGAGACCGTAACAGACCACTAGGTCTATCACATGAAAGGAAGAAGAAGAAGAAGAATGCTATGCTGTCTTGGGCAATCTTGTTTCTTCCATTCTCTGAACATGCTGTTACCAGCCGACGCGGTGTTGTTGAATTCTATCATTTATTAAATATATTTCTAATTCTCTTCTTATTTCTTAATTCCTTATGTGGTCCAATTCTGTGCATTCTTTGGTCCTTCTTAGAAAACTCATTTCTGCACTTTGTATTCTATGTGAACCCTTCTTATTTATTTAGCATATTTAAGTTTTTAATATGCTACGAAATACTGGCTTCCAAGCTATTATAATGCTACTAATATTAAAAAATGAGATTCATGCGCAGAACAGCGGGTTACACCAGATGGAATCGTAAAAGGAACACCGATATCTTAAAAGAATTGAAGACTACACCAATTTTGGAATATATTAAACAGTACCAACTAAATTGGAAACACCATCTAGGAAGAATGAGTTCAAATTGGATCCCCAAAGCTGTTTATAATTATATACCAAGAGGACGAAGATCAGCCCTATGAAACGCTGGAGGGAAAATTTTCTATAGGATCGTAACAGGCCACGGCCTAATACTTGGAAGGAAGAAGAAGAATATTCAAAAAATAGTTTTCTTGGCTTATAGAAGAAAAAGAAAATATATTACTAGAAGTTGGCTGTAAATTCCCAGTGTACAAGGGTTTAGAATCCCATGTAGTCCATGTGTTGAATATTCAACCTTAAGAGAGTGGTTTAAAACTCATGGCCATCAGACAATATGCAACCCAGAATTTAAACAATTTTAAATTAATTTATTTGTTCTCATATATTACATATTATATTCATTGGCTTATGAAGTTCCAGAACCTTTTTCTGAACTCTAATATGTTATATTTTCTTTCTTGGGATAATTAAATATATTTTATCATAATCATCATGAATATTTTAGATTTAGGTTCCGTTTAATCTGTTCCTATACCTCAAGATTTATTTTTTCTCCAGCATTGTTTGAGTCATCCTCTGAATGTATGTCCTTTAGGTTGATATTGTAATATTTTCTTTGGTAAACGATTGTGGAAGTGAATTAATTATTTTGATTTGTTTGGATATTTTACGCTATATTTTGAACTTTTAGCTTTTCACGAATGTAAACATTTCTCTTCTTATTAAAGCTACTTAGACCTAAATTAAGTATTTAGAAATATCACCTGTGGAGTTTGTAATTTGGTTTTATGTCCGGAATTATACAGCTGGGCCTATATGGCTTTTTCGGTCTTCACCATACATATATCAGTTTTTGTAATACGAATCGTGTTTTCCGATTGGATCCCTCAAGTCGGAATGTTCTCTTCTATGTAAGCATAAAATAAAATGAAATTAAATAATTACTCAGAAGTAGAAACTGAGATTTATTGAATTATGAATCTCATATTTATTCGGAAAAATATACATAATAATATATAAAAAATAACACAATAAATGTAACTCTAAATGTATAGGTAGTTTTAACAGATTACACTGGTCGACAAGGTTTTCTTCACAAGAAATCTGATTAGTGAATCTAGTGCATTTTTTCATACTGAATTCATATATGTAGTCAGAATTTTTCCATCAGGCACAGTTTTTTGTGACAGCTACTTTTTAAAATTGATTTTAGCGTTCTCTTTGACCTGTCATAGGAACCTTTTCCTTATATGTAGCTATCTTATTCAAGCTGTCTTTAAGGGCTGTGTCTGATGAACACGGTGAGCGTTTTCATTAGCAAATTTCCACAATGGAAAAGAGGTACCAAGGTAAGTGGAGTTCTAATATGCTGGCTGAGTACAGTTGGACCAAGAAAAGAGATTTTCTAGATGCAAAATATGCTCGAAAACCACTATCTACCACTTTCTAGGTAAGTCAGAATGAGTTAGAGTTAAATGGATTTTAATAAAAACTAGGGTACCCGGCAGACGTTGTCCTGCCAGAACGTTCAATTCTCATGTCATGGGCGGACGGTAAAAATATGTTATTTTTTTACCATAAAATTCAGCAATTAGGATATAATTAGATATTATTAAATAAGTTCGCAAGAAAACTTCTTGCAGCCTTCTGTTGTGGCTCAAGAAGTGTGAATGATGTCGTCACATAGTCATGGACATTAGAATTGTACCCTCCTTTGCAGATAAGTTAAGAACCGTCATATAACAATTATATTATAGTAAAAAAAAGGTAAATTGATGAGAGTGAGTCAAAACAGTTTTTTTTTTCAGCTAGATTTCATTTCTGATCCACTGTACACCGGTCCCATACTGGCCGACATTCCATGAGAAAAATTTCTTCCCCCGTAGAGACTCGAACCAGCGTAAGTCCCGTAGTTCTGCGCCAAGACTTCTTGCCTTAACCACTCGGCTACGGCGCGAGACTCTTGGTATCAAAAATGGTTATTGTGAGTTATCCGTAAGAGATAAGGGACTCTTGGTATCAATGAAAGACAAAAATGGTTTTTGTGAGTTATCCTTAAGAGATAAACATATGCTGCCACGGACTTTTTTGTAGATCTTTTTGAGATATTCAATTCTGTGTACATTAATTTTGTGTGTTTCTTATGGTTTAGGCAGCGTAAGGTATTTAAGCGTCCAAAGAGCTACTTTTTTCACGTTTTCCACTACAAAGGGCGATTTTTAAGGGAGTATCACACCTCTCTTATAGTCTAGGTTCATCCCGGGAATCTCCTGAACATTTTGCAAAAAACCCCACCACAATCGGATCAACGATGTGGCCGCGTATAAAGTACGAACAAACAAACATACATTAATTTTTATATATAAGATTATAAAAAAATAAAATAAAAAATGTAAATGGATATCACAGAAACCTCTTGCCTGATAGGAACAAAACTGAAATGATATTTAAATTCAGGACGAAAAATACTTCTGAAATCTCATTTTTATTATTGTGAAATAAAAATAAGTTCATTTTTGTTGCTCTGTTTTATTGAAGTTAAGATATTTTGACAAATATTTAATTTGAATGTTTTGATTTGAATAATATTTTGTGATAAATGTCCTGGCGTATGCAACACCCTTTTATGATAAAAGCCAAGTACTCGAATTTGACCTCCCAAGGTGGTTATCGGTTATCAGTACAAGAGTGAAACAAAAATAAAATCAGAACTGTATTTACATGGAATTTAATTAAATACTGCTGTACTGGATTAACAGATGACAGCTCAATAAATCTGCTGGATAAATATCAAGTTTGAGCTTATTTTCACCAGAGATAAAATATTTGATTTCTAGGAACTCACTTCTGATGCCATGACGACCTATCTGACAATTATGAAATATGATTAAAATTGCTATTAACGAAGATATTTCATTTAGATTTCTCATTGGTGCATTATTGTACCCGTTGTTATTAATAATTTCCGCATCAATCGAATAATGCCCCGAAAAGAGATCTCCTGCCCGAGGGCAGGTCCTTCACTGCAATCATAGGATTTTCATGCTATGCTTTGCAGCTTTACTAGGAAATTATAGGTGTGGTAGCTTCCCATTGCTTTCCACACCGGTGAAAGATGGTGATGATAATAAGGATTATGATGATGGCCGGATGATTTTCGGGGACCATTGGGCCCTAAGCTTCCAGACATTTGTCTCACAGGTGGGGAAAAACCCCGAAAAAACCTCATCCAAGAGCCTGTCCCGACCGGGAATCGAACCCGCGCCCGCTGCGCGACAAGGCAGTACGCTACCTCCAGGCCACAGCGGTGGACGAAAAGAAATCTAACCAACAAAAATTCGAAAGTTGAATTTTCAGTGGATTAGTGATCTATCCGGAGAGTATCACGACATGGAGGATGTAAAATTATCCATACTCTCTTCCAGACCTGTTTCATTTATTTTTAAAAGTTGGCTTTCAAGCGAATAGTGATCTATCTGCAACAAAATGGCGGAAGCAGTTAGTCAAGTCATTAATAACAGTGCAGATAAAACAATTACTGTATATGTGCAAATTTATTCCGCCCCAGTTCCGTGATTTCTATTCAGAATCTTAGAGAAATTGAGTGAAAATAGGAAAGACACAAAGAATGTAATAAAACAACATTAAATGGAAAATAACTACTGAAAACTGATTAAGTTATATTTTTTTTATAACTGAATCAATGTTAAATATGTATTTTCTATGTCTTATTATAGTATTTTCAGTTAAATTTGTGTTAGATCAATTTTCCACTCTATAGAGGTAGATCACTTTTACGCTAATTTTGTATTAAATGATTAATATTTAGTTATTAACATGTTATTCTGCATTTAAATTGGATGTATATGATTCCAATAGGATGAGGGATTAAAATATATAGGCTATGATATAATAAAGGTAATAACCTCAAAATGAATATTATACTTTTTTTTTGTTTTCTCAACAATCTGTAGTATTAAAAAAATGATCTCTTACAAAATTGGAATGCTGAGTGGTTAAACAGTATTAATGGTGCTTTGACAAGAACATTATTTTTCCCAACTGTTTTTGACCGGATAAAGTGCAAATACGTAGAACCAAATTTTGTATTAACACAATTTATAATTGGACACGATAAATTGTTGGACATTATTTGGAACGATTTAAAATACGAGGGCGGATCGGAAAGTAACGCACAATATTTTTTTTTAAAAAGTTTAATAGCAAAAAAAAAAAAAAGGAAAAAAATCACAAATGAACTTACATCTTTTACCTACTTTTCGACATAGTCACCAACTTTCTCAACACATTTTTCCCATCGTGTTACCAGTTTCAATATGCCCTGTTCGTAGAAGTCCGTTTGGTTGGAGTGTAGCCATCTGCGCACTGCCGGCCGGAGCGTGGTGAATCACTAAGGTTCACGCGTCCCTCTTGGAAGAATGTGCACCACCTGGAGACATTGCTACTGTCCATACAATCATCCCCATACACGCCACGCATGTCCCTGTGAATTTCACTGGGTTTATGCCCTTTGGCCCACAAAAATCGAACAACACTTCTCTGTTCCTCACAGGTGGACGACTGTAGCATGCGCGCCATCTTTGTTGCATAGTTCAAGCTTCTCTCGCAAGAGGTGCACCTGAGAAAATGAATTTATTTAAAAAAATAGGTTATTGCCATAATAGATTTCAACTGCCTTTGTCAAATATTTTATGTAAGAAGTGTTGCTATAGAAAACTGTGTGACTTTATCCATCATATTTTTAAGAGACTTTGAGTTAGTTTTTTGTTTGTTAATTAATTTATTCATTTGTTCATATTACGTTATTATGTAACGCTAGAAATTAACGATACTCGAAATTACTGTACATAATTGTATTTTAACTAAAACCCTAACATAGTGGATGGTGAAATCATCATCATCATAACAAATTCGTTTTAGGCCATGTGGCCTGTACGGTAAACCTAGCGAAGATGGTCTTGATCTTTCCACCGATGTTTTGGTCTTCCTTGGTCCCTATGTCCAGTTGGGGCATATTGGAATGCCAATTTTGGAAGTCTATTTCTTGCCATTCTCCTCAGATGATTTTTCCATTCTTGTTGGTATCTTTGTATATCTTCATTTAAAAATGTTACTCCAAGTTTTCCTCTGATAATAGTGTTCCTTTGGTGATCCAGTCTATTAACTCCTAACAATGATCGTAAGAAGCGCATTTGGCTTACTTGAAGTTTATGAGAGTTTCTTTTATTTAAAATCCAAATTTCACTTCCGCATTTTAGAGCAGCTTTTGATGTGATGTTATGTAATCTTAGTTTTGTCTCTGTCCTCATCTGTTTACCAAAATGCCTTCGTATTACCCCATTCATTTTATTATATTTTTGTAATTTTGAATCGATGTCACTCTTATACTCTGCAAATACACTTCCTAAGTAAGATAAATCTGACACTTGTTCTATAATTTTTCCATCAATCTCAATTTTCACCCGTTGTATGTTTTTTCCACACATTGCCATTGTTTTGGATTTTGAAGTGGAAATTTTCATATTATATTTGCTGGCAATTTTGAATAATTGATACGCTGCTATTTGTAAGCTATCTTCGGCGGAATCTGATAATATTATTTGATCAGGATGGTGAAATAGGGTTTATATTATTGGATATTCAATAATAAATAAATAAATAAATAGATAGATAAATTGTAGTTTGTGGGTTAGATCTCTTTTCGGGACAACTATTCAATTCTGTTCTCATCATCGACCCTACAATGTGTCTTGAATCCAGCCTTAAATAACCAGATGAAGCGGACATAGAGAAGAAGGATATATACGAACTTGCATTGATTTGAACCAGCAACATTTAGGAATATCTGGTAATTAAAAATATTTCATCCAGTGCCTACAACCATTTTTTCTAGATCTACTTAGTACAGTTCGAACCGCGCACATTTCTGCCTGCATTTTGATGACATCTCTCCATTGAGGAGGGGTACAGTTCGTGCTTTGCTTTAACGGCCTGATTTCCTGGAACTGCCAGAAAATCTTCGGTTTCACCCTCCTGAGTGTCACTTAACAAAAGCCGACCGCCTTTTAACCCTCATTAAAGAGAAAGAGACTGAGATATTCCGAAGTTGTCAAATCAACTAACTGATCTTTTTACATGTATGTGCAGGTTAATATAGCATTTATTATTTATTTATTTATTTTCTGTAATTCCTAAATGGAACATAGCATAGCAGTAAAGTTCCAACAGGGTAGTCTGCTTCCAGCCAGCGAATATAGCATAGAATAATTTAATTTTAAAATGAGTACTGTTTCTTAGGGAGTGAGAGAAGGACGTTAAAGCATGGCCTACACTATACAATAATTAGCTAGCCTAGATGAAATATTTTTAATCATTCCCAGATATTCCTAAATGTCGCTCGTTCAAATCAGCATAACTTCGATTTATCCAAATATGCCAAGTAACATCGAATATGTCTTTTTTTAACTCTTAAATTAAAAATGTATCCTATTGGATACATTGATTTATTTAATATTGTTTCTTGATCAAAAGAAAAACAAACGAATAAAAATTACTTTTTTTGCGCGATAGTGCGTTTTGTCGTACTTGCCAGCAATGGCGACCATTATTGAAAGTTCAACTTCGTACATTTCGGAGTTACCAACCTAAATAATTATATTGTAATATTATATTTACATCCACGTGCGGGAAGTAAAACCACTGCTCTCTATGTATACTACGTACAATGTATATACAGAAATTATTCAAAAGGTAGTGTTAATATACATTATACGAAACAAATCACTGCATTTTAAATGAACTGAACTTTACTTGAAACAATATAAAACAATAAATACGTACTTGTCGCCATTTTATCACTGAATTGATGTCACGGCCTGTTGTGCTTTCAACTAATAAACATTGCACACACTGTTGACGTTAGTCAATTGTTTATAATGAACGCAAATATTTCCAACAAAGAAGTTATTATTTAACTATTGTTTATTATTTTGAAAACACCATCGCGCAAAAAATAATGTACAACGCACGTTTGTGAAGTGTTTTACAGAATCTCTGAAATTAAAAACCTCGCTATCGCTCGGTTTTTAAACATTTTTTCTCGATTCTGTAAAACCCACTTACCAACCTCGCATCGTAATATACTATTTTTCTTTCTGCAAATGCTTCAGGTTGTCTTTCGACATTCCTGGTGTTCTCTCCTGGCATGGCGTACTTGTAACCCTCTTCCGAGGTTGGGGCGCCTGGAAGGCGGGGTTACGTTGCCCCGATGATATGATGGGTGATGATGATGATAGTGGTGCGCGAGGAGAGTCCCTAATCCATAGCTTAATGTAAGATGAATATGAATGATGATTGCGGTGACCTATTTGTGATTATTGTTCCTAGGTATTTGAATTCAGCCACTTGCTCAAAATTTTCCTCATTTGTCATTAGCTGTCCATTTCCATTAGGTATATAATGTATTTCTACGTGTGACCATATATTTAGTTTTATTGATATATACAAAATATTTACAAAGACAACACCATAAAGATTAAATTAAATAACAGATTTTCTGAAGAAGGAATTATAAATCGTGGTGTGAGACAAGGCTGCCCCCTATCCCCAACACTTTTTGCAATTTATATCAATGAAGTAATATGTTGCTGGAACAAAACATATAAATTTGGAATAAGAATATCAGAAAATAGAAAATTAAACACCCTATTGTTTGCAGATGACCAAATAATAATAGCAAATTCAGAAGATAATCTACAGAAAGATCTGCATGAACTTAACAAAATTACAGAAGAATATGGATTGAAGATATCTACAGAGGAAACAAAAATTATGGCATTTTAAGGTGTAGGTCCTGTCAGAAGTAAAATTGTACTGGACAATAATATTTTGGAGCAGGTGAATAATTTTACATATCTAGGATGCAATATCTCATATGAAGAAGAAAAGGATGTAAATGCAAAAAATATCTAAATTTTTAAGAATTTTAGGGTTAATAAATTCTATCTTCAAGCCACAGTTAGTCCAAAAATATTCAAGACTAAAAGTGTATAAATCACTGGCTCTTCCAACTGTTTTGTATGGTAGCGAAGTACGGACGTTGAAACAGAAGGATATACAGAGACTTAGATCTGCTGAAATGAGATACCTTCGGAGGAATGCACGATACACACTATTAGATCACAAAAAAAATTGAAGACATCTTAGAAGAATTTCACATGGAACCTTTAGAAAACAAAATTTTTGATTATAAGTCAAGATGGATGCAACATGTTCATCGAATGGAAGATCACAGAATACCCAAACAAATGTTAAGATATCAACCTGCAGGAAGAAGAAGACCAGGACGTCCACTCAAAAGACTTCTGGATGGTGTTTCTCTTGAGGCCGAAACAGGTCAACAAATGGCCTAAATTCGTGAATGTACTATGATGATGATGATGATATTTACTTCCAGTCCTAATTTCTTAGTGTTGTTCAATAGTGTGCGTGTTGTCCTTTAGTATCTCCTCGCTATCGGCCAATAGTACTACATCATCAGCATAAACTAACAGCTTATTAATACCAAATCACATATGAATATCAATCTTAAATAAAGGACCTTTTAAAAGCGACAAAACAGGGGGAAAAATACTAACTGCTTTAAGTCCTTGCCTAAGCCTGACAGTAATAATTAATAGAAATTGTTCTAAATGTCTCATTAATTGATTTTATTTTGATAATTTTTATTACTTTATTTTATTTTGTAACCTTGGAACGTATCCCATATACAGGCCTACTCATACAAATTATCATTCCATATTCGTGGCATATCCCCAGCGAATAATGAGCTTTTACTGTATTGAATTGTACCTGCCTAAAAAATAAATTACAGTAACTTACATTTAGATGCTGGAATTCAATTAAATCTTCAATGTCCCTCTGTGATAACTGTTAACTTCAATTTTTTTAAACAATAAACGGAATTTAGTAGTTTGCTCGATATAGACTGTATTCTTTCAAGTATTGTACAAGAACAAGTCAAAGTATATTCTATACGTTTAAGACTTACCTTCCAGCTTTTGTGATTATCATTTCGGTGCCCAAGCTGTGAAATTTTCTCCATAGATCTCTGGAGCAAAGTTCGACTTTCAAATTCTCCTTCAGTTTCAGCCGCTGCTCACTATCTTCTGGATTATTTAATTTTCTATTTTTCTCTTCGTTGACGGCGAAGAATTTTGTTGTAGTTCCAGATTTCTGCACGGTAATATTAGGCAAATCAATGTGTTCACAATCGCTAGTCTGTTGCACATCTGAAATCGGAAATTAAAACTAATTAATTACATTATATTAAATATAAAACAGTGAGTTTCACTCGACCTGCGGCCGATAGCGGGAAAAGTTACTGCAAGCATTGAGTCATCAACTCGCGCTGCCCACGCTAGTGGCCGCACGTCGAGTGAACCTCACTGCACAATCTGTACCTTGCAATACCGGAGTATAGTAGTAATGGAATTTACTTAATTTTTTTTTCGAAAAATACATTATGTCACTAACATTACGCATGGACCTGTTTGGCCGTTCGACACAAAGGTAAATTAATTTTATATTATGATTAAAGTATACATATAGGCCATATGGCTTGAGGACTCAAACAGGCTGACCACATGCCACCCATATAGTAACTAAATGAATGCACGTTTCTATAAAATTACACATGTCAATATGAGGCCAGAAACCGACTAGTAGATCAAGAACCTTTTATAACTGACGCGCCATGTGTTAAATTCCAAATCGGAATTTAAAACCCGAAGACAAAAATTGTAAAAAAATATACCCAGTCAACTGATGTGATTATATTTTTAACATATGTAATCACTAGGGCTAGGATTTTTATTTACTAAAAGTTAAGGTTGTAACATAGTATAATGAGAAGTTTGACTTCTGTCTTTTGTTTTTGTTTCATACACACACAGTTTAATTGTATAATGAGAAGTTAGACTTCTGACTGTATTTTGTTTTGGTTTCACACACAAACACTTGAAGAGTATAATGAGAAGTTAGACTTCTGACTAGCTTTTGTTTTGGTTTCACACACAAACAGTTGAATAGTATAATGAGAAGTTAGACTTCTGACTGTATTTTGTCTTGGTTTCACACACAAACAGTTGAATTGTATAATGAGAAGTTAGACTTATGACTGTCTTTTGTTTTGGTTTCACACACAAACAGTTGAATAATATATACTACCTGCATTGCAAATCTTATCTTTTCTTACATAAAAATCCTAGCCCGAATAATCTCTCAATATTTCTAAACGTGCACCATTATTTTGTTTTTTTTTAATACGTTTTATTCCTATTGATATTCAAAAATAATAATCTAATTTTCATCATGCTTCAATGAAAATGATCAAATAAATTTATATCTCCTATTATTTCTGTGTAATTACAGAAAATCAATAATTAGTCCTATATTTTGTTAAAGCAAATTTAAATTACTCTAAAAAATTGTGGAACTCAAGTCAATTTAAATTGTGAAAATTATGCAAGATTAAAAAAAAGTTGAGCATGTTAAAATATAATAATACAATATTTTACTTCTGACATTATGAAACTTTTAATATAATATTAAAGTTTCCTTCTATACAGGCATAATAATTTAACCAAAGTCTTGTAATTTATAAATAAAAAAGTCAAGTTCGAAGGTAGCCTCGCTGGTGAATATTGAATCCATTTTATTCGAAGCTACTTTTTTTAGCTACTTTTTAAAAGTTACTTTTTTTAGTTCACCGATGTCCACTGTTTTTAACTCGGCCCTATAGTACGTAGAGGAATAAGTCATACACGTTACTTGTCCCAGAAAAAAATCTTTAAACCATGGAAAAAACACCATTCAAATCGGTCAAGTTGTTTTTGAGTCCATAGAGGTCAAACAAACAGAAAGACACTCATTTGTATACCTTATCCGCACTTCGAGTAATCCTAACATTAACAAACGCCAATTGTATCCTTCCGCTATTTGAACCACAATTACTGTCAGATTGACAGGGAGCACGTGTGAAGTATATAAGACGCGTGATAGTTGAATGGAGTAGATTACAAAAAAGTTGGTGAGATTTTTCACTGAACATGTTAAATGCATTCAAATAACTGTATTTTGACCACTAGTCGAAGTTTTTCCAGTCTTGTGTTTTAAAAATGTACCTGGCAACACAATAACAGATGACTCGACACCTTCAGCCATTTGTTTTGCATCAGAATCGATTGAAGCATGACTCAAATGCATCACCCATATGTAATAAACCTATTTTAAGTTGTAATAATTGACAAGGTATATTTTAGAATATTTTCTATGTTTTGAATATTATTATTTTTATTCACGAAAAATAACAACTATATTCAGAGGACATATTTTTAATTTAATGAAGAGACTACTTTTTCACGTACTTACTGCTCCTACATCGTACGTCGGTGTCCTTAACCAATGAAAAGTGAGCAGGTCACATGGTTTTGTTTTGATGAGGACCACTTTAAGAGGGGATTGCCTTTATTTATATAGGCCTATATACAAATATAAAGATTTTAACAATTTAATGAATTTAAAGTTATAAGGATCCCAACTTTTGATTTACTTAAGGGCAGAACGTATCTTAGAAATGGGCAAAATTTGAATTTTTGTTTATATATTCATACCTTGAAGCGTGTTCTATATGGACATAAATTTGTTTTGTACCACAAACTTATTTAAAGGTCCTAAGTGTGGGTTTAGAGGACATATTGCAGGGTAGGACTGTCAATAGTGTAAAACTTTGAACTCAGTTTCCCGCTATTTCTATTTTCGCGAGCCTTATTTCCTTATCTCTGAAACTATTCATCCCAGAACAATGAAATGTTTACAGGCTATTTGTCTGGTACTTAGGCATAAATTGGAAATTGTTCAACATTTTAATGTTATTTTTAAGGGCACCAATAATTATTTTAGTTTTCAAAATAACCAAAAAATAGCATTGTTTTAAAAAGATCTTACTATTTCATCTTCAATGCTGTGTTCTGGAAAAAAAAAAGTTATTTTATTGCCAAATTGATTATGTATATGTGAGAAAAAATTAATCTTCTACTAACTGTTAACATTTCTTTTGAAAAGGAACATTACAATTAGAACATTTAACATGGCGTAGGTACCTAACTAAATAACTCACTAACTCACTGGCACTATCGAACCCGTAAGTTCATGGCCGCACGGACATAAGCTCTCCATATATCCCTACCCTGAGCCAATGTTTTTCAGTCATTCCCTGTATAATCTACTTCCCTCAAATCATAGTTAATGTTATTCTACCACCTCATTCTTGGTCTACCAACTGGGCGTTCTCCCTCTGGTTTTCCTACAAGAAGCTTCCATGCACGTCTTTCATTTCCCTTTCGTGCCACATGTCCTGCCCATCGCAGTCTACGAGACTTAACTCTTCTCATTATATCTGGCTTCCTATAAAGACCATGTAATTCACTGTTATGTAGTCTTCTCCATTCACCTGTCTGTTCATCTCTCTTTGGTCCAAAAATATTCATAAGAACTTTATTCTAAAATACTCGTAATCTCCTTTCTTGCCTTAAAGTAAGAGTCCATGTTTCGCATCCATATAATATAACTGGTAGAATAATAGTTTTATATATTTTCAGTTTAACGATTTTTGAAAGGAGTTGGGAAGTCAATGCATAATAACACGCATTTCCAGAATTGAGCCTATGTTTAATTTCCTTGTGCATCTCATTCATGTTTGTGATTATTGTTCCTAGGTATTTGAATTCAGCCACTTCCTCAAAATTTCCCTCATTTGTCATTAGTTGTCCATTTCCATTATATAATGTATTTTTATGTGTGACCATATATTTAGTTTTATTGATATTTACTTCCAGTCCCAATTTCTCAGTAGTGTTACTCAGTAGTGTGTGCGTGTTGGCCTTTAGTATCTCCTCGCTATCGGCCAGTAGTACTGCATCATCAGCATAAACTAACAGCTTATTAATACCATTGAGTTGTAGGCCTTCTTCATCCTCTAAAGATTTGATGGCATGCTCTAGTACAAAATTAAGGTACAAGGTACCTTCTCGCTTTAACTAAAGTAAACTGTAAGCCTAAATATGACTTTATTAGATTAATATGCGTATGTTGTAGGTTTAAATCATAGTCCAGTTGACTTACAAATTACATTTTCTGAAATTAATTTGTGCCGAGTATTTTACTAGTTTTATTAAAAGTTGTGTTGCAGTTTGAAATAAGGTCACTTAGATAACTTAGCGTCTGATCACGTCAAACTTAATTATATCAAGTTGTTGGATTATTTCTTGATATCACAGAACACAATGTAGCTCCTCACCTCACAGATAAGGCAGATGTTTGGTGTACAGATAAAAAGGACCGCTGAAATCACAGTGAACAAATATTAATCGAAAAGTGTCAACTGCTGATAGCTACATATTTTTTCCCCTTTACCTCACTTCCGACAATCGCTGCAATAACATGGCCGAAATGACTATTGCATATCAGAGAAAAATATTATAGTTTCTATCAAAGAGCTCCGACGCGTAGAATGCATTAAATCTTCCTGTTATGTGGCGAATAAATAAATAAAATGCATGAATAATCTAACAACATTGCCTGTTATCTACAATTTGTTATCTTTATGCAAGTATTATATTCACAAAACTAGGTACATTATTGAAAAGCAATGTAGAGCGTTAGGATTTTTTGCAAGGTACATTAAAACACTTTGGAAAGATGCCACAGTATCAAATATTATGTCTATTTGAGGACGGAGACATTTATCCAAGCACCTTTTCCCCTTTTTTTTTTGGTAGCCATATCCCCTTTTTTCCCCAACCATTCCCAAAATCCCACTTTTCCCCTTTTTATTTGCTTTTCAATAAACTATTAGAGCACATTTTATCATAAGTAATGCCACGAGTAATTTCAAAATTATCGATAAATTCACAATGTCACCAAATGACGAGTGAATTTATCTAGAGAATTTGGAAATCAAGAATGGCATTTTTTAGGACTATTTAACTAATAAAATTAAGCTGCTTACTCACAAATCATTATTCAAATATAGTTATTTTTAAATATTTATATATTTAATGTAAACGGCGATGTTTGAAAACAAATTAGAAACGTTAAATATATTTCATTTGTTCAACACTGCAAACAGATCATATTATTTATTGCCAAAAGATCGCTATATTGTAAGAACTGAAGCAGAATCTTTCACTCCGACTCCTAGATTAATAAATTAGAATAAATAAATTGATTAGGACGTACATTATATATCATGCTAAATGTCTATTGGACTAAATAATCGTCGCAGATATATGAAACTTATATGGAATCTAATCGTGAGAACACGAGGATTTTGATTTTCATATAATTGGATTAAAATAAATTGAATCAAACGAAGTTGATAGAAGTAGGAATAAACTATCAGTTAATAATTAAGGAAACCATTTAACATGTACATGGTACCGCTTTTGTTAAGCGACAGGCTCTTGACGCGGCTACAAAAGAGTTAAAATTTTAGAAAACTTATTTTACTAGCGGATTACTGGACATTTCTTTGTGGACCAGTAATCCAAGATCTTAAACTGAGCTTCGCTGACAGGTCATTAACAAAGCATGATTTATGGCTGGGGAACTACAGCGTCGAGTAAACAACCCATTTTAGCGAACTCGACAAACCGCGAGGACGCGAAGCCTAGCAAACAGGCGGGAAAAGGCCACTGACCCAAAGGAGTGTCCATACAGGGAACATGGTGGATCCTTATCCAATGGAAAGACGGCGATTCCTTCTTTGGTACTAAGGAATCGTTGTCAACCAATATAATAAAGTGTTGTATCGCGACAAGGTAATGACCGCATGACGACACGATGTCAGAGAGAGGTAACGAAGTTTACCTTACACCAACAATAATTATATTAAGTTAGTTTTAGTTCTGCATTCTGAGTTCAGCGTTTAGAGTTCGGCGTCCTTAGTCCGGCGGAACTCAACGAGGCGGGAGTCGGGACGACCGGCATGGCTTTAAAGTAACATAACATAAACATAACTTCAACTTGAAATTTATTAACCCTTAAATTCATAATGTATCCTTTTGGATACATCAGTTGGTTTAATTAATTTAATATTTTAAATAAATCAGAAGAAAACGAACAAAAAGAAACCACTTAAATGTGTGTCTAATTATACAATATACATAATAATAACAGTTATACAAGATTCCGTTTTCACTGCGGTCCGCCACATTCAAATAACTAACAGATGAAATTTGTGTTTTGCCAGGCTGCTTGCTGGCACCATTCAGCTTACGGAACAGTGAAGACAAGTCAAGGCATCCTAGATTCATCGAGTACGCAAACTTTCCTGTTGGCGGTAACGACAGCTCTTGTTACTGGTAGTAAGGATCACCGACGAGCCAACGCGAACTGGTGGACAACCTGTGGCCAACCTTGGCGACTTGAGCTCGGGCTACTGCTCGGGCTTTTGCCTCTCTCTACTCCAAGTTGCAGATTGAAATTATTATTTTCTTCTGATTGCTGGCTGAAAATAGTGAATTGGTGAATAGTGTTGTGCAGCATGTCGCTTTTTTCCGGGTGGGGCCTGGCGGCCACACTCACTTAAGAGTATTCAGTGTTTTTCAGTGAAATTTTTTCAGTGTTGTGTTTATACAGTGGTGTTTGGTTCCTGCAAAGCAACTCTATTAACTGCGAGTGCTTTGTTAAGCCTTGTCTGCTGGCTTATTGTGTTCAGTTTTTTAGTTCAGTTCAATCAAGCCAAGTGCTAGTGTAGTAATAAGTAATTAGTGCTGAACAGTCTTACCATGGCTGCTTCACTAAAAAGCGTGAGTGCCGAGCAGGCTATGGACCTTGAGTATGAGGAGCCCTCGGCCTACGAACTTTGGGAAACTGCGCTCAAAAAATTTGAGAGATACGTAGATAATCAAAAATTTCCATCTGAATCAAAATTCCTAGAAGTAGCTAGAGAGGTGCGTGGTTCCATTGTTATAGTTATCAATTTCATAAGCGCGTTCCCAGATTTCGGTCAGTCCGATTTTGCTCGTGATGTTACACATGATTGCCTAAAAAGATTAAGTGAGATTAAGCTCAATATGAAATCTAACCAAGATTATTTTGAAAAAATGCTTCATGAATTGAAAACAATACTTATGGAGCTTCCTGTATCCTGTTTTTTCAAAGGTGCGGATCAAATTCCTATAGAGAATACAGAATATGTACCTGAACCTAAAAAGATTAAAACACATGAGAAAGAGAAACCATCCCAAAATAGTTCAAATGACAACATGAATACAGTTTCAAATAAAGAGAAACCATCCCAAAATAATTCAAAAGTTAACATGAATACAGTTTCAAGTAAAGAGAAACCATCCCAAAATAATTCAAAAGTTAACATGAATACAGTTTCAAATAAAGTGAAACCAACCACAAATAAGGCAACTAAGGTCACATCACGACACAAATGAGGTGTCGACTGTGCCAGTGCAAAATAAATTTTCAATTTTATCCGAATTACCGGAACCAATGGACACTGTCGACCCTCAGGCTCCTCAACTTGGATCGTCACGGGACAAGCAAACTACAGCAGCTACCAGGCGTAGTAGCCAACCGTCCAGGGAGCCTCAAGTAATGCCGCAGCCGAAAAGGGAACCACGCCCACCACCCATAACGGTGATTGGACATGGTGACCTTTTCAGGATGAATCGGGAATTAAAAGGAAAATTCGAAAAAGACGTGAAAGTAGTTAAAACCCAGGACGGTTTGAGATACTACGCTACCTCGGAGGCAGACTTTCATCTACTCAAAGAGTACTTCAAAAATGCAAAGAAAGAATTTTATACATTTCAACTCAAAAAAGATCTGCCTCTGAGGGCTGTTCTAAAGAGGCTTCCTTCCAGCATCACTGCTGATGAAGTCAAGGAAGAACTTAAAGAACTAGAATATCCAATAATATCGGTAAAGCAAATCACCAAAAAAAGAAGGAGAAGTTTATACTCCCTTACCATTATACATCCTGGAACTTCAGAACAATGATGCTGGTAGGGAAATATATAACTTAAACCGCCTCTGTTTGACAGTGGTGGCTGTGGAACCATACAGACCTAGAGCTGGCATGAAGCAGTGCTTCAGATGCCAGAAGTTTAACCATACTTTCATGGGGTGTTCCTTAACCCCATCTTGCGTAATTTGCGCTGGTACTCATAGTCATCGTGAGTGTCCGGTGAGAACCGAGGCACTCACGGACAAGAGCCTGCTGAAGTGCGCGAACTGTGGGGAAGAGGGACATCCCGCTTCCTACCGGGGTTGTGAAGCCTATAAGAAAGCAAAAGAAATTTATGAAAAAAGAAAACCAAACCAAAGTCCAACAACCCCGGCGTCCCAACCTCGAACTTTCACATCAAAATCTGTTAATCCTACAGTCTCATATAGTTCTATGGTAAATTCTGGCATCACAGTTAAACCTACTACAGGCACTGTCCCATGTCAGCCAGGGTCTGTGGCTGCTATACCAATGACGGATCAGGGACAACAACTTTTCCATAACATTCAGCCTCTGCTGAGTGGTCTGTCGACACCTATGGAAAGGTTTGTGTTCCTGACAAATCTAGTGAACTCATGTTTCATATCATCCATACCTGCTACGGTAATGAACACATAAGCAGCGAGACAGCAAGGCTAAGGAACAAAACCCCTACTGAATAAACACAATGGTGTTTGGCCGCCAAGGGACCTCAACTGGTTCCCAAAAAGCGGCACACTGGGCAATGCTAGTCATTGCCACAAAACAGTCAGTCAGTCAGTCAGTGTTTTGCCAATTTAAGGGTTAATCCGTGTTAGATCAGTAGAGGTTCCATCTGGACTCTAAAAGCGTTACTGCGGTCAATACCTTGTCCGACATCAAATGTGTCAACAATCTTACGTATGTATAGTGTCCATCGATTAATAAAATATTTTTATTAAACTTCATCTCGCGTAGTCTTGCGCCGGCCAGCTCCTTGCTTATCCCTGAGAAAGAACCTCAACTTTACCGAGTACCAACCTGAGCAACCTAAGATCTCATATATGGAGATATCCTTTCGGAACTCCTAGCGCCCAACATCATTTATTTACCTATATACCCATTAATACCCTCTTAGAATACACCCTAGTGGAGAAAAACTGAAACACATCAAACTGTTTATAACCAACATTATAGGTTATTAATTAATTTCTGATGTCCTATGATGTAAATAGGTCAATTATATTTTTTGGAACATGTATACCTGGGCAATAATACGTTTAAGAAAGTGCAAACAGTGGTTTATTTTTTTGTGCCGTATGATCAATTGCTCTAAATGTTTTTCTATTATATCCCGCAAGCAGAATCTGGTTTTAATTGTAGGTTATTGATTAATTTCTGATGTCCTATGGGGTAAATATATCAATTAGGACTATATATATTTTTTTTGGAATACGAATACCCGGGAAATAATACGTTTACGAAAGTGCAAACAGAGTTTTTGTGGTATAATCAATTGCTCTAAATGCTTTTCTATTATATCCCGCAAGCAGAATCTGTTTACATTCGTGCAATATATATAGGCCTACAATCTGGGAGTCACTTGTATTGTAGGATTCTTACATCTTTATATATACATTATTTTCAACGTATTTCTTAGAGAATCAGTCATTGCAAAATAATGCTCTGACCTATTCAGAATGTTGAATAGGAAGAGCTTGATTGTAATGTAATAAAATTAAATTGATAAAATCGAGGTGAAAAATATGCGATTGTTTGTAGTTAAAAAATCATTGAAATGTGAATGGTCATTGACTCCCATTTGGGGCATAAGTTAAATAGTTATTTATAAGAGATATGCCACATGTTCACTGCAAATCGAGAAGACGTTAATTTAAAATTACTTGAATATATTTTTTTATTGATTCATTTAATATATTTGCAGTGAACATGCGGCACTGAAAGCACACTTGCAACAATGGAATAGTATATTACGATGCGAGGTTGGGAAGTGGTTTTTACAGAAGCAAGGAAAATGTTTAAAAACCGAGCGTTAGCGAAGTTTTTAATTTCCGGGACTCTGCAAAACACTTCACAAACCTGCGTTGTACGTTATTTTTTTGCGCGATGGTGTTTTCAAAATAATAAATAGGCCCCTAATAGTAAAATAATTACGTCTTTGTTAGAAATATTTGCGTTAATTATAAACAACTGACTAACGTTAACATTGTCTGTCGCCGTGGAGTAGTCGGTAGAGTCCCTACCTTCCACTCCGGCGACCCAGGTTCGGTTCCCGGCGGGGTAGAGGATTTTTAAATCTACACCTTGGGTCTGGGTGTGTGTCCTCTCTTGTGTTTGCATGTGTGAATAAGATAAAAAAGTTAACAAAGGTAAAAAAAAAAGGAAGAACAGTGTAAACGAAAGAAAACGAGAAAGGAAGAAATAAAAAAAGTCATTGTGGACAATGTGTATTAGTTGAAAGTACAGGAGGCTGTGAGATCAATTCAGTGATAAAATGGCGGCAAGTACGTTTTTATTGTTTTACATTGTTTCAAATAAAGTTGAGTTCATTATAATGCGATTTTTTTCGTATAATGTAAATTAACACTACCTTTTGGATATTTCTAGTATATTTATTGTATGCAGTATACATAGAGGGCAGTGGTTTTACTTCCCACACGTGTTTGTAATATCGATGGTCCAGAACCACACTTACTTACTTACTCACTGGCACTATCGAACCCGTAGGTTCATGGCCGCGCGGACATAAGCTCTCCATACATCCCTATCCTGAGCTAATGCTTTCCAATCATTCCCTATATAATCTACTTCCCTCAAATCATAGTTAATGTTATTCTCCCACCTCATTCTTGGTCTACCAACTGGGCGTTTTCCTTCTGGCTTTCCTAGAAGAAGCTTCCATGCAAGTCTTTCATTCCCCATACGCGCAACATGTCCTGCCCATCGCAGTCTAAGAGACTTAACTGTTCTTATTATATCTGACTTCCTATAAAGACCATGTAGTTCATTGTTATGTAATCTTCTCCATTCGCCTGTCTGTTCATCTCTCTTTGGTCCAAACATTTTCCTAAGTAGCCTACTTTATTCTCAAATACTTGTAATCTCCTTCCCTCCCTTAAAGTAAGAGTCCATGTTTCACATCCATATAATATAACTGGTAGAATAATAGTTTTATATATTTTCAGTTTAACGTTTTTTTGAAAGGAATTGGGACATCAAGAGTCTCTGCAATGCATAATAGCATGCATTTCCAGAATAGAGCCTATGTTTAATTTCTTTGTGCATCTCATTCCTATTTGTGATTATTGTTCCTAGGTATTTGAATTCAGCCACATCCTCAAAATTTCCCTCATTTGTCATTAGCTGTCCATTTCCAATATGTAATGTATTTCTACGTGTGACCATATATTTAGTTTTATTGATATTTACTTCCAGTCCTAATTTCTTAGTGTTACTCAATAGTGTGCGCGTGTTGTCCTTTAGTATCTCCTCGCTATCGGCCAATATACTGTTCTAAATCCATTCTGTAGAATATTTGTTACGTTTCTTACGCTTCTTGTCCCGTGTCCATGTGCATTGTGAAAATAACAGGAATTCAACATTTCTGTTAATGCCATACAAAATATCGTATTCCTGTTTTATTCTCACAATGCACATGGGCATGGAACATAAAATATTCATTTCATAACAAGAATAATTATTCCATGAGGTAGACTTAGAACAATATGGTTCTACGCCATCGATATATATATATATAATATTACAGTGTAGTTATTTTATTACATTGTAGTTATTTAGGTTGGCAACCCAGAAATGTAGGAAGTTGAACTTTCAATCCTGGTCGCCATTATTGTATGTACAACAAAACGTACCATCACACAATACATAATTTTGTGTACGGCAAATCCTCTTTCTCACACTTTACCGAAACAAATATTCTGCAACAATGAAAATGTATTTCATTCTATCGTTTTTTAATTTCACCGGAACCTATAGCCTAATTATCGTGAATGTATGGTTGTTATTATCGCCTCACTATGATGGTTGTCAGTTTATATAAAAGCGGGTGCCGCGCGATAAGCTTGACAATAATTAACATGCGGAATTATTATAGTGGCGGTAGTCGGCATCTTTGTATTTAATTATATATAACAGCTGCGGGGAAACAAAGCGAGCCGCTGGACAACCATCATAGTGAGGCGATAATACCAGAGTGTATTATATGCCGAAGGTTTCCAGTGCCCAATTTTCTGTTCTGGTTCTAGAATTCAAACAAAATTCCATGGAACGAAGTTTGCTCCATTGGTTTCTGTGGATGTCGAAAGAAAGCTTTACAAATATGTTCTGTCTGCTAATAGAAACAAACTTATTTTTAAAAAAGTACCGATGTTGAATATATTAAAGTGCAACAGTTTCATGTTTTTTACTTCTGATGAGTGGTGATTTCATATAGGCCCTACTTGTTTGTAACTCAATAAATAGAATAGGAGAAAATATTTGTTGAATTAGGAGAAAATGAAGATTGAAGACACTATTTTAGATTATATTAAAACTCAGCAATTAAGATGGTACGGACATGTCCAGCGAATGGAAGAGGATCGACTACCAAAAATCTGTTTTGGAATGGAAACCTGAGGGAAGACGAAGCAGAGGAAGACCTAAAAGCTCCTGGAGTCAGGGAATATGTTTATATATGAAGGAGAAATATCTACAACCAGGAAATTGGATGGACCGACAAAACTGGCTATTAGGAATCGGACGATGTCAAAGATATTAATCAACCGATGATCTATCTATCTAGTTGAGTAAAATATCATCATTTTGCCCCTTTTTACCTTATTTTAAGAAAGGACCTTTTCCTTACTTTTTTTTTGTATAAAATTTGGATGAAATTTGTATGTGAACGTTGAGATGAGGACGACGGCACCTACCAACAGGTAAAATTTATTTTTTAACTTTGATCATATGACTTCACCTCAACGGAATTTGATATGAACTTTACTAGTATTGATCTAGTAATGTAGCAGTGATTTTGTGAATGTTGAATGAGAAACAAAATGCCAAATAAAAATCACTTTATTATTATGTGCATAATTATGAAATTATTTTCATTCCGATACAAAATTAATAACAGACATTTCAAGCAAATTTCATTTTTAATGCTCTATATTACTAAAGTCTTGTTAAAATCCTTATGGATAACTAGCTAATATCCGGCGTGTGTTTCTACGCCTAAATAAATTAAATATGTTTCTTTGTTTAGTTGAATAAGCAAAAAGAAAAATAATTATAAATTTATATCTTAAATATTTTTAGATACCCCGTGCTGGTTATCCGGCGTTGCACGGGAATCTACTTGTCCCGATCTTCCTGCCATAAATGAGCTGAAAGACAAAAATGGTTATTGAGAGTTATACCGTAAAATAATACCAGCCGTGCGCAACTACGCTTGCCCGGGAATCTAGTCATCCTGATCTCCTTAGCATCAATGAGCTGAAGATAAAAATGGTTATTGTGAGTTATCCGTAAAAGATAAACATATGCTGTCGCGAACTTTCTTGTAGAACTATTTGAGATATTCAATTCTGTGTACATTAATTTTGTGTATTTGTTAGGGTATGGTTTAAGCAGCGTAAGCCATTTAAGCGTCCAGAAAGTTCCGAAAAACACATGTTTCTCTTCTAAGGGTGATTTTTAAGGGCGAAGGAGTTGAGTATTACAATTCTCTTATAGCCTAAATACTTTTCGAGAAACTCCTGAACATTTTGCAAAAAAGCCCCATCACAATAGTAATGCATAAAGGATAAACAGACAGACAGACAAATTCGTTTATATATATATATAACATGAAAAGAAAAATAAATGCTTGAGTCGGGATTTGAACCCGAGTTCTAAACTCGGTACGTTTAGCGCTCTAACGACCTGAGCGCTAAACTACAGAGTTTAGAGATTCGGGTTCAAATCCCGACTTAGGCATTTATTTTTCTTTTCGTGTCATATTTGCCTTCATTGCCAAATGTAAAAAATATAGTTATAGGTTAACACCTTTATATATATATGAAGTATTGCAGGCCTTATTATATAATGTGTAGTGCGTTATATAATAAACATGTTACGTTCAGTATACAAATGAGTAATTAATTATGTAATTAACTTACCCGACTATCGAACCCGATGTTACACGGTTACGCAGTTCTCTGCACTCTCTTTTCTGAACTAATTTTTTCAATCATTCCCTGTTAATTATACATTCTGTCAAATCATGGTTAATATTATTCTATTTGATTCTTGGCCTACCTACTTGTCACTTTCCTCCTGGTTCACATAAAAGACGTTTTCATGTGTCTTTTCATTCCCTGTTCGTGCCACATGTCCTGGTCAACGTTTTCTTCGAGGATTTACTAATCTCAATACATCAGATTTCACACAAAAGTCATGCATGTAGCTCATTGGTTATGTATTTTCTTCCATTCACCTGTCTCCTCTGATGATGTTTTTAACTTGTTCCTTGTGGAAGGGCTTGCATGTTAAATAACCCTGTAAATTTTGCCGGCAGTAATATTGTTACCAGAAAGGTCACCCATGAAGGTCAAAGGCGAAACACCACATAAAAAGAGATGCCTTGGTAGAAAGAGTGGCAACATTTCACTGCAAAAATACAACCTTCAGGAAACGCTGGCATTGCTTCCATCGGAGTAAAGCAGCAAAAAGACTGTATTTTATAGCATTTATTTATTTTTCATGTCTTATAAAAAATTAGATTTTATGTAGGGTCCTATCACTGTAATTTTTATTTTATTTATTTGTGCTGGTTGAGCGAAAGAGACCTTATGACTAAGTGTCAGAAATGAACCATTATAATTTTTAAACAATTAACTTTAGGTGTGTGTGTGTGTGTGTGTGTGTGTGAGTATATATATATATATATATATATATGAATAAGAACGTTTTCTTTGGTTTTCCGCGTCTTGGACTCAAGTTCGGCTTCTGGCCACTGATTCCGACGTTTCGGCATAATCCCTCATGCCATTATCAAGGAATGATAAGTTGGAGTCACAGGTTTAGGTCTTACATAATTAAACACGCAGAGTTTTCCCTGTGATCCGTTTCTGAATACATACACCCATCCAAGATTTAGTTCTTATGTAGTTAATCACCTTTAGTTTTCAGTGTCGTCCGTTTCGGAAGCCGTACACCCATCCAAGCGTGGTTTTCTTCATATCTTCTTCGCTCACGCTGTCCATCATGTCATCTCCAGAACAGCGAAGAAGATATGAAAAAAACCACGGTTGGGCAACATGGAGCGTGGTCAACGCTTGCATGGGAGTACGGCTTCCGAAACGGACCACACTGAAAACTGAAGGTGTTTAACTACATAAGAACTAAACCTTGGATGGGTGTATGTCTTCGGAAACGGACCACAGCGAAAACTCTATATGTTTAATTATATAAGACCTAAACCTGTGACTCGAACTTATCATTCCTTGATAATGGCATGTGGGATCATACCGAAACTTTGGAATCAGTGGCCAGAGGCCGAACATGAATCCAAGACGCGGAAAACCCAAGAAAACTTTATTATTTATACTTATATCTGCCAAAATCTGCAATATAACATATATATATATAGGCCTATATATATATATATATGTGTGTGTGTGTGTGTGTGTGTGTGTGTGTGTGTGTGTTTTATAGACTTACCGTACATATGTTTAATTCCGAAGTAGATTTTTCTCGATCCATTAGTGATTAAACCCAGCTTCACCTTATAAAGGACTGTTCTCTCCATATAGGTTATTATTAGAGGAAGTTTCTGTAATTTGGACCCTTCAGTTTGAGTGGACCCTGTTAATATCTTCTTTAATTGGTGCTGCCCTCGAACAGAAAATATTTTAACTTCTTCCCGTCATCAACTTTGACGTGTTCAAAACCAGTTTTTTTTATTCTTTGTGTGAAGAAGGGTTTATTTGTGATATTTATGAAAATGACCACTATAAAAGTTTTTCAAGCTAAGAATTAATTCTTAATTCCTAGCTATTGCATATTATAAATATTGAAAAATCTCCTAAATATGTTATATTATATAGTTGTCGTTTTAATATACTGACAGATTTGGTTTGATACTATGTGACATGGCGGCTGTATAAAATAATTAAACATAACGAAGGAATTTGGTTAATGTGCACCCTCCACGAAGTGGTTCACCAATACGTATATTTTATCAATGAGGATGCTATGTGTAAAAAACCATGAACTTAATTTTATTTAATATCCTTGTAATTTTACTAAACCCAAAAACTGTCGCTGTCTGCAGATGAATGACGTATGAATGTTATAACCAACAATTTTTCAAAACATTAAATAAATATGGACACTTTTTAATTACGATCAGACATAAATACTTTCAGATTTATTCGTGCTTGTCTGTATACATTAATAACAAACTAAAGAATAGACTAAAAGCTAGGATGGTCTCTGGGGTCCACTTTACCCGAATATGGAGGTTAAAGTGGACCTTCCTTGTAATCTAAAAAAGTTTATAAATTGTGAAGATGTTTCCATATTTCAATAAAATAACAATGGTATTTCATAGTTACAGCACTAATGATAATCACTGTAATTATAAAAAATTAAAATCCCTTAATTAAAAGAAGAAAAACAACAAATACAAAATAGGGGTACACATTACCCCAAGTTCCTCTATTATTATTTCTGTTATTACTTTTATTATTGTGTTGTTATTATTATTATTATTAGTGTGTTATTATTTTATTGTTATTATTATTATTAGTGTGTTATTATTTTATTATTATTATTATTATTATTATTTTTATTTATGTTTTTTTTCCCCAATGCCTCAGGTTTGTCTTTCGACATTCGTGGTTTCTCTCCTGGCATGGCGTACTTGTAACCCACTTCTGAGATTGGGACGCCTGGAAGGCGGGGTTATGTTGCCCCGATGATATGGTGGGTGATGATGATGATGATGATGATAATGGTGCGCCAGGAAAGTCCCTAATCCTAAGCTTAACCTAAGACGAATATGAATGACGATGATTGCGATGGCCATATGAATTCGGGGACCGTTTGGACCTAAAAGTTTTCCTGACATTTGTCTTACAGGTGAGGAAAAACCCCGATAAAAACCTCACCCAGAAAAACTGTCCCGACCGGGGATCGAACCCGGGCCCGCTGCGTGACAAGGCAGCACGCTACCCCGAGACCACAGCGGTGTACTTATTATTGTATTATTATTATCATCATCATTATTATTGTATTATTATTATTATTGTTGTTGTTGTTGTTGTATTATTTAAAATCGGTATTTAATACCGTACATTATGATTTCTTTATTTATTTTCCATTATGCCTCAATATATTAAATTAGGTTTTATAATTATTTTATAATCTACTCATATAGTTCGGGTATAGTTGTTAATATTTTAATGTATTTACACCCTTTAAGAGTTTGTAAAATTGAACGTTTTGCTTTTTGATTGTGTACGCATATCGGCAAACATTTTATTATAACATTTTCAAAAATACTTTGTTGTAAAAAATTAAAATTAAAAAAAGTTAAACAACAGATAACATTAAAAAGGTGTTTAGATTATATTCTAAATCGTAAATTATATTAAGCAATTTTTTTAAAAACATAACATTGTATTGTTCATTTAATACACAATTCGCTTCAATTTTTCATTATATCTTCTTCAGTAATGTTCAATGTTTTTATTTAAATTAACAGCTTTCCAATTCTGGATAGAATATAATTAAAACAAATGTTTGAACCGGGATTTGAACCCTTCGGATGAACGAGAATTGTATTAGTTGAAAGAAATGTTAATGTTTATATCGTCGTTCGAATGGTGCAATGGACAGCACACTAGTACGTATAACTAGGGATCCAGGGTTCAAATCTCGGTTCAAACATTAATTTTCCTCATTCTATTATATTCTCATCATTCTCTCCTAGACCGAGAAGCTGGCTAGAAGAACTCTACTGAATGAAGAACTCTACTGAATGAAGAACTCTACTGAATGAAGAACTCTACTGAATGAAGAACTCTACTGAATGAAGAACTCCACTGAAAAGAACGACATGGATGAAGAAGGATTCTCTCACCCGCCGGAACGTCGCACCGCCAGAAAGAAGTACAATAGTAAACAATCCATACCTATTGAAACAAGAAACTGTTTGACCAACTAGTGGTTTACACTAAAGACATAACTCCACTAAAACTGGAAAGCATCACTGCAGGAAACAAAGTAGATATATCAATGAGATATAACCAAGGGATACTTACCATCAGAACTTCAACAAAAACTGCTTACAGGCGTGCCTACAAGGAACTTAAGAAATCGAAAACTGAATTCTATACTCATGGCTACGGCAGACCTCCTATCTTCAAAATAGTAATGAAAGGGATTCCACTTTCTATCACAGTTCAGGAAATATGTGAAGAAATTGGACATAAAAATCTGCCAATAAAAGAAGTAAGGAGCATCGAAAAACAAGTTACAATAAATGGCGAAAAGAAGAAGATTGAACTACCAATTTATATTCTTACTTTTCGCAGAACAGAAGATCTCAAAACAAAAATTGAAAACGACCTCAAGGAACTACTCAATATTCGCATCACACTGGAACCATACAGGAAACCAACAGGAGGCATTCTGTGCTTCAATTGTCAGGGCTTCTGCCACATAGCGGAGTTCTGCTTTAGAGCTACAAAATGTGTAAGGTGCTCTGGCGATCATAAGTTATCTGACTGTACTCAGACAACAACTAGGTGCACATGCTGCAATCAAGAACATGCAGCAAGTCATCGGAAATGTCTCATCTTCCAGAAGTATCTGAAAATGAGACAACAAACACGACGAGAAACAAAACAATCTACAACACCAAGAAAAACAGAAACTGCAACTGGAAAACCAGAAAATACTGAAGATAACTTTTCTCCATTATTGACCAATGATCCTAAACCTGAGAATCTACTCCAACAAATCCTTCTGCTCCTGACCACCATCATACAGAACCCTCAAATCCTCCAATCCACTTTATCCTATGTAAACTCACAAGTATCTTCAAGTAAATAAACAACAATGAAGAAAACTTCAAGTAAGAAACTTTTAAGACCGCTAAGCTTAAGCCAAACTCCAGCAAAATTAAGAAGACACCAAAAGTCATCACATTCAACTAGAAAAAATCTAAGAGAGGATCACTCTTATTAGCAAAAATCTAAATTGCAGCAGACCTTAACTACAAGCACATTAATGAATGGGCCAAGGCCTGAAAAGGCCGGTACCATAGAACACACTTCATTGACTCACAGTGCTTCTTTCTTAAATTATATGCAGTAATGTTGTCAGTAATTATAGACGCAGCAATTTATTTAGGTTTTAAATCTAGCATGACGTAGTTGTAATTAAAATGGTGAAACAATCTTTCATCAATAGAGAAAAGAAGTAATTGAGTGTTTTCACTTCTACGTATTTCCTTATGGATATTACAGAACAGTTAAATATTATTTTCGATCTCGTAAATATCTCAATTTAAAATCTTTGTTCTGTTTCATTTACATTTACTTGAATGACAGATAATTTCACGGGAATTTCATATTATCTTAAACGCTAATAAACGAAAAGCTTAATTGCAATAAACACTTCATTATAATTTTTATTGCAGATAATGCATATACGCTTTTGTCAATTTATGAATTAATAGTTTTAACATTCCTGACTTTGATAAGAAGGCTATTATATGATGTGACAACTGATAAACAGTTTGTCGCCAAGTAATTGAGAAACAACCAATCATTTTAACTGTATTATCATGTTAAATGTTAAAGGGGAGGAGCAATACTAAGTTGGGCGAGATTAATTTACTATCTAAATGTATTTAATTGCATCAGCTTTAATGGTATTAAAACCTTTTGATATTTTTATCATCTTTAATATGCAAGACAATTGTCAAATTTCCAAGAAAGCTTAACTTAGATTGAATTATAGATTAGTGATGTATGTAGTTGCAGACGTTATGTAAGTTACTAGCAGACCTGGCAGACGTACAATTCTTGTGTCATGATCAGACGATAAGAATATAAGTTACTTTCTTACCATAAAATTCGCTAATTAAAACATAATCAGATGTTATTAAATAAGTTCGCAAGAAAACTCCTCATTTCCATCGACTGTGGTTCAAGAAACGTAGGCCCCTACATGATGACGTCACATTGTTTTCGCACGAAATATGTCATTAATGCAGATTACTACACATTTTAGTAAAGTGATCCCACAACAGGCCCGGAGGCCCTTGGGGTAGTAGGAGGTTAAGGCTCCCACTTTTTCTAAACAATCGGCACTTTATGTCAGCCGGGTTGTCAGCCCTGCGTGACGGCCGCCTTTACCCCCAGAACAAGCGCCTGGTACTCATTTCCGTTAGAGGCTGAGTCGACCTCAGGGCCATAGTGCCGCCAGAGGGTTTGAGTCAGTTTACAAATCCTGATCCCAACGGGACTTGAAACCTCGACCCTCCGGCTTGTAGCTCAGTGCCTTAACCACTACGCTACGGCGTGCCCCTATGTAACCGCTGAATGATTTATTAAATTTCGTTTCAGGTGAACTCCTACACATAATTGTTTTAGAACATAATAGATAATGCCTAAACACTCACCGCATCTGAAAACCTGTATATACAAATTTTCACAAAGATCGGTTGAACGGTTTAAAAGTCTATAAATGACAGACATATATTCATTTTTATACATATAGATTAAATTTATATATATATTTAGACTTATAGACACACAGAAATACATTATGTAATGACAAATTAGAGAAATTTTAAAGAAGTGGCTGCATTCAAATACCTATGAACAATAATCACAAGCAGGAATGAGATGCACAAAGAAATTAAACATAGGCTCAATTCTGGAAATGCATGCTACTATGCATTACAGAGACTCCTGCTTTCCCAACTCCTTTCAAAAAACGTCAAACTGAAAATGTATAAAACTATTATTCTACCAGTTATATAGATGCGAAACATGGAGTCTTACTTTAAGGGAGGAAAGGAGATTACAAGTATTTGAGAATAATGTTCCTAGGAAAATTTTTGACCAAAGAGAGATGAACAGACAGGTGAATGGAGAAGGCTGCATAACAGTGGATTACATGGTCTTTATAGGAAGCCAGATATAATGAGAACAGTTAAGTCTCGTAGACTGCGATGGGCAGGACATGTGGCACGAATGGGGAATGAAATACGTGCATGGAAGCTTCTTGTAGGAAAACCAGAGTTAAAACGCCCAGTTGGTAGACCAAGAATGAGATGGGAGAATAACATTAACTATGATTTGGGGGAAGTAGATTATACAGGGGATGATTGGAAAACACTGGCTCAGGATCGGGATGTATGGAGAGCGTATGTCCGCGCGGCCATTAAGCTACGGGTTCGATAGTGCCAGTGAGTTAGTTAGTTATATATTTGGACTTGGATTCAGACCTCTTTAATCCTAAAGTTAAGACCAGCCGATCTTGGATTGTCTCCCCATAATTAAAGAAAAACAATGAAACTGTATTAACTGCAAGTTGTATCTATACAATAGTCATCAATAGAGCCCAGATGTTAGGCACTAAAAATCAATGTAGGCACTAAAAAATTCAAGATGTCTCTTACAAAAAATGGACTACAACATAAATATTTACAGCCTTATGTAAAGAATTTTAAACACATGCTATCAATAGCATACGAATGTCAGAGATGATTTTACAACTTGTTTTGCCTTTTTACAAAGAGCAGACTTATGTATTGCAGTGTGTACGTGCTGCGAAACAAGGTACATCTTCACGCAATTCACTGAAATTTTACACACTTTGCATAACAATATAGAACCGTCACTTGAGAACATTTCCGCACCAAATTCTTTCACGAAATTGGCCAGTTTGTCTTTTACTGTTGTCCGTTCTTAGGGACTGTAAAAACAACTGTTCCAAATAAAAAAAAGCCAAATACACTTGTCGCACCCACCACTTTGCCCATGAAGATTACAGACTGAATTCAGTGTTACCAACATAAAAAAATATTATTGCCAGTCATTTAAATGTTTCGGCACCAGGTGTGAGACAGAGAAAGAAAGCTTGATCCAACTATCCTTTTGTCGCTCAGCAATGTTTGTATTAAATAAAAGCAAAGCTGTACTATAGAACTTTCTCCAAGCATTAGAACCGGAACATAATACAATGGAACGTAGGTGAGAACTATTTGGCTTAACGGGAGTGTATGAGGTGGAAAAATACAAGAACCGGTACTTGTTATTTTGCCTAACGGGAGTGCATTGAGGGGGAAACCATCTACCTGCTAAGTTATTGGTTATTGCTCCCCTTATCCTAAAATATCCTAACAGAATTTATAAAAAGAACACCTGAAATTTTCTATGCAATGATATGTGTCATGAAGTTTGCCCATTTCAATTACTTTCATTGAAATACTAACTTAATTTCGAGAAAAAATGACAAATAGACATTTATAGGCATTATAAGCTGAAATAGGCATTTATGGACAAAATGAACTTCATGGCAAACAACTCTAAGGTCGTCGGTATGAACTTATATGAAGACACTTTTACAGAATCCAATATATAAAAATGAATGTTTGTTTGTTCTTACTTTATGCGCGGCCATACCATTGATCCGATTGTGATGGTTTTTCTTTTGCAAAATGTTCAGGAGATACCCGGGATGAACATAGGCTATAAGAGAGTTGTGATATTCAACCCCTTCACCCCTAAAAATCAACCTTTGTAGTGAAAACGTGAAATAAAATCCCTATTTTGACGCTTAAATGGCTTACGCTGCCTAAACCATAACAAATACACAAAGTTAATGTACACAGAATTGAATATGTAAAAAAAACTTTACAGAAAAAATCCGCGACAGCATATGTTTATCTTTTACGGATAACTGACAATAACCACCATTTTTATCTTTCATTGATGCCAAGAAGATCGGGATAAGTAGATTCCCGGGCAAGCTTGCTCTGCCAAACCGTTCATCCGATTGAGATGGGGCTTTTTGAAAAATGTTCAGGAGATTCCGGGGATGAACATAGGCTATAAGAGAGTTGTAATACTCAATCCCTTCACCATAAAAATCTCCCTTTGTAGTGAAAAACGTGAAATAAAGTCCCTATTCTGACGCTTAAATGGCTGACGTTGCCTAAACCATAACAAATACACCAAGTTAATGTACACAGAATTGAACATCTCAAAAAAGTTTCCGACAGCACATATTTATCTTCTACGAATAACTCACGATAACCACTTTTGTCATCATCATCCATGCAAGTATTAGGCCGTGTGGCCTGTTACGGCCTCAAAGAGGAATTTTCCATCCAGCGTTTTTTGGACGTCCCAGCGATCTTTTGCCTTGGGGGCAGTGGCGAAATATGGCTTTTGGAATTCTATGAGACGGCATTCGTTGATGATGGGCTTTCCAGTTGTTGTGGTAGTTTTGTATATGGTGAAAAATGGGTTCTACATCCAACTCTTCCATAATTTCCTCATTTCTTTTACGGTCCCACTTTGTGTAGCCTAATGTACGGCACATAAATCGCATTTCAACTATTTTTGTCTTTCATTGATGTCAAGAATATCGGGATAAGCAGATTCCCGGGCAAGCATAACAGCGCACGGCTGGTGGCAAAAACACATTAACATTTATTTAGGAGTAGCAGCGCACGCCGGGCATTAGCTAGTCTATATTAAATAAATGTAGGCATTTTCCCTAACATCCGGTCTCTAGTCAAAATACTCAAACCGATTTTCTCTCCAATACCGCAAGATATTAAAACATTCTCGGTTGAGAGTAATGCAATTATCGAGTTGTTATTCGTAATTTTCCTCTTTGTGTCGGTGTTATCATAATTTGTGTTTTGAAAAGGGGAAAAAAATTTATTTTGCATACATGTTCTGCAAGTCAGACCTGTTTTATACAATGTATTAATTAAAATAACTAACTCTCTGGCATTATCAACCCATAAGTTCATGGCCGCGCGGACATAAGCTCTTCATACATCCGTTTCCTGAGCTAACGTTTTTCAATCATCCACTGTTTAATCTACTGTCTTGAATCATCATCATCTTCATTCATGGATTAGGTCTGTTGACCCGTTCCGACTTCAGCCCATCTCTTTCTAGATCTGCCCACATCTCGGGTGCCTTTAGGTTTGTATTTTGTTATTTGTTTTGGATATCTATCTTCATTCATTCTGTCTATGTGTTGCTTCCATTTTTGTCTATATGTATCCATTTTATCAGTTATTGCAAATATTTCAAGTTCCTGTCTTATTTCTGTGTTCTTGATTCTGTCTTCCTTAGTGCACCCTTTAACAGATCTCAAAAATTTCATTTCTGCTGCCGTTATCCTACTTAGGTCTTGTTTTTTATGTATCCAGGCTTCTGAACCATAGAGCAGTACCGGTACTGCCAACATTTTATAAAATTTCAGTTGGGTCTCTCTTGTTGTTTTGTTATTTACTGTTCGTTTTATCGTACCACATATTCCCTGGAATTTTGCTATTTTATTATTTATATCATTATCATAATTAAATGAAATGTCACATCCTAGATAATTGAGATGGTTCACCTGTTCTATGATTTTGTTTCCTATTTACTATTTTCGATCTGATTTGATTTTTCCCTTGGAATGCCATTACCTTAGTTTTTTCTATGGATATTTTGAGATTATATTGTTCACATATATTATGTAGTTTAAAAATATTCCTCTGAAGTTCGTCTTCTGTATTTGCTATTATTACCTGGTCATCAGCGTATAATAATGTTTTCAAGTAGTGTGTTTTATCTAATTTTATTCCTTTATTTGTTTCTTCGTTCCATTTTTTTATTATATCATTGATGTATAGGTTAAATAAAACTGGAGAGATACTGCATCCTTGTTTAACTCCTTGATTAGTATGAATTTTATTTTTACTTGAATCATAGTTAATGTTATTCACCCATCTGATTTTTGGTTTACCGGCTGGTCGTTTTCCCTTTGGTTTGCCTACAAGAAACTTCCATGCTTCTAATGTTATACTCTCATCTGCGTCTCAAGGTACTTTGGTTCAAATCATCTAAGTATTTATTTAGGCCTGTGCATTTTTTCATAATTTGTGCCTTATGTTCAAATTTAAATCAATTTTCCAACTATAGAGTGAGATTCAGGGATAACATGAAATCCTGAAATCACAGCGCGCCGATTAGAGTTTATTAATCCTCACTGACAACTATAATCCTACAAATCTCTGATAACAACGACAACGTTTCAAAAATGTCATATGCTGTGAGCAGATAATGGGATATGTGGAGATTAGGTGTCAATCAGGAATTCAAATTTTAATAAGCTATGTCCGTCCTCATACTCAGAGCCAACATTTCATTAAACCATCTTAAGATAAACTTAACCTTATTTCCCTAGGGGCATCCTCCGCTATTGAATCCAATTTTCATTTACTCGATTTTGACTTACTACCTTTGGATTTTTTATCGACAGAAAAATTATCACGTGAATCGGCCACGGTGGAATAGTGCTTATGTTCTTTGCCTCTAGTTCCGAGGGACGCGGGTTGAAAACCTGCCGGGGTCGATGAATTTTTTAGGATGGAAAAATCCAAGGAGCAAATCCTCCGGGAGGAACTTCAAGCCGTGGGTCCCGAGTCTGAAGATTTTCAGCCTCGTAAAAGATCCACAAACCTGAATAAAAAGCCCTCTGTGCAAAATTTACCGACCATTTACCATCCAGTATTATTTTAGTTACCCACTAGATGTCTCGTCGAGGCTCTAGACCGACATCATACCACTCGCTATCTAAGGGTAAATGAGTGTAACTAAATTAACTTTGTCAATAAGTTATTATTAGGGACCGCCCTAATCCCGGCACAGGGACGGAAACGACTTAAAAAAAAGTGTTACGTAGCTTCCTTAAGAAGTTAAAGTTTTAAGAATTGTAAAACAGTACCTGACATCTCAGTCGCCCTCAATAACACTGAGCAACAAAAAAGATACTTTTTTTTTTGTCTCAGAAAGAAAAATGTGTGATTCTGATAGTATTTTATCTCCTGAATTTAAATATGATATCCGGTTTTCTCCATCACGCAAGGTTTCCGAGAGACAGGCATTTATAATTTCAAACACTTTAATATTTTCTACATTCGTAACTACACAATATTAGAACGTTCAAACTCACCTAGAAGGTAAGAAATGGCGATTTTCTGCTATATTTCGCATCCCTCGTGAAGGTCCAACAATAATCAGCCAGCATATTAGGATTCCATTTGCCTTGATATCTCTTTTCCATAGCTGAAATCTCCTGATGAATGTGTTCCCCGTGCTCATCGCTCACTGCGCCAAGATAATACATGGACGAAAAACGTTTATTAAAAATTAATTATTTAAATCCATTAATTGAAATTGAAATAAAAAAACTGTGGGTGATGGAGAAATTCCGAATACATATTTGAAAACACGATAAAAAAACTGCATTAAGTACAACTATTTGTACTCATGAGACAAAAATCATGTTGACCAGTGTAATCAGTAGTGTTGTTTTATACGAAGCCTTTCGATAACTTAAGTATCATCTTCTGCTTTCATTTTGGTACATTTTGGTATTTTAAAAAATCAGAAGGAAGTTAAAAGTTGGGTCACATAAAATGTTTGTTAACTTTAAGGCTATCGCATATGAAAAGCATATTCTTGACAAATAAATAATAGGCCTATCGTCAACTTAGGGTCGGGTCGAGGGATGAGATGATATGAAACCCCTTATATAGAAGTCTATGAATGACAAGGGTGCCGGCCGACCACTCCTGACGCACCAATACAGGGACAGATGAACGAAATGAAACGAAATGGATGAGATGAGTAACGAAATGGATGAGATGAGTATGGAGAAATGGTGAAATTAAATTGTGGCGAGGAAAACGGGAGAAAAACCTGCCCAAGCTCCGTTTCGCCCACCACGGAATCCACATGGAGTGACCGAGACTCAATCTCGGGACCCCAGCAATGAGAGGCGAGTTGTAACCGCTTGCACCACGGAGTCGCCAATTCTTGACAAAAAATAAAAAATAAAGTTTTGGCATTGCGATTTATCGTGGACAGAGGTAAGTGAATTTGAAGGCACAAACATGTAGACTCACTTGAGAATTAGACGCTGATCCTGAAGCTCAGGGATAGAGTACTACCATATACAGTAAGCATTGAAATCTCAACTCAGTACGAGTAAAAAATTACTAATGAGTGTTTTAAATTATTGTTAAAATTGGTTTTAGTTTGAATAAATTATTTTTGTCCTAGGACACATTAAGTGAAGTTAACAGATAGCTAGACCAGAGAAAACAATTATATATATCTAAAACGAGAAAACCTAAATCAACTAGCTAACATCCGGAGTGCGTTGCTACGCCTAAATAAATGAAATACTGAAGGTTAATTAAATTATATAGTATACGCTGAGACAAACCAAACATTGCGAGTTTTTAAATTTCGGATTTCAGGTAAACCTCAACTTCTAATTGTCAAATTTCACCCATCTTTGGATAATACCTACCTTGGTATATTTTAATGTGATATAATGAGTTTCGTTGTGGAACATCGAAAATTGTGACTGCTAGAGCAACTGTTAAATTTTCACTTCAGTTGAACTCATACACCTAATGGTTTAGAGGATTCAGTTGTGAATCTAAACAATCCAGGGACCCACTCAAACGCACACAAAAAATTTAATCAAAAACGGTCAATCGTTTAGGAGGAGTTGACTAACGTATAAACGTACAAAATAATTATATATATAAAGATAGTAGTGATGGTAATAGTGGTGGCACAAGCTATTATTCGCTCGCCCCTAACTGCTAGGGTCCCGAGATCGAGTCTCGGTCACTCCGTATGGTGAAAGCGATAAAATGAAAGTGATAAAATAGAGGTGAAAAACGACTGTGATTGGTTATAAATCAAAATTCATTGAAATGTGATTGGTCATTGATTGCCATTTGAGGCATGAATTAAATAGTCTTCAAAAATTTGTCCGTCGCCGTGGCGTAGTCGGTGGAATCGACTACCTTCCATTCCGGCGACCAGGGTTCAATTCCCTACGGGGTGGGGACTTTAAATCTCCACCTTGGATCTGGGTGTGTCATGTCCATGTGTCTGTATGTGAGAATAAAAAAAAAGAAAGTTAACAAAAAGGTAGAAACAAAAAAAGGTAAAACAAGAAGGAAAAGAGTATAAACGAAAAGCGAGAGAGGGAGAAAAAAAAAAGGTTTCGTGGTGGACGAAACGGAGCTTGGGCAGATTTTTCGGTTTTTTTTTCTGCCATAATTTCACTCCACCATTTCTCTATACTCATCTCATGTATTTCGTTTCATTTTGTTCATGTGCCCGTATAATGGTCCGTCAGGAGTGGTTGGGCGACACACTTATCATTCACAGACCTCCATATAAGGGGTTTCATTTGATCTCACCCCTCGAGCAGACCCCGAGTTGGACACGAGTTGATATAGTGGTGGTGGTAGTAGTACCAGTAATAGTCAATTATTTTATTTAATGGCACTCGTTACTAATTCAAATCATTAGCGTCATTTCTAGACGTGAAATGGCCAGCATATTTTGTAGAGAAGCATCTTATTTCAGATTATTTACGGGGCGTAAATATACGAAACGCGATCCAATGCTTTACTTTCCATTCAAAGGAAATCATACAATTATATACCTGAAAAAAAATGCTGCCTATCGGGTTTCAACCCAAGTTCATAATATTTCGGCAATTGAATAGATTGGATCCGAAACCCGGACAGTAAGTAGAAAACAAGCCAAGAAGCTGTTGGCAGTAGAAATGGATTTTTGGAGGCGATGGACAAGAATTTCATGAAGGGATAAGGTTAGAAACAGCACAATAAGAGAAATTATGAAAGTTGAAAGAAAAACATTAGGAAAAATTGAAGAAAAACGTTTGAAATGGTATGGATATCTCATAAGAATGGAAGAAGAGATAATACTAAAGAAGATCCTTAATTGGAAAGCTAATGGAAGAAGTGGGAGAGGCAGGCCTAGAGAACAATGGATGGATGGATGGATGGATGGAGTGAAGAGAGGAAGCTAGAAAAACATTAGGAAAAATAGAAGAAAAACGTTTGAAATGGAAGAAATGGGAGAGGTAGGCCTAGAGAACAATGGATGGATGGATGAAGTGAAGAGAGGAAGCTAGAAAAACATTAGGAAAATTAGAAGAAAAACGTTTGAAATGGTATGGACACCTCATAAAATTGGAAGAAGAAAGAATACCAAAGAAGATCCTTAATTGGAAAGCTAATGAAAGAAGTCGGAGAGACAGGCCTAGAGAACAATGGATGGATGGATGGATGGATGGATGGATGGAGTGAAGAGGGGAAGCTAGAGATTTGAGGGAAGAAGATGCTTTAGACAGGAACCTCAGGCGACAAATCATTTTGGGTTGAAGGAGAAACACTGTATTGTGGAATATTCCTAAATAAAAAAAAAGAATAAATTGGTTATAATATTCTTGTTCCGTTCAATGAATAATTATTGAACATTAATTAATTCTCAACATTATAGGCCTATATCATCTTTTAAGATATAAAATCGCATATTCTACTGATATATCCATGTAAAAATCCTATACGTCACCCGTGGAGACGTGCGATCTCCCCTAGTGGAAATTTCTTTACTAAGCTGGTTTAATTAAGTTTATTTCCCTACAGATGTCAGTCTATACTTATTATTAAATAACTAATACCTGGCGTGTGCTCCTACGCCTAAATAAATTAAAATTAAAGTGATTTTATGTTTAGTTGAATAAGTGAAAGGAAAAATAATTACAAATTTGTATGTTTTACATACCTCGTGCTGATCTTCTTGACATAAATGAGCTGAAATACGAAAATTAATGTTTTATGTTTAGTTAAATAAGTGAAAGGGGAAAAAATTCATATCGTAATTATTTTTAGATACCCCGTGCTGTTTACCCGGCGTTGTCCGGGAATCTACTCATCCCTATCTTCTTGGCATAAATCAGCTGAAAGACGAAAATATTAATGTACTTCTTATGATTAGTTGAATAAGCAAAATGAAAAATAATTATAAATGTAATCGTAATTATTTTAAGATTCCCCGTGCTGATTACCCGGCGTTGTCCGTGAATTTACTTATCTGGATCTTCTTGGCATAAATGAGCTAAAAGACAAAATTCGTTATTGTGTTATCCGTAAAAGAATACCCGCCATGTGTTCCTATGCTTGCACAGGAATCTACGTACTTGTCTCGATCTTCTTGGCACCAATGAAAGACAAAAATGGTTAGTGTGAGTTATCCGTAAGAAATAAACATATGCTGTTGAGGACTTTATTGTAGAGCTTTTTTAAGATATTCAATTCTGTGTACATTAATTTTGTGTATTTGTTATGGTTTAGGCAGCGTAAGTCATTTAAGCGTCCAAAGAGCTACTTTTCCACGTTTTCCACTATAAAGGGTGACTTTTAAGGGTGTAGGAGTTAAGTTCACAACTCTCTTATAGCCTATGTTCATCCCGGGAATCTCCTGAGCATTTTGCAAAACGCCCCATCACAATCGGATGAACGGTATGGCAGCGCATAAAGTACGAACAAACAAACAAACAAACAAACATTCACTCATATAAAAATTCATTCATAAATTTTCATCATCATTATCATCCGGGTATCATGGCACCTGCTGCCGTCTTCCGGAAACCTAACGCCATTCCTCTCTGTCCATCCATTGATCTTCCTCCAATTCTCTGATATTCATTGCAGCTTGTACCACTTCTACTCAAGTTTCTTTCGGTCTTCCTCTCTTCCTCCTTTCGATGGGATCCATTTTAGGAAATCTTTGCTCTGGATTTCTTTTGACACTGTAATCTTTTCTTTTCTATAATGTCTATGATGTCCGGCTCCTCTTGTACACCCATAATTTCCCTTATTTCTTTATTTCGTATTCTATCCATTCTAGATTTTCCAGCTGATCTTCTTAAAACATCCAATTTCTATACTTAAAATTCTTTTAATTTCCGTGGTAGGAATTTGCCAAGCTTCAGCACCATATGTTAAAATGCTCTGAATTAAGGTTTGATATATTTGTAATTTTCTATTTTTTCGTAATATTCTTGCTCCGTCAAACAGAATTTAAAGCATTTATTGTTTGTTTTGTTTGTGCGATTCCATTTTTAAAATCCACTGTTATCGGTTGAATGGTCAGATTTTGCTCCTAAATAAGTGCATTCAATACTAGGTTTTAGTTCTTCTCCATTGTTGAAATTTATATTTTCCATTTCTTCTCCTATACACAGATATTTAGTTTTATCTATATTGATATAAAGTCCCCATTTTTCATATTCTTCTTTTAGTTTTTTTGCCATATATTCTATATGAATTCATCTATTTTATATACTTAAATATTTTTAATTATCGTATTAAGTATGCAATATATTATTCGAAACATCATCTCTATACAGAGTACCTTACATCAACATTAGTGAGTTTAAAAGTACGTTTACTTTGTAACAGCGTTGACATTTTATATCAGTTATTAATCGGTCAGTATTTATTATAATTGAGGAGCTCTAAATGAGGTATTATAAGTGTTGATATTTTCTCTTCGTGTTGAGACTTGAAAGTAGTTTTGAAGTTCCTTAGGACAGGTTACTGGCCTGACGCTAAGTAGTCCAGTGGTAGGGCTGCTACCTTTTAGTCTCTGGACAGACATTAGGATACCGCATTTACTCAGTACCTGATGAAACGGTTATACCGCCGTGACTCGGTCCTCAGAGCCTCGTTTGTGAAAACGGGTTGCACCACGAGAAGGTGAGGATGAGAATTGGGTAGGAGAGGTTATACACACGTCACTACCCCTACGTCCACTCAAAAGACTTCTGGATGGTGTTTCTCTTGAGGCCGAAACAGGTCAACAAATGGCCTAAATTCGTGAATGTACTATGATGATATTTTCTCTTCGTATGGAATAAGAAAAAAAGGACGTAGTCCTAATATAAATTATAACTTTTATGAAACCAGGTCCAGTTCATTAAAATTTAAATAGAATTCATTATTTGTTTGCCATAATATGTTTATAATAGCAATATTAATAATTTGTAATGCAGCATTAGTATGTAGTTTACACCTCCATTGTGTCACAAATTTCATTTGAAGCAGATATTATTGGTTCGCTTGACTTGAAGTTTTCTTAGGAAGACTTCTGTTATTACTCTTATTTTCTTAAGAGGGGACCTACATCTTTGGCCATTACAAATATGGCATATTTCAATTTTTTTCTCAGCAACAATGCTGGTTGCAGAAATTCAATTTGGTATGTGATATCTGTATTACAGTGTGAGCATGTTTGTGTACTTATAGACAATCTAACTTCAGTCGTTATGGTTAATTAAATATTCAAAATGTCAGCTGAAAATTTTGCATTGTCTTGCCGTTTCCCTGATAATTTTCCTAAATTTCAATATATGTTATTGATTATTATTTTACTTTACTCATTAATGTTGTAACTACAATACTATAATTGTTTAATTATATAGAGTGTAAATATTTTATTTTTCATTTCAAATTGATGCATACTCATTTTTTGTTAAAATTTGAATTAAAAATATATTTTTTAAATAAAATATAATGGGTACATTATTAATTATAGTATATTTTATTGGTCACTGTAAACTAAATGTACATGCAAAATTGCATCTCAATATCTTGAAAACATTGGGGGTTATCAGGAAAAAAGTATTGAAAAAAATTAAGTTACGGAAAATAAGCAACAAACTTACCGAATATGTAGGTACCTTCTAAAATTAAAGGGCTCACTCGAGGGGACAGCATTGCACATTTTTAAACATAACTCAAAAAGTAATATATATATCAATGAAAATATTTCACTAATTTAAAGACGAAGTTTCGATCTATATAAAAAAAAAATAAAATTGAAAAATGACTTTTTTTGACCCTCAAAGGAGTAGATCCCCCCTTAAACTGTTAGACCCTTTATTTTCCTCAAATACATTAAATGTTTTAGAATACTTCAGTTATACTATTAACATATCAAAATCAAAATTTGATTTTGTAACTTGGTTAAAAAACATTTACGTTTTTTCTTATTAACTTTCTGATTCATTTTCTAATAAATAAATAAATAAGCCCAATAGACCCCCATTCGGGATAAGGATTTCCTACCACCAGGCAGGCTAGCTCCATGATTGTCAGAGAGTGAGCAAGTTGCTGTGATAGGATTTGCTTACATTTGCTAGTCTAATTAATATAGTTTTTTCCTTCTTAACATCTAAGGCAGCTTTGGGCTATCTGTTCTACTACTACGTACTAGCAATTACATAAATAAACATTCGAAAGTACTTTATAAACTAACAAAATATAAATTATTTTACCATCATCATCATCCTCCTCCTAAGGTGCGACAACTTCAAAAGTGAAAATTTTGGCCTTCTCAACAATCCTCCTCCATGCCAATCTGTCTCTTGCCATATTCAAGTTAGTCACTTTCATTTTCTTTAGATCGTTCATTGTGTCATCCTCCTATCTGATCTTCGGTCTTCCAACACCTCTGCCTCCTATAGGTTTCCATTTATCGAGTTTCTTAACCAGTCTCTGATCATCCATTCTCTCAAATGTCCAAGCCAACCAATTCTGAGAGATCTTATATGGTTCACTGTATTCTGATTTTTTATTAATTTGTTTAGTTCGTTATTTGTTTTGATTATCCAACAGTTATTAGTTCCTCTATTTGGTCAAAATATTCTTCTTAAAATTATCCTTTCAAAAATGAATAATTTGTGTTCTATCGTTTCTTTTAGGACCCAAGTTTCACTAGCACATATAACTACTGGTCTAATGAGTGTTTTGTATAACCTTATTTTTGCTGTTTTTTATATTAATTTGCTTTTAAATAAGGTTCTATTTATAAAATATTTTATAAACGAACAGAATAACAAATTAGTAAGTGACTCACTAACACTATCGAACAAGGAGATGCATAATCTCGCAGACGTAATTTCTCCTGAGCTACCTTTTCCGATTAGTCACTGTATAATTGACTTCCCTCAAATCGTGTTTTTTTTCTGTTCTCATTTCCCTAATCCTTGTACCTCCATTTCTTCTTTCTTCCCTATTCTATTAGGCCTACTTTGTTTGCCTTTTAGTCTCTCCACCTCTGTCTGCCTCTTGATATTCTAGTCACTGCACATCCATCACTATATTAAATTCTTCGCACTATTTCTGTCATGAGCATCCTCTGTACCAATTTCCCACATCGTTGGGACGTACACCCACCTGTCCTGATGCATCCTGGCCACGTATTTGCCCGATCCCCATTTGAGTCTCCTGGCTTTATGGCCGCATCTTCCGTTTCACCCCTTTTTTAGTTCTTCGTTTTTAATTGTATCCTTTTGGCTAATGCCTAATATTGCTCTTTCCATTTTCCGTTTAGCTCACTTGGATCGCTTGGATGTGACCTTTGGTGACTGTCCAAACGCAGAATATTAGGACAGAAATTGGTACAGTTTTGAATGTTTCAAATCCCATGTTAACACTGATATGTTTGTCCAGAATATGAAATTTAAACTCCAAAATATTTCCCAGGCCAGTCTTGTACTCCTCTGCAACGCCTTCTATTGTATTTTTTCTCTGTCAGACTGGGTTACTGGAGTAGGTAGAGGTATTAATATCAGTATTATATGGGCCTACGTGTACCTTCTACTATTGAATCTATAAAACTTATCATTATCTTGGACTTGGATGGGTTCATCTGTAGATCCACTTCATTTCCCCTTGCAGGTAGCTCTGTTAGCATTTCTCTTGTAGCTCTGTTACTGAGTTGGTGAATAATACAATCTCATCCGCAAATCTGATATTTCTTAATCTCCTTCCGTTAATACTGATGCATTAACTCATTACGTACCATCACAGATTGCTGAACATCCATTCTAGGATGTGGGCCTATATGAAGAGTTTTGGGGATATTACTGTACGGTCTCTCTGTCCGACTCATTGTTTTCATTCTGAAGGTTCAACTTCAATCTCTGTTTACCTTTTCAGTTAAATTCGTGTATATCTTGCTTACCAAACATGATCTATTTTGGGTGTATGGCCATGTCTTTAATTGCTTCTATAACATTCTTATGATCCGCTGAGTAGAATTATTTCCTGTAGTCTATGAATGCAATGCAAATCTCGTTAATATTTAATATCAAAACATATGCATTGAATTAATTTGTAATGATTAAACTATTTTCTATGTTTATCTTTCAGAAAAAAAACATGAGTCATCGAATTAGCCCATTCTAATTCTAGATTTGAAACTCGAATTCGGAAGATCTGGAATTCAATTCCTGAACCCTAACAAGGTAACTGGTAAATTTGCCTAAATAGGCCCTATAGGCCTACCAAGAAGTCAAATGTCAGATTGCAATTTCATTACTAGACCTATATCTGAATCAGGGTATCTATAAAGTGGAGATAAGCAAATGCAACAATCATTTTCTAACTTTTAATAATAAAAAACAACTGAAATAAAATAATTTAATTGTTGCATTTGTTTGTTTTATTGAATCTCCAATAATATGAACCCTATTTCACCATCCGGTATGTTAGGGTTTAGGGTTTTAGTTACAATAAATTAATCATTTACTGTAATTCAGAGTATGGTTAATTTCTAGCGTTACATAATAACGTAATATGTTGCATTTGTTTATATCCATTCTAAAGACATCTTGAATAAGGCATAGAACCACCTTAACCGCCATATCTTAAAATCAATCAAATTGAATCAATGAATAAGTTCATAAAACATCAAACAGGCACAACAATAGAAATACTACTGAATAAGTCAAGGATTCTGTTTTTTTTATGTTAAAGCATTTACAAACAACTAATTAATACCCGACGTGCGCTGCTACGCCTAAATAAATAAAACTGTGTTTTATGTTTAATTAAGTAAAATGAGAAATAATTATACATTTCTATCGTAATTATTTTTATATACCCGTGCCGATTACCCGGCGTTGCCAGAGAATCTATTTGTTCTGATCTTCTTGGCATAAATGAGCTGAAAGACAAAATTCGTTATTGTGAGTTATCCGTAAAAGAATACCAGCTCTGCGTTGCAACGTTTGTCCGGGAATCTACTTATCCCGACCTTCTTGGCATCAATGAAAGACAAAAAATGGTTATTGTGAAGATATGCTGTCGCGGACTTTCTTGTGGAGTTCTTTGATCTATTCAATTCTGTGAACATTAATGTGGTATTTTTGTTATGGTTTAAGCAGCGTAAGCCATTTAAGCGTCCAAAAAGCGACTTTATCGTTTTTCACTACAAAAGTATATTTTTTGGGTTTAAGGGGTTGGATATTAAAACTGTCTTATAGCCTGAAAACCTTCCCGGGAAACCCCTGAACATGTTGCAAAAATCCCCAACACAATCGGTTGAACGGTTTGGTAGCAATTAAAGGACAAACAAACAGACAGACATGCAGACATAAGGTAGGCCTATGTTTATATAGGTCTAATTGGTCCACCGCTGTGGTCTCCTGGTAGCGTGCTGCCTTGTCACGCAGCGGGCCCGAGTTCGATCCCCGGTCGGGGCAGTTTTTCTGGGTGAGGTTTTTATCGGGGTTTTTCCTCACTTGTAAGACAAATGTCAGGAAAACTTTTAGGTCCAAATGGTACCCGAAATCATATGGCTACATCATCCTTATCATTATCATCATCTTCATAATCATCCTTCACCGGTGTGGAAAGCAACGGGAAGCTATCACACCTACAATTATTCCCCAGTAACGCTGAAAGCATAGCATGAAAATGCTATGATTGCAGTGAAGGACCTGCCCTCGGGTAGAATTACGATGGATAGGCTTAATTATAGATCAAACTGAAAACAGATTGTGTACTGAAATATGTAAACACGTCTAATCGAGATTGCAGTCAGGAAATAGAATTTTGTTGTTCTTTCAATTAGCTGAAACTAATCGAACTCCTTTTGATTTTGTTGAAGGTGAATCAGAGTTGGTGTCTGGTTTCAGACATTTCAGAATTAGCGAATATTTATCGCCTTGAATCTAATTCTTTTCATATCAGTGTGATGTATTCTCAAAAAGGTGTGACAAATAACAAAATGTCACCATTACTGTTTTAAGTGTTTCAAATGAATATCCCAGATAATCTGCGGATACTATTTTACGGTTATTGATAACATGAATTGTTTGACATTAAAAACAAAACCGACATCTTATCAGAGTCTTGTTAATATTTGGCACGTATTCGATAAAGTATGGTAAATTGTTTTCTTTCTATGTATGGGCGTAGAATTCTACACATTGTCAAACAAGTCTTTTTCTGTACGTGTGTATGTCACTGAAACCGATTTTGATGAAAATTTTGTATGTGTTTTATGGATCCCTGGATGGTTTAGATTCATAATTGGACCCTCTAAAACCATTAGGTGTAGTTGTTCACCAAAAGTGAAAATTTAAAAATCGCTCTAGCGGTCATAATTTTCAATTTTTCACAACGAAACTCAGTATATCCTATTAAAATAAATTGAGGTATATATTACCCAAAAATAAGCGAAATCCAACAATTAGAAGTGGAGGTTTACCTGAAATCCGAAATCAAAAACTGCCTAAACGACTTGATCAATTTTTATGACTTTTTTTTGTGTTTGAGTGGGTTCCTGGATGGTTTAGATTCACAATTGGACCCTCTAAAACCATTAGGTGTAGTTGTTCACCTGAAGTGGAAATTTTAAAATCGGTCTATCGGTCGCAATTTTGATGTTTCAGAACGAAACTAAATATATCCTATTAAAATAAACCGAGATAGGTATTATTCAAAAACGAGTGAAATCCGACAATTAGAAGCGGAGCTTTATCTGAAATCCGAAATTAAAAACTGCCTAAACGACTGGACCGATTTTGATGACAATTTTTTCCTGTGTGTTTGAGTGGGTCCTTTGGATGGTTTAGATTCACAATTGAACCCTCTTAAAACCATTAGGTGTAGGAGTTCACATGAAGTGAATATTTAAAAATCGCCCTAGCGGCCACAATTTTCCATGTTTCACAACTAAACTCAGTATATCCTATAAAAATAACAGAGGTAGTATTATCCAAAAATGAGCGAAATCCGACAATTAAAAGTGGAGGTTTACCTGAAATCCGAAATTAAAAATCTTCAAACCAAACTCAGTACAGCAACATACACGAACTAGAATTTACAAAACACTGGCCAGACCCATATTATATTATGACAGTGAGGCCTGGACAATTCGCAGTGTAGATGAACAAAGACTAACTGCGGCAGAAATGAAATTTATGAGACGTACTGCAGGTTACTCAAGAACAGACCATAAAAGGAATTCTGAGTTTCTCAAAGAATTGCAAACAGAATCAGTCATGAAATATGTACAAAAGTACAGAAACAACTGGAAATCTCACGTAAGAAGAATGAGCAGAACAAGAATACCACGTCAAATCTTAAATTACCAGCCACCAGGCAAGAGATCTTTAAGCAAACACTTCAAACGTTGGATTGAGACCGTAACAGACCACTAGGTCTATCACATGAAAGGAAGATGAACAAGAAGAAGAAGAAGGAAACTGACTAACAACCGGTTCGTCTCAGCATATACCATACACTTTAATTAACCTTTAATATCTCATTTATTTAGGCGTAGCAACGCACGCCGGGTATTAGCTACTTGTATTTTTTTATTCTTATTTAGAGATAATTTTCCCGTCCTAGTGCTACCTTGGTTTCTTAGATGTCAGTATGAGGCGGAACGCTGACCACGTACCACTCAAAATGACATCTATACGAAAACAAGTGTAACTAAATTAGTATGGTTCAAATTCTTCCCTATAGGGGGAGAGTGCCTAAATCTCTTTAAAGGGAAAACATAGGCTTACAATACAAATACAATTTAGAGATCATTTAACATCCAAGGTGATATCGCAACTAGAATGAATGATGTATTCAGTAGCATTGGTAATTCAATGTTGATACATTTTTCCGTCACCAATGATTTGTCTTCAATTTCGCTTTATAATTTTCCTCCATTCGTCTCTATTATAACACATTTCTTCCTCTATTTCCCAGTCCTTCAAAGTTTCTCTAATCCCTTGGATCCACGTGAGATTTGGTCGTCCTTTCCTTCTTGTTCCTGATGGTGTACATTCCATTATCTTTCATCCTCCATTCGCCTAATATGCCCGTACCATTTTAATTGCTTTTCTTGGATAAATTCTAAAATTGAGTTTTGTACGTTCATGTTCTCTTTTACAACTTTATTTCTAATTTTCTCTCTCCTTGATATTCTAGCAGATCTTCTCCAATAGTCCATTTCTGCTACCATTAATTTTCTTTTGATCTGATAATTTATAGTCCAAACCATAAGTCATTACTTCTAAGAATTGAAATGTTTTAGGAATTCGTTTTAATTCCCATTCGGAGCTTAGCAACTCATCCGTAAACTGCTTTAAATCGTAACTTTATGTCCGAAAATACGATCACATTTCTCCATTTTTCCACGAATTGTCATGGCTAACATAAAAGAGAGAAGAAAATTACACTGTACAATTCTCTTATTTAAGATCCTACGTACCTCGCCTCCCAATTAATTATGCTCTCGTTTCCAGTAACTATCCTCAAACCATAACTTAAACACAAGATCACAACATAGTCTCTTGCTTAATATACCGCGACATAGGACATCACACTCCATGTCATATAGGCCTACTATCTTCACTTCTCGCAACTGGAATTCCCTACCACAAGAAATAAGGGGCTTCCGGACATAGGCATCTTTTAAAAGAAATCTAAATTTATATTTGCTCTAACCTCGAATTCATGATTACCCTGTGTAAGGTATATATATTAATTGGCGTTTCTCCTATAATTTATCATATTATTTATATTATTATTATTATTATTATTATTATTATTATTATTATTATTATTATTATTGTTGTTGTTGTTGGTACATGAAAGTTATATTGCAACATTTAATATATTTTTAACTCTTTATAATTAGTACAGTGTATATATAATTTTAAACATCGTATCTGAATACCTCCAACAATATAGAAACAATTGGCTAGCCCATATTCAGCGCATGGATCGTCACAGAATACCAAAACAAATTCTTCACTACATTCCTCGAGGCAGAAGATCTGTGGGTCGACCTTTTCGGAGATGGCGGGAGACCGTAACGGGCCACTGGGCCTAATATTTGAAAGGCAGATGATGATGATAATTTTAATTATATAACAGGAACACTAAGAAGAACTTTGAAAAATAAAGCCAGAAAAGACTCTATAATGAAATTATACAAGATAATGGCAGTTCCTATTATTACTTGTGGATCCGAAACATGGACAGTGACAATACAACAATCTACCAGAATACAAGCTGCTGAAATGAAATTCCTCAGACCAATAGCAGGATATCAAAGAACAGATAAAAAACATAACACGGAAATAAGACAACAATTAAAAGTAGAGGAATTAAACTCAACAATAGTGAAATACAGGACAAACTGGAAAGAACACTTAGCAAGGATGACTGAGAATATAATACCAAAAGCAGCATACAGCTATTCACCACGAGGAAGAGGTAGTTTGGAAGAAGACCAAAGAAAATATTAAAACAGCAGCAATATGGAGCCGGAACAGGCTAGTAAATAAGTCTAAACCGTGAAGAAGAAGAAGACGAAGAAGCATATATAATCTATATTGCCAAATATGTACTTGTCATTTGTGCTGGTTGAGTGGAAGAGAAGTTCTTATGGCCTTAACTCTGCCAGAATAAATAAATTATTATTATTATTATTATTATTATTATTATTATTATTATTATTATTATTATTATTATTATTATTATTATTATTATTATTATTATTATTATTTTCTTCTTTGTTTCTGTTAAAATAGCCAAATCTAATTTCATTGCATCTACTTCTTTAATTACTTCCTCCATTTTATTTCTGCAGCCTTGAATATTCCATGTGCCAATTTTCAAACTCCTTTTCCTTAGCTATAATCTTAGCTATAATATAGAGTGTTTTCCGAGGCATGATGTTTGTTTTTTAGGATTTTTTTTTCTTTTTATGATGAACGAGGAGCTGGCCCGATGAACCAACCCCCAACCTTGGGGACAGGTAATTTTTGTTCAAGGTTTTCTTCCTCTAGCCTTTGATAGTCCAGTATCTTACTGCAAGGCAGCAGCGCTAGTTTTGTTCCGCCCTGGGTATTTTATTTCCCCAGTACCCGCCATATCTGGTGAGCATTCCCCTATCCGCCACCTGGGGAGGCGCCCGATGGGAGACTGGCAACTCCACACGGGCCATTATGGGTGTACAAGAGGAGTCAGACATCAATCACATTATAGAAAATAAAATATTACAGTGGTATGGCCATGTCATAAGAATGCCAGAGCAAAGATTGCCTAAAATTGTTATGGAATGGATCCATATAGAAAGGAGGTAGAGAGGAAGACCGAAGAAAACTTGGATTGAAGGGGTACAAGTAGCTATGAATTTGAGAGATTGGAGGAAGATCAATGGATTGACAGAGAGGAATGGCGTTAGGTTTCCGGAAGACGGCGTCAGCTGCCTTGATACCGGATTATTATTATTATTATTATTATTATTATTATTATTATTATTATTATTATTATCTTCTTGTAATCCCATGTTTCCCTTAACAGAGTTTTAGGCGCTCTCCCCCTACAGGGAAAAAATTGAACCATACTAATTTTGTTACACTTGTTTTCATATAGATGTCATTTGCGTGGTCCGTGGTCATCGTTCCGCCTCATACTGACATCTAGGAAACCAAGGTAGTACTAGGACGGGAAAAATCGGTAAATTTTGCTTAGACGCCTTTTCATTCAGGCTTAAGGATCTTTTCCGAGCCTGAAAATCTTCAGACTCGGGACCCACGGCTTAAAGTCTCTCCCGGAGGACTTGCTCCTTGGATTTTTCCATCCTAAAGAACCCATCGATTCCGGCCGGGTTTGAACCCGCGACTTTCGGGACCAGAGGCAAGGAGCATAACTACTAGTCCACCGCGGCCGGCTATTATTATTATTATTATTATTATTATTATTATTATTATTATTATTATATTATTATTATTATATTATTATTATTATTAATTATTATTATTATTATTATTATTATTATTATTATTATTATTATTAATAACTTAAATAAATGTCAGTTTTTAGTATGTCAAAATAATTTAAACTTAGGCCTAAGTCTAAAGAGTAAGCTAAAAAGTAAACGTTTATTTTGTGATAATTTATTTCAATTAGTTTACTTTCTATATAGTGTGTTGAGATGTACTTGGGTGGTATTTAGTTTAACATGTTAAGTTTTCAAGGATTGGTGTTACTGTTATCTATGAAATATGTCATCTGTCTCTTGAGCATTCTAAGGCCAGCCAACTGTTATCATTTAAATTGATATTTGATGTAGTGTTGAAATTCACAGTCAGTAAAATTAAGATAACCAACACGTACTTATATAATTATCGCTAATTTTTATTGAATAATCCAACTGGAAATTCAATATAAATTCTGGTTTGACTTAAGTATATAAGTAATAAGTTATATAGCTTAGATTAATTATAATTGTGTCGTGTAAGCCAAAGTAGAGAATGCTCAAAGTGCTAGACATTTTTTTTAATGCCCCAGGTTGTCCTTTTGTGGACATATCTGGTGTTCTCTCCTGGAATTTGGCGTAATAGTAACCCACTTCTGTGATTTGGTCGCCTGTAAGGCGGGGTTATGTTACCGATCAAATGATGGGTGATGATGAAAGTGGTGCGCCAGGAGAGTCCTTAATCCTAAGCTTAATCTAAGATGAATATGAATGATGATGATTGCGATGGCCATATGATGTTCGGGGATCGTTTGGGCCTTAAATTTTCCTGACATTTGTCTTACATGTGAAGAAAAACCCAGATAAAAACCTCATCCAAGAAACTGTCCCAACCGGGGATAGAACCCGGGCCCGCTGCGTGACAAGACAGTACCACAGTGGTGGACAATAATATTCAAGAACCTCGTTAGAAACACAATCTAATTATTTAAAATTCCAAAGTAAATTAATACAAAATTGAGAGAATTATTTTACAGTTGATTAATTGTGATTAAGTTTGATTTAACCCCATACAGCTATAGGCCTATACGTAGTTTTTTTTCCAAATGTCCCAGGTTTGTCTTTCGACATTCCTGGTTTCTCTCCTGGCATGGCGTACTTGTAACCGACTTCTGAGGTTGGGGCGCCTGGAAGGCGGGGTTACGTTGCTCCGATGATATGATGGGTGATGATGATGATGATGATAATGGTGCGCCAGGAGAGTCCCTAATCCTAAGCTTAACCTAATATGAATATGAATGATGATGATTGCGATGGCCGTATGATTTCGGGGACGTTTGGGCCTTAAAGTTTTCCTGACATTTGTCTTACAGGTGAGGAAAACCCCCGATAAAAACCTCACCCAGAAAAACTGTCCCGACCGGGGATCCAACCCGGGCCCGCTGCGTGACAAGGCAGCACGCTACCCCGAGACCACAGCGGTGGACTATACGTAAAATGTTAAATAAGCTTTTCTGACTTACATATTTTTTATTTACAGTTTGATTCAGAAATATGTCTATACGTTTGATCGCATTTTGTGACGAAAATATTATTATTAAAGGAAATATGATGTTATCATTGGAAAGGGAATCCTTCAAATTACAACAATAGAACAAAACAAATAACTTACAACAAAACTAAGCAAGTCATTTTATTGCTTCAAACTGTTCGCCGTTTACATCCAAGCATAATTTGCAACGCTTTGGGAAGCCACTCATTGCGTTATGATACATGTTTTTTCTGCATCCTTCCCGTTTCCAGCAGTCGTTTTCTCCACTTCCCCACAGTCGACGGCTTCAATGCTACGTTAAACTCACGTCTTGCTCGTCTTACTGCCTCACGATCATTAACATATATTATTGCCCATTTTCTGTTGTATATTCAACGCCATTTTGACTAATGACGTAGGCCTAAGTTCTACACTGTTTTGTTTATTCCATTGTTGTAATTTGAATAATTGTCTTTCCAACGGGAATTTCATATCTCCTGTAATGGTAATATTTTCATCACACAACGTGATCAAACGTATAGGCATATTTATGATTCACCCCATATAACGTTATATATATATATATATATATATATATATATATAATCAAAAGACAATAAAACAATAGTTGAGAAGTTTTAGAATTAACTAGCTAATACACGGCGTATGCTGCTACCCCTAAATAAATGAAAATGAATGTGTTTTTATGTTTATTTGAATAAGTAACAGGAAAAATAATTATACAATTATATTTTTTTGATACCCAGTGCTGATTACCCGGCGTTGCCCGTGAATCTACTCATCCCGATCTTCTTGGCATAAATGAGCTGAAAGACAAAAATTAATGTACTTCTTATGATTAGTTGAATAAGTAAAATGAAGAATAATTATAAATGTATATCGAAATTATTTTAAGATTCCCCGCGCTGATTACCCGGTGTTTTCCGGGAATCTACTTATCTCGATCTTCTTGGCATAAATAAGCTAAAAGACAAAATTCGTTATTGTGAGTTATCCGTAAAAGAATACTCGCCATGTGCTGTTATGCATGCACAGCAATCTACGTACTTGTCTCGATCTTTTTGGCATCAATGAAAGACAAAAATGGTTATTGTGAGTTATCCATAAGAAATAAACATATGTTGTCGCGGACTCTTTTGTATATTTGTTATGATTTAGGCAGCATAAGCCATTTAAGTGTCCAAAGAGCTACTTTTTCACGTTAACACTAAAATTGACAATTTTTAAGGGTGTAGGAGTTGTGTATCACAACTCCCTTATAGCCTATGTTCATCCCGGGAATCTCCTGAACATTTTGCAAAAAGCCCATCACAATCGGATCAACGGTATGGCCGCGCATAAAGTACAAACAAACAAACCAACAAAGAAACAAGCATTCTATGATGATCTTGAAGATTTTCGGGCTGTAGGCCGTGGTCGTGAGGCTTGTAATTCCCCGACGTTTCGGCAGTCTCAAGACAACCCTTGAGGATACCAGACGCAGTCTCTGGCGAAACGTCGGGGAACTACAAGCCTCACGACCACGGCCTACAGCCCGAAAATCTTCAAGATCATCAAGATTATAGAGAAAACTCTATAAATGTTCCCATAATATAGGTAATAAGATTATAAATTTTATTACGGTCCCAGTTGGATTTGTAAACATACAGCCCGAAAATCTTCAAGATCATCATAGCAACTCCGACCGTGAAAGTCTACGTGAATACAAACAAACATTCATTTTATATATTAGATAGGGCTACCCTATTATGGAGGGTATCTGGAAGCGTAATGACGGATTCTAGTGTTATTAAATTTATAGTTTAAGATATTCATGATCTTGCAACCCCTGTCACATGTTAAATTCAAAAAGGTTCTGAAACTCAGAGATTCTCAGAGACTCGCCGAGTTATTCAGGACACAATTTGAAGATCTCGTAATTATGTTCATAATTGTATTGTTAGAGGATGAAGAGACTAATGGGTATTTTTATGTGTCTGTCCGGGCCAAAAATCCTATAGGACTTAACAGTATTCTTAACCTATGTAGGAACACCAAATCTAACGGGGTGTGAGATTCTGGGATTGTTAAGTTGCGACATGGAAAATAGCAATAGAGTTTTGGATTTCTATACACTTTGCTAATAGGCTACGATTGGCTGGAGAAATCATAGATTTCAGTGACGGTTCTGCCGTTGAAAAGAAAACTAATTGAATTAATGGTTGGCATAAAATAGTCTTATTACACACTATATGATCAAAATTGCTCGTAGACTGTAATGGATAGGACAGGTGGCACGAATGGGGAATAGAGGAGGGGCATGGAAACTTAGAGGAAAACCAGGAATGAAACGCCCATTTGGTAGACGAAGAATAAGGTGGGATGATAACATTAACCATGATTCGAGGGAAGTAAATTATACAGGGGATGACTGGAAAACATTAGTATAGAATAGGGACGTATTGAGAGCTTATGTCCGCTTGGCCATGAACCTATGGATTCGACAGTGTCAGTGAGTTAGCTATGATCAAAAGCATAGGGACACTCATAATAAAAAAAATCACAGCATTTCCTCTTTACACACTTCGGGAACTGAACTTTAATATGGCTATATCCAATCTTCCTTTTTTTTTATAACAGCTTTAACACTAGCAGAAAGACTCTCCAATCGCAATTCGAATAACAGATCATTATTCTTGCAGAGCTTGAAACAAACAAGGTTATCACATGAGTCGTTGGGGTCCGGAATTAAGCACTACATTCTATTGTACGTTTGGCTTAACTTTGCAAGAAATTTGTAGAAAGAGACAGCTGTACTCACCTCTCTCACTCGCACCAGTGTCGTCGGTGTTTATTCACCAGATGTTAGTAGGGGCAAGGTGGAAGACGAAAACTGACAACAGGGTGAGTTCTTTCTTTTTTAGACTGGGGAAAGTTGAAAAGGATCTACCCTTATATCTCCATCTCTCTCTCTTTGCCAAGTAAAGCTAGGTATTCATCGGGACTCTGGGGCGACTATTGTATATCTGGCTTAACTTGTCAAAGAGAGAGATGGAGATATAAGGGTAGATACTTGATGGCTTTCGCCCAGTAACAAAAGAAAGAACCCACTCTGTTGTCAGTTTTCGTCTTCCCCTTATCTTTTCAAAATCTGGTGAAGAAAACCGACAATACTGGTGCGATGAGAGAGGTGAGCACAGCTGTCTCTTTCTACAAATTACTTGCAAAGTTAAGGCAGACGAACTATAGTCCATTTACTGAATATTATCGTCACCAAACCGTCTCATAATTGACTCAGTAGACTTTTGTTTATGTCATGAAATAGCACTATTATCACATTCGTACAAGTAATGTCCATCACCAGACTGGTTATTTAAAGTTGCAAAACACAACTTATTAAAAATACATTTAGGCCTATAACCTTTGGTGTTTATAGGTCTATTGTGTATCATTTTTATTAGGGAACCAAGTCCAAGCCACGAAAAACAGTCCAGCACAGAATTTCCATCTCCTCTAAATTTTACTGTTGGGCCAATACACGGTGGCATATAGTCTATCGCTCCTTTGACATTCACCACACCAAGTCCTTCCATCTGATTGTTACAACATATTGCGTGCTTCTTTGCAAAAAAATCACAGATTTCCAAAGTATAATAGCCCAGTGTCCTTCTATCAGATAGTCACAACATATAGAGTGCTTCTATGCAAAAAATCACAGATTTCCAATCGCATAACAGCCCAGTGTCTTTCCATCAGATTGTCACAACATATAGAGTGCTTCTTTGCAAAAACAAATCGCAGATTTCCAATAGCATAACAGCCCAGTGTCCTTCCATCAGATTGTTGCAACATATAGCGTGCTTCTTTGCAAAAAATCACAGATTTCCAAAGCATAACAGCCCAGTGTCCTTCCTTCAGATAGTCACAACATATAGAGTGCTTCTTTGCAAAAAATCACAGATTTCCAATTGCATAACAGCCCAGTGTCCTTCCATCAGATTGTTACAACATATAGAGTGCCTCTTTGCAAAAAATCACAGATTTCCAATTGCATAACAGCCCAGTGTCCTTCCATCAGATTGTTACAACATATAGAGTGCCTCTTTGCAAAACATCACAGATTTCCAATAGCATAACAGCCCAGTGTCCTTCCATCAGATTGTTACAACATATTGCGTGCTTATTTGCAAAAAATCACAGATTTCCAAAGCATAACAGCCCAGTGTCCTTCCATCAGATAGTCTCAGCATTTAGAGTGCTTCTTTGCAAAAAATCACAGATATCCAAAAGCATAACAGCCCAGTGTCTTTCCATCAGATAGTCACAACATATAGAGTGCTTCTTTGTAAAAAATCACACATTTCCAAAGCATAACAGCCCAGTGTCCTTACATCAGATAGTCACAACATATAGAGTGCTTCTTTGCAAAAAATCACAGATTTCCAACAGCATAACAGCCCAGTGTCCTTACATCAGATAGTCACAACATATAGAGTGCTTCTTTGCAAAAAATCACAGATTTCCAATAGCATAACAGCCAAGTGTCTTTCCATCAGATTGTCACAACATGTGGAGTGCTTCTTTGCAAAAACAAATCGCAGATTTCCAATAGCATAACAGCCCAGTGTCTTTCCATCAGATTTTCACAACATATAGTGTGCTTCTTTGCAAAAACTCACAGATTTCCAATAGCATAACTGTCCAGTGATACTCCTTTTCACTCCCTGCAGACGATCGCTGTTTTGACGTTTAGTAGGCCAACTCACAGGAAAAATATTTGAGTTTCGTATATATCTGCCCAGTCATGATAGCCCAATTTCCTCAATTACATGAACAGTCACTGTTAGGATCACGGTTGAATCACTGGGCGACTAAGTCAACCGAAAAAAAGAGACTGTTTTTGGACAAGACCTCTTTAAAGATAGACAAACCCTTAATAATTTAATAGGCCTATGGGGCCTACAAGATTGTTGTTAGTTTGACATCATCGACATTCCACGTTTGAAATAGTTGATTTTGACAGTTTCAGGAAGGCTGAAATCTATCATAGGAGGGCACCTGTAATCAAGCCGCGATCAGACGTAACCAAGTTACTATTTTTGTAATACTGATCAGTATACAATATGCTGCCAACATGGAAACCATTATGACTTTGTGTGTACAATATTTGAGGTTCCTGCGCAATCTTATGGCGTTCAGCATTAGTGTAGTTTATTTAAAGATCTTCTTGTTGCAATGATTACATCTTTTTGGTTCATTCGGGCTCCAAATATCATAGCTGCTGTGTCCATCTCTTTCGTGGGCGTTCCCGATCTCTTTTTCCTCCTCTTGGTTGATAGTTCAGACTTTTCCTAGGCAATCTGTTGGTATTCATTCTGCAGACTTGTTCATACCATTTTCTCCTATGCTCTTATATTTTATCTGTCAAACTGAATATTTGTAGTTCTTTACGGATATCTTCACTTCGTTATTTATCCATTAAAGTTTATCCTGCCACAAATCATAAATATTTAATTTCTGCGGCTTCTATACTTTTAATTACCTGTTTATTCAGAGTTCATATTTCTGAGTCGTACAACATTGCAGTTACAGCCAATACTTCATAAAATTTTTAAAGTGTTTCTTTTCTTACTTTCTTTGCCAGTGTTCTTTTAAGGGTGCCACAGAGAAGAACACTGTTTAATGATAGAATACAAAAACAAAATAATGTAAGGAAAAAAAATGATAGCTAAAGTTTTATCTACTATTATAACAATCAGTGACGTAGTTACTAGGTAACAAAACCTATACTTTATATTGTAACAGAACACGCTATCAAAACATAAAATACCAAGTTCAACAGAACGTAAAATACACAGTATTGATTATATCGTGTAACTACATAGTAAATAAAATTTACTTTGCTTTTCTGGAAGTACAGACTTATTAATAGTTGCATCTTCCTGCTTTTAAAATGTTTGTTCATGAACTGTCAAAAAACGCCTTATCCGTATATTTTTACTTTAAATTCCCATATGAAACTATCACCCCAAATTGCAGAATATAACAACAATATTTGTTGATTTATCGTGTATTTTGTTTTTTTCTCCAAAGCCCACATTACTCTTTCTCTAAACCTATCGTTTCCGCAATAAATACTTTAACATTTAATACATCAAATATAGGCCTACTAAATGTACAACATATACAAAAATTTTATTAAAAATGAAAATAAATCAAGTTTTGCCAAACATATACTCGAAACAGGTCATCGATTTGAAAAATCGATAACTCTATGTCAGTACTACGCAGAGAGTATAACAACAAGTGGATCAGCAACCTTGAAGACAGAGATTCTGAAAGAAGCTAGGAATGAAGACCTGCTCAACGATAACATAACCGCAGACATAAATCCATTATAGGCCTACAACCCATACAACACCATCAGCCATCAATTCCAGTTAAAACGCAGAAGATGGAACATTGTTTTCGAAAGGCCTCCACATTAGAATAACTTGAAGTTTAATAACTTAGTTGAGGACGACTGACTTACCAGGTAAAAAAATATATTAGTTAATTAACATCTTATACAACATATAGTCATATTCTGAATGTAGATAAAATATTGTAGACAACACGTTACAAAATGAGGTTTAGTAACTCCCTTCGGATGTGTTCTAACTAGCTATTTGTTACTAAACTTGTTGTTTTGTAACTAACTAGTCATCTAAATAACTATTCTCTCTTTTTGTTTTCTTGATTTGTACACTTCAAATATCTTGAACAAATTAGTTATAAATTCAACTATCGCCCGTTATAAATATGCACGGCTTCGTTTTTCAGTGCTATTATTCAATCCAAATTGCTTCTATAGGGCCTATAAAATATATTAATTTGAAGTAATAGGCCTACTGAAAGATAATAGACTATAAGGAATAGAAACAAATTTATTTTTAATTACTAGCCGATTCATTCAAATGGTGTAATATTAATTCATCAGTTCATAATTACGTTGGCCCCTTTCTTTAGAGTTGACAGATGTTTCTTCAAGGTGTTGCCTGTACAGTAGCAGACAACATTAAATATGCATAGTGAGAGGTGCATTTGTTTGTTCAGTTTTTCCTCAGTATAAATAGATTTAACACGATATTTTTTCTAACCTATAGGCTATCTTTCCTTTCATGATGATTCAGACACTGGTACTGCATTAATCATTTTATTTATTTATTTATTTATTGCAATTAGGAAACAATCTTTTTTCATACAACTCACTGTTTTCCATAAATAATGCCACGACTGATTTCCAAATTATCGATAAATTCACGACTCACGAAACTTTTAAATCAAAGTTCAAATTTTGTATCACTGTCGAGACAACTATTCCAAATGACATGCCAAAGATGGAACGTGTTCTAAAAGGCCTACATGGTTTTAACTAATTTACGAAGATTTAAAACAGAAATCCATTCTAATTGAGGACGACTGCTATAGGCCCTGTCAAATATTTATTTTAATATTTTTTTAAAATTTACTACATAACCTAAATTGTGATTTACTATGAATTTTAGAAATATTGATAACTATTCGAGTTAAATTTTACGAACGAATCTGAGTGTCCTACCCGCTTTAATTTTAATTTTGAATTTAAAATTAGGTAGTTCAGCAGAACTGAATCATGTACGTTTGTACAATTTAACAGCTTTTACATAAAAAAATGTGGGCCTAAATGTAGCCTATCATAATTAATTATATTCACAAACACACAATTACACAGGCGCTCTGCGAATTATTGTTACGTGATAGAAGATAAATTTTGTTTCAAAGAGTGTTGGAAAGAGAGAAATGTTGAGCGATAGAATGAAATATAGAACTAGTTTTTCATTAAACTATGTTCTTCGTATCTTAATATTTTAAGGAAAATGTAACCTAAATCTCTAAATGAAAGATAGTTTCTCTAAAATTATTAGATTACGGATAGCCTAGATATGGTAAAGTAGGCCTACTAAAATTATTAGATTACGGATAGCCTAGATATGGTAAAGTAGGCCTACTAAAATTATTAGATTACGGATAGCCTAGATATGGTAAAGTAGGCCTACTAAAATTATTAGATTACGGATAGCCTAGATATGGTAAAGTAGGCCTACTAAAATTATTAGATTACGGATAGCCTAGATATGGTAAAGTAGGCCTACTAAAATTATTAGATTACGGATAGCCTAGATATGGTAAAGTAGGCCTACTAAAATTATTAGATTACGGATAGCCTAGATATGGTAAAGTAGGCCTACTAAAATTATTAGATTACGGATAGCCTAGATATGGTAAAGTAGGCCTACTAAATTATTAGATTACGGATAGCCTAGATATGGTAAAGTAGGCCTACTAAAATTATTAGATTACGGATAGCCTAGATATGGTAAAGTAGGCCTACTAAAATTATTAGATTACGGATAGCCTAGATATGGTAAAGTAGGCCTACTAAAATTATTAGATTACGGATAGCCTAGATATGGTAAAGTAGGCCTACTAAAATTATTAGATTACGGATAGCCTAGATATGGTAAAGTAGGCCTACTAAAATTATTAGATTACGGATAGCCTAGATATGGTAAAGTAGGCCTACTAAAATTATTAGATTACGGATAGCCTAGATATGGTAAAGTAGGCCTACTAAAATTATTAGATTACGGATAGCCTAGATATGGTAAAGTAGGCCTACTAAAATTATTAGATTACGGATAGCCTAGATATGGTAAAGTAGGCCTACTAAAATTAATAGATTACGGATAGCCTAGATATGGTAAAGTAGGCCTACTAAAATTAATAGATTACGGATAGCCTAGATATGGTAAAGTAGGCCTACTAAAATTATTAGATTACGGATAGCCTAGATATGGTAAAGTAGGCCTACTAAAATTATTAGATTACGGATAGCCTAGATATGGTAAAGTAGGCCTACTAAAATTATTAGATTACGGATAGCCTAGATATGGTAAAGTAGGCCTACTAAAATTATTAGATTACGGATAGCCTAGATATGGTAAAGTAGGCCTACTAAAATTATTAGATTACGGATAGCCTAGATATGGTAAAGTAGGCCTACTAAAATTATTAGATTACGGATAGCCTAGATATGGTAAAGTAGGCCTACTAAAATTATTAGATTACGGATAGCCTAGATATGGTAAAGTAGGCCTACTAAAATTATTAGATTACGGATAGCCTAGATATGGTAAAGTAGGCCTACTAAAATTATTAGATTACGGATAGCCTAGATATGGTAAAGTAGGCCTACTAAAATTATTAGATTACGGATAGCCTAGATATGGTAAAGTAGGCCTACTAAAATTATTAGATTACGGATAGCCTAGATATGGTAAAGTAGGCCTACTAAAATTATTAGATTACGGATAGCCTAGATATGGTAAAGTAGGCCTACTAAAATTATTAGATTACGGATAGCCTAGATATGGTAAAGTAGGCCTACTAAAATTATTAGATTACGGATAGCCTAGATATGGTAAAGTAGGCCTACTAAAATTATTAGATTACGGATAGCCTAGATATGGTAAAGTAGGCCTACTAAAATTATTAGATTACGGATAGCCTAGATATGGTAAAGTAGGCCTACTAAAATTATTAGATTACGGATAGCCTAGATATGGTAAAGTAGGCCTACTAAAATTATTAGATTACGGATAGCCTAGATATGGTAAAGTAGGCCCACTAAAATTATTAGATTACGGATAGCCTAGATATGGTAAAGTAGGCCTACTAAAATTATTAGATTACGGATAGCCTAGATATGGTAAAGTAGGCCTACTAAAATTATTAGATTACGGATAGCCTAGATATGGTAAAGTAGGCCTACTAAAATTATTAGATTACGGATAGCCTAGATATGGTAAAGTAGGCCTACTAAAATTATTAGATTACGGATAGCCTAGATATGGTAAAGTAGGCCTACTAAAATTATTAGATTACGGATAGCCTAGATATGGTAAAGTAGACCTACTAAAATTATTAGATTACGGATAGCCTAGATATGGTAAAGTAGGCCTACTAAAATTATTAGATTACGGATAGCCTAGATATGGTAAAGTAGGCCTACTAAAATTATTAGATTACGGATAGCCTAGATATGGTAAAGTAGGCCTACTAAAATTATTAGATTACGGATAGCCTAGATATGGTAAAGTAGGCCTACTAAAATTATTAGATTACGGATAGCCTAGATATGGTAAAGTAGGCCTACTAAAATTATTAGATTACGGATAGCCTAGATATGGTAAAGTAGGCCTACTAAAATTATTAGATTACGGATAGCCTAGATATGGTAAAGTAGGCCTACTAAAATTATTAGATTACGGATAGCCTAGATATGGTAAAGTAGGCCTACTAAAATTATTAGATTACGGATAGCCTAGATATGGTAAAGTAGGCCTACTAAAATTATTAGATTACGGATAGCCTAGATATGGTAAAGTAGGCCTACTAAAATTATTAGATTACGGATAGCCTAGATATGGTAAAGTAGGCCTACTAAAATTATTAGATTACGGATAGCCTAGATATGGTAAAGTAGGCCTACTAAAATTATTAGATTACGGATAGCCTAGATATGGTAAAGTAGGCCTACTAAAATTATTAGATTACGGATAGCCTAGATATGGTAAAGTAGGCCTACTAAAATTATTAGATTACGGATAGCCTAGATATGGTAAAGTAGGCCTACTAAAATTATTAGATTACGGATAGCCTAGATATGGTAAAGTAGGCCTACTAAAATTATTAGATTACGGATAGCCTAGATATGGTAAAGTAGGCCTACTAAAATTATTAGATTACGGATAGCCTAGATATGGTAAAGTAGGCCTACTAAAATTATTAGATTACGGATAGCCTAGATATGGTAAAGTAGGCCTACTAAAATTATTAGATTACGGATAGCCTAGATATGGTAAAGTAGGCCTACTAAAATTATTAGATTACGGATAGCCTAGATATGGTAAAGTAGGCCTACTGTAGGCCTACTAAAATTATTGTATGACGATTGATAGGCCGTATTATATTTTGATGTAATTCAAAACTTTTTCTACAAGCATAAGTTATAATAGGACTAACTTAGACCTAGGCTATATAATAATAATCTAATTAGGCTAAATAAGACATTTACTTCTCACTTTCATAATACTGGGATAGCGAAATAGATCTTACAGGTCTTGGTGCTAGGGCAGGCTGCCCTCCCAGCTCAATGAAAAAATAATAATCGCATAATAATACTAATAATAGGCCTAAATAAGACCTATTATCATTTTTTTTGCTTTGAACATGCATATAGGCTATGCCTACCTGATATTCAACCTTAATAGTCCAATCACTTGCTTTGTTCGAGTCTCCATGGGGGAAGAAATTTTCTCATGGTATTTCGGCCAGTATGGGACCGGTGCCCACCCAGCATCGTGAGGCAATTGGGTAGCTACAATAAGTAGCGGCTCCAGGTTGAGGAACCAGCTATAACGGCTGCGGGACTCGACATGCTAACCACATGTCACCCCTACACTGGCTGTTGATCATCTACTTATGTGATTGACACATGTGGATGTGAAGGGCCAGCAGCCGGCTGGTAAAAGGACAACCGCTGAAAAATGGAAAGACCCTCAATCGGACTTGCTTTGTTTTTTATGTCTATTTTTACTTTCTTTTGATAAGCTTCTGCAAAACAACAATAGATAGATCATCGTTGATTAATGTCTTTGACATCGTCCGATTCCTAATAGCCAAAACAACAATTTTACTTTAAATATGTTCTAAAATAGGCCAAATCATAAATTCCATTGTTATTTTAAACTGTAAAGCTGTGATAATACAGTTAAAATACAAATGTTAATTAATGGTTGGTACTGCCTCGAGAAGGGTACAGATGCCGACTATGTATACCTTAATAATTCTCGAGTAATGCCTCTGCGACTTTTTTAGCAGCTCTGCCAGCAAGTCCTAATCCTACGTTCTCGTCGTGCTCCCTGACTGCAGTCGTAATAGACTGTAGCTAACAGGATGGGACGAAAGGCGAGTTCTCAGCGCCTTAAAACTGAGACCTGTCAGCTAAGGGAACAAACCCTAAAAAAAAAACCAGGTCCTCCATGTCTGGGGGTTAGGCGTCAGGCTGGCAACCTGGCTCTGGAAAAAAGTATATCGCTACGTACTTCAGTAAAATATGTCAGCCGGATGGATTTAAATATGACAGACTTAAGCTACGAAAACGGACCTTTGCTATTGGCACATGGAATGTTCAAGGCTTGAACACTAAAGAAAAAGAAGTAATAGATGAGATTACAACAATGAATGCAGATATTATGGTGCTCTCAGAAACAAAAAAGAAAGGGAAAGGACAGGAAAAATTAGGAAATTATACACATATCTGGAGTGGAGTACCAAAAACTAGTAGAGCAAAAAGAGGTATATCCATTTTGATAAAAAATAAGTTGGTAAAAAATATAGTGTCTTGGGAAGAAATTGATGAAAGAATTATTATTTTAAATCTCAAACTTTTTGGGATAGAGCTTATAATAATAGGAGTATACGCCATAAATGAGGATGCAACAACCGTAGAGAAAAATTAATTTTTGACAAACTGTCAGAAATTTTGGACAAAATAAAAAAAAAACATCAAGAAGTAATAATAACAGGAGATTTTAATAGTCGAGTAGGAAGTAGAATGAAAGATGAAGTGATTGGACCATTTGGGGAAAAAGTGGAAAATGACAATGGAGATAGATTGATAAGTTTATGTAAACAACATGGCTATATGATAATGAATAGTTTCTTCCAACATCGGGAAATACATAAATACACATGGGAACAGCCAACAAAAAGTCTCAAATCAATAATAGATTATATAATTGTGAAACAAAAACGTGATATGATAGTGAAAGATGTTAGAGTGTATAGAAAACCAGATTGCGGAAGTGATCATTATATGCTTTTGGGAAAATTCATAATAACAAGTAGGAAAAAACAAAATATTGAAGTAACGGAAGACAGAATAAATACAACCCCTTTGAATGAACAAAGATATAAAGTAAGTTTACTCTATGATGAGAGTATAAAAAATATTTTTCAATCAAGATTAAAACAAAAACTTAATTTAAATTTAAATAAATCTGCAGTGGAAATGTATGATCAACTAAAGGAAAGTATACATTCAGCAGCTTTAGAAGCACTTGGGACAGAAAATCTAGAAGTAAAAAGAAATAATGAATGGTTTAATGAAGATATTAAAAAATTAGTAGAGGAAAAAAAGAAAGCACGGATGAAATGGTTATCAGATCACTCAACAACATCTCGAAATGAATATATCACTTTAAAACATAAAACAAAGGCGGAAGTGAGAAGAACAAAAAATGAGTACTGGGATAATATATGCTCGAATATAGATCATTCGATTGGATATGCTAGATCCAAAGAAGCTTGGAAAACATTACAAAATATCAGGAAATCAGAAAGAAAGAAGATAAATATTCAGTTGATAAGACCATCAGAATGGATGCAACATTATAAAGGTTTACTTCAAGAAAATAGAAAGGAGTTTCAACTTCAAGATACGGATGTAGAATATAAATTTGACACTCCAGAGATAACAGAAGATGAAGTTAAAAGAGCTTTGAAAGAGGCAAAAAATGGGAGAGCACCAGGACCAGGAAATATTCAGACGGAACTCCTAAAATATGGGGGAGATATTTTAGTAATATTTTTAACAAAACTTTTTAATAAAATTGAAATTGGAGACGATATCCCAGAAGACTGGAATTTATCGTACATTACTCCTATTTTTAAAAAAGGTGATAAAAAACTGTGTTCCAATTACAGAGGTATAAGCGTTATACCTTCAACAGCTAGGATCTTTAGTAAAACTACAAATTTTAAACTTAAGGAGATAAAAGATAACTTAAGACAAGAACAATGTGGATTCCGGAGTGGAAGATCATGTATTGATAATATTTTCTGTATTAGACAATTACAAGAGAAAATCCTAGCAAAAAATAAAGAACTACATATGACCTTTATTGATTTAGAGATGGCATATGATAGTGTACCTCGACAATTGTTATGGATGGCAATGAGAAATATGAATATCTGTGATAAATGGATTAATATTGTTAGGAGGATCTATAGTAATACAAAAGCTAAAGTAAAAATACAGAATAATTTAACAGAGGAATTCACAGTGAATAAAGGCCTTAAGCAGGGATGCAGTTTGTCACCAATCCTTTTTAACATTTATTTAGACCAGGCTCTTAACTTGTGGTATAAAAAATGTTCTGAAATGGGTATTCCTATAGGAGGAAAAGTACTGCATTCATTGTTGTTTGCAGATGATCAAATAATTTTTGCAGGGGATGAAGATGATATGAAATATATGATAAATAAATTAATGGAAGAATATAAAAAATGGGGACTGAATATAAATTTACAGAAAACAGAATATATGTGTTTGGGAAAGGATGTGGATGACCTCATACTTGAAACAGGGAAAATAAAAAAAAAATGTGAATTTTTTAAATATCTTGGGTCAATAATTACAAGTTTCGGTACCAGTGAGAGAGATGTACAGGCTAAAATTGCAATGGCAAAAAATGCAACTAAGACATTGCATGGAGTAATTTGGAACAAAAATATTACACAGGAAACTAAAATGAAAATTTATAAGAGCATAATACAGAATATTTTGTCATATGGAAGCGAAACTTGGTCTTTGACGGAATTACAAAAGAATAAAATTAGAACAGTTGAATTCGATTATTTTAGAAGAAGCCTCCAAAAAACAAGACAGGATAAAATAAGAAATGAATTCCTTTGGAGAGAAATGAAGGTCACCACATCTGTTGTTAAGAGGATTGAAAATCAAACGCTTAAATGGTATGGCCATGTACAAAGAATGGAAAATGAAAGATGGCCAAAAAAATATATACCAATGGTCACCCCCTGGAAGAAATAAACGTGGTAGACCAAGATGGAAATGGAAAACCTACGTCAGAACAATAATGGAGGATAGGAATTTGGAAGAGGGAGATTGGAATGATAGAGATAAATGGAAACTGAAGACGGCAAACCTATAAGTGGGGGAAAGCCGAAGAAGAAGAAGAATTAATATCTCTGATCCTAATCTTTTAAAATATACCTATAGGTCGAGTTCGGGTCTATTTTTCTAGTTTTTTGTCTATTTCCAAGATATTATTTTAAAATATGCACATAATCTATAATCTATAACATAAGAATTATAGGTCATATTTCAATACGGCCTACTAATACATTTAATGGTAAATTCCATTGAGATATTAGAGTAGGCCTAAGGTCTGTAGGCCTGTACAAAGATTTTAATATACATCTATGGACTTTGTATGCAGTCTCCTCAACTTAAAATAATTAAAATATTTTAGGTCTTTCGCCACCAGTAGACCTACATCCTCAGCAGAAGATTCGGATTAGTCCCGAAAGGTCTACAATATTTTAATTATTTTGACAGTTGAGAAGATTGAATACAAGGTAGGGCTACATAGTTTTATATTTTAATTTTTATAGGCCATAATTACTATATAGATATTTAATTTATTTTAAAAATGCATCTTGGTTTCACGTAGGCATATTTATATAATCATCATCCAGGGATTAAGCCTGTTGGCTCGTTCCGGTTTCATGAAAGCTAGAATTGTTAAAATTGTTCAGACCATCTTCTGTGTGGGGGTCCAACATTATTTTAATTTAACAATAATTTTGAAAATCTTTCTTCTGGCATTCTATCAATGTGTTCTTTCCAGTCGTTTCTATATTTAATTATTTGGTCTGTAAGTTTGAAAATATTTAGTTCCTTTCTTATATCTTCATTTCTTTTCTCATCCAGCAGAGCATATCCTGCTATATTTCTTAAAAATCTCATCTCAGTTGCTTCCAATCTTTGTTCTTGTCTTTTAGTGATCGATACATTAGTACAGGAACAGCCATTACTTTATAAAATTTATTTTTTGTTTATTTTCTTGTGTTTTTAAGTTTTTTTTAATAGTGCCTCACATTAGTTTAAATTTATTTTTTGTCTTTAATATCTTCAATTTTAACATATAATAAATTGAACCTATCTTTATAATATCTGAAGATATTAAAAATACATAGACCCATTTAAAGCATTTTATAATAATTTGACAAACGATGTAATAACGTTATAGGCCTGAATACAGACATGATCTATAGTGAAAATTACTTTCATATTCCTATATTGCACTCTTAGGCTAGATTTAAAAAATCCCTAATCATTTAGACTGATTTGTTATACAATTTTGAACTTATGCCTATAATTTCAATTTTATTTCTTAATAAAAGTTTAGACTTCCATTAGAAAACTACCTCTAACTAAATAGTTAGCTACAGAATAATATTACGACTAGTCTGTTATCAAGTAGGCCTATATTAATAATTAATAGGCCTAATACATAGGCTATCTGCTAATAAAATAATGTGGAAAAATGTCTTAAGTTATATTGGATCATATCCTTTCAAATAAGTTATAGCCTAGTGTCGATTATATAGAATTCACATTATTAAAAAAATCAAACTTATTAAGGGATTTTTTAAATATAAAATTGCTACAAAAATGGGCTATAGGCCTATGGCTAATTTAATAAAATTATTTGTAACATACCGTACTGTTTATAATTTTGCAAATCTAGGTCAATTTGATTTTAATTTTCTTTTGCATTAGGCTATTGGTTTAGTAATTCTAAAAACCTAATAATTAAAAGTTGCTTAGAATAAGCTTAATAAAGTTTTTGGTTCTTTATTATTTCATAAGGGTCTGGTATTTATTAAATTAGATACTAATTTAAGATTCTTAATAATCACGGAATGGCCTAATTTTGTAGATAAATAGGCTACTGTAGGCAATAAAATTTATACAGCCTTTAATATTAATTTTAAAGTGAAAACAACTTTCCTTTCAAATTTAACCAATTCATGCACTGAGTAAAGAAAATAAAAACACTCAAATAATTTCATTTGAATCCAATGAGTGTTAGAAAATAATGATATTCCATTCATTAGGTCTACATTTATAGGCCTATGTTTCATCAGAACTCCCACAAATGTGTCAGACTACACATTAAAACATTTCATACGTAGCTATATTTACATTTTCTGGAGTGAAGTGAGTATATTATAATTAATATGCTTAAATTAATCCAAAGACAAACAACAGAAAGAAGTTATTTAGAAATTATTAGTGCATCATCTAAGGTCAAGTGTTTGTATAGGCCTACACACATAGGCTTAGATTATTGGCGTATAAAATTGATTTCAATCAATACAGGTTTAGAATTCATAATGTGCCTGCTTTTTCTTCGATATAACTAATGCCTAAGTACAAAGTAAAAGATTCAAACCTTTTTTTAGGTCCTATCTCTTGTAAATAGACCTAATAAAACTTATGCCATTGAGATATAGGTATAGGCCTATTAAAATAACCATAGGGCCTATTTAGGAATATCTGCAGCATATTTACATTTACTAATTTACACTGTAGTTTTAGATAGCCTATAAGCCTATAGTCTACGATATGGGGGCCAACCATAAGCCCTAAATGTTCACAAGACATTTTACAGTAAAATGTGTTTAAATTAGGTCTATTTTTTTAAAGTTTATGTTACATAGTATTTTATTAACTCTTTGTACCACGAACAATCATTTTAATTGAAATATATTAGCTTTCATGAAACCGGAACGAGCCAACAGGCTTAATTTTTGCATAATGAAAAAGAAGATGTTAGCCTATAGGAAAATAATTCAAAACTAGGCCCTACGTTATCGTTAAACTTTATATTTATTCATTACAATAGGCCTATGTATGTTTAATAGTAAAAGTTTTTTCACTTGTCTTACCAGTTTGTCCATTGTTCTCTTCTATTCTCTGACGTTTTACGCCAATTAAAGCTTCGACTGAAAAGGCTTTTGCTCTGCTACTGAGTTCACACATATCTCTTTTAAGAGTCATAATAAATTAATCTTATTCCATATACAAACATAACGCATTTGAAACGCAGCCCTAGAAACACATTTCAAATTAACTTATTGAGTTGACAATAAAAATACGTCTTCTGTGATGATAATACATTGTCTACTTTTCCTCAAATTGTCATAGACAATGTTCAATGCGCCGGCGTAATGTTTACGTTTTTATTTATTCATTACATAGGCCCCATTATTAGTGAAAACTATTGTCCGATAACAAATTTTGAGTTTCCACTGAACGCTGATGTTGACATAAGCACCAACACACGCTACCAACGTTGTAATGCTACACTATACATAACACAATCCTATTTTCTTAGACGGAGGGGGAGAAAAAACAAAAGCCTGCCAATAAACACAATAGCTTACACTCTTGTAAAGCATTTGACAAGCCTTGAATATTTATCACGTAGTATGCATCATAAACGAGGTCGGATTCCGATTGGCTTTTCTCCCTCTCCGGTACCATCTTACGTCCACCCCTAAAAGTAATTTTCATTGGCCAGAAAGTTGATGTATCATTTAGAAGTAGGAGTGGTTTGCAGACTAATAGAGTCTTAAAGTAACTGCTTACCATGTGTGAACAACAATGCTCTAACCTACATGAATCTTGTATGATTCAATGATCAGGGGGGAGGGGCGATAAGATGTCCCTACCCAAGCCAGCCACACGTCACAGCTCCATGATACTTGATCAGAATACTATTGTGCCTTACTGGCGCCAATGTGCTATTACAGTTAAAAAATTATCGCAATCCGTTCAATTTAGGACAGCCATTTCAATGCGGTGATTCTTGGTAAAAGATACAGCATGATTCAAGAAAAGAAAATTGTAAAACACAGCAAACACTTACAAATAGTTTTAATTCGAATTTCTTTTCTTTACAATGCCGCTGTTGGCAGGTATCCTACACTGACGTTTTCTTCCATATTTCATAAAAAAATGTTAATTTATAATTGTTTTAAATAGCCTATATTAATTACTAAGCAAACTTTATAGTGAAGAGATGTTTTAATTCTTCTTCTTCTTCTTATACTTAATGAATTTGGGCCTTTTGACCTGTTTTTACATCAAGTGGAATTTAATGAATCTTCCCATCTAGTAAATAATAATAATAATAATAATAATAGCTTTATTTTACCGGGCATCCAACACTTCTATGTCTTATTGGTTTGTACTTTAATAACAGCTGAGGATTATATCTGTAGGCATTCTTTTAACATGTTCATATCAGTCATTTCTCATGTTGTCAATTCTATTTGTTAAATTAAAAATATTTAAGTCTTTCCTAATACAGTACCTTCATTTATTTTGTGTCCAAAATTGTCACATCTGCTACTGAACGTCAGATCTTAATTTCTGCAGTTTCTATTTTTCTTCTGTCTGAACGGTTAAGAGTCCAATTTTCAGTTGCATATGTTAAGCCAGGCACTGCCATAATTTTTATAAAATTTTAATAGTGTACTCCTCAAAGTTTTATTTTCTAGTGTCCGTTTTATAATATCACACATTTTATAAAACTTATTTAATTTAATATTAATATCTTCCTTCTGGCAGTATGATACATTGCATCTAAATAATTTAAATTTTTCACTTGTTGCATTATACTATTATTAATGCTGATTTTACACCTCATATGGTCTTTCCCGTTGAATGTTTTAATTCAAACACGCGATTTCGTTTTGAATAGAGTCTATTCCCAAATCCTTTATAGGCAAATATATCAAATATAAAATGTTCTGTAAAGGTTTCTAATAGTTATAGAGGTGGCAGTAGGTAACAAAATAATAAAAACATATTTTTTACTCTAAATATGGTAAGGATAATTTCAAATTTGAAGTCCACTTATATCCCAGGAATGCATGCTATCATATATAGACTATACACAGGGTGTAACAGGACCTCACTGACAAAATGATAGGGATGATAGGCCATGCAGAGAGGATCATTTTTTGTGAAGGAACATAATTTTAGTCACAAACACGTCATTTATTAGTTAGGCCTATGCGCAGATAAAGGTGTTTACCTGCAAGAGCCGGAATTGAATACAAACAATTATACACGTATCATTTTATTGAAAAATGACATGTTTTTACAATAAGTGTTCAAACAGTCGGCCCTGTGCCTCATTCTATGTTTGATATCGTCGCAGCAACGATCGGCCAGCACGACTGATCATGGCAGGATTCTTTTTGACGTCGTCAAAACACTTATTGTAAAAACACATGTCTTTTTCAATAAAATTATATGTGTACAATCGTTTGTATTCAATTCGGACCCTTAAGGGTGAACACCTTCATCTGCGCATAAATCATAAACGACGTGTTTGCAACTAGGCCCTATATGTTCCTTCACAAAAAATTATCCTCTCTGCAAGGCCTATCATCGCTATCATTTTGTCGGCGAGGTCCTGTTAGACTCTGTATATAAATAACAAAATACATATTTGTTAAACGAACAAAGGTAAAACAAACTTTATTACCTTGATAATCTCTTGTTAAATAAAAATAAAAGAAAACACTGTATTAGAAATAAATTTCTAAATAAGTGAGGCAATTTAGATCAGACATAGGGCTACTTGCATCACATGTAAGATAGGCCTATTTGAAAATTCATGTTTTAAACAGCATTTAAATATGTTTAAATTAATTTACCACAAATAAACTGCTTCCTCCTTCTTGCACCTACACAAATTTCGTGGTACCACTCGCGAAACTTTTGGCAACTTATCCAATAACATTTTTCCACACTCGTTTCTTCAAAATATCTGACACCATAGTATTCTATATTATTAGCCTATAAAATAATTTATGGATGAAGATTGATTAACGGTTGAAGACACAGAGGACGATGGAAAACTTTAATCAAGGGAAATTTGTGAATGTTTGTTGCAAACTGATAATCTGTAAGCCCGTAGTCATACCTATATGTAGGCTAATTTTTAAACTCATATAAATTACTAAGATTGGTTGGAGAAAACCCTCAATGATGTTGAAAATTCTCAAAATGAATAAAAATTGATTTCAAATAATACATATGTCCCGCGCCGTAGCCGAGCGGTTAAGGTAGGAAGCCTTGGCGGAGAGCTACGGGACTTGCGCTGGTTCGAGTCTCCATGGGGGAAGAAATTTTCTCATGGTATTTCGGCCAGTATGGGACCGGTGCCCACCCAGCATCGTGAGGCAATTGGGTAGCTACAATAAGTAGGGGCTCCAGGTTGAGGAACCAGCTATAACGGCTGGGGGACTCGACATGCTAACCACATGTCACCCCTACACTGGCTGTTGATCATCTACCTCTGTGATTGACACATGTGGATGTGAAGGGCCAGCAGCCGGCTGGTAAAGGGGCAACCGCTGAAAAGTGGAAAGACCCTCAATCGGAATAATACATGTTTAGAATTCATTAACCTGTATGCTGCTCTTTTTTTTATAGCTTACTAGCTAATACCCGGTGTGCGCTGCTACGCCTAAATAAATTATGTGTTTTTGCGTTTAGTTGAATAAGTAAAAGGAAAAATAATTATAAATTTATATCGTTATAATTTTTAGATGACCCGTGCTGATTACCTGGCGTTGCCCAAGAATCTACTGATCCCGATCTTCTTGGCATAAATTAGCTGAAAGACGAAAATTTAGTTTTTATGTTTAGTTGAATAAGTAAAAGGAAAAAAAAAATATAAATTTGCTCTCTTCGTTATTGCAGCTAAAACAACAATAAACTAATTAATTCTATTTCCGAACTACCTTTCACACAATCCAAATAGTATTTCCTAATTAGAATTTCATGTTCCAAAATTTAATATTCAATCAATGTAAAGTCATATCGTAATTATTTTTAGATACCATGTGCAGTTTACCCGGCACGGCGTTGCCCGGGAATCTACGTATCCCAATGTACTTGGCATAAATGAGCTGAAAGACAAAATTCGTCATTTTGAGTTAACCGTAAAAGAACACCTGCTGTGCTCTGTTATGCTTGCCCGGGAATCTAGGCTATCTACTTATTCCTATCTTCTTGGCATCAATGAAAGGGAAAAATGGTTATTGTGAGTTATCCGTAAAAGATAAACATATGCTGTCACTGACTTTTTTGTAGAGTTATTTCAGATATTCAATTCTGTGTAGCCTACATTAATTTTGTGTATTTGTTATTGTTATAGGCAATGTAAACCATTTAAGCTTAAAAAAATAACTTTTTCACGTTTTCACTATAAAGGGTGTAAGAGTTATGTATCACAACTCTCTTATAGCCTATGTTCATCCCGGGAATCTCCTGAACATTTTGCCCCATCACAATCGGATCAACGGTATGACCGCGCATAAAGTACAAACAAACAAACAAACAAACAAGTTTTATATAGAACCTATTAGATAAGCCCGAATGAAAAAATAAAAAACACTGTCTCTTGTGAATAGGCCTAATAAAACCTATTGAACCGAAAGTGCCTTTTGCGGTTCAGTTATCATCTTCGTGCTCCTTCCCGCTTACGAACATTTGTGAAGCCTGCCAATGTTTCCTGTGTTCCGTGTGGTTACCCCTTCCTTCTTTACCCTTTCCATTGCGCATCTTGGTAGCGCACATCCCTTCTCCTGGCGAACCTGATATATGCTCGGCAATCTCAGTGGACTTGAACAGTCAGTCGATCGGCCTAACAAGTGGCGTTTGGGTTCTTTACGAGTGGATTCAGTGTTGGAATCCTACTCTGGTGTACCATGCAAAGGGCGAAGTTAGCATGGTAATGCAGAAGATAAGCATGTGGATTGTAAACCGAAGAATGGTTGGATTTAATTTAATCTAAGTCAGCATGGAAGAAGGATTTCCGATTCTGCTTAGAGACGTATGAGTGTGATTGTTTGAATGGTATGTCGTTATCTTATTATGTTTTGTTTACTATTGGGGTCTGATTGATTGTTCCAAGATATAGTTCTGTTATTTATACTACTTTATTATTTTTATAATAATCCACACTTATTTTGTATTAAAAACCAATATTTTATGTTACGCCCCTTGTTCTTATTTAAAGAATAGCCATTCTTCTCTATCCATAACGAAATTAGTTCAGTCCATGCAAATTATAATCAGTGTTATATTCATATGCATGTTCAAGTGGAAAAAGAAAGATGAATGGTTAGCCGCCTTCTATGGGCCCGAGGCAGGCTGTTTTGTTGTAAATAACTTCGTTGAATGTTTGGAACCCTTTACTAAGTACAGCAGTATCATAACCCAGCGATCCCGGAAGGTAGCAGTAACGTATTCGTATTCGTACTCTTTCTCTCTCTCTACGTACAAAATGATTAAGCAGCACTTGGTTGGTAAAACCAAGTCGCTACACTATGACATTGAGTTATAGGAGTATTACTGTAGGCTTCTTTGTATTTGGGAAGAATTACATAATATTAACATTGTCTACTTTACACTGTAGGCCTAGTGTCTAGAAGCATATAGGCCTATAGTCCAGGCTAACTACAGGTCATTCAGAAGTAGGCCTACGATTAGTGATAGCTCTGCTATATTAAAACCTCTAACAGATCACATGATCTAACACATGACTGCAAGATGACTACTTTTATTTATAAACACTTTAACATATTGATAGGCCCTATGTGTCCCTGAAATGTTAGTCGTGTTCTACAAATTATTATTATTATTATTATTATTATTATTATCATTATTATTATTATTATATTATATTATTATTTATATTATATTATATTGTCCACCGCTGTGGTCTCGAGGTAGCGAGCTGCCTTGTCACGCAGCGGGCGAGGGTTCGATCCCCGGTCGGGGCGGTTTTTCTGGGTGAGGTTTTTATCGGGGTTTTTCCTCACCTGCAAGACAAATGTCAGGAAAACTTTAAGGCCCAAACGGTCCCCGAAATCATATGGCCATCATCCTTATCATTATCATCCTTACCATTATCATCATCATCCTTCACCGGTGTGGAAAGCAACGGGAAGCTACCACACCTACACAATTCCCTAGTAAAGCTGCAAGCATAGCATGAAAATGCTATGATTGCAGTGAAGGACCTGCCTTCGGGAAGAATTACTATGGATGGATATTGCATTGCATTGCATTATATTATATTATATTATATTATATTATATTATATTATATTTATATATATTATATTATATTATATTATATTATATTATATTATATTATTTTATATTATATTATATTATATTATATTATATTATATTATATTATATTATATTATATTATATTATATTATATTATTATATTAGACTGTCCACCGCTGTGGTCTCGAGGTAGCGTGCTGCCTTGACACGCAGCGGGCCCGGGTTCGATCCCCGGTCGGGGCAGTTTTTCTGGGTGAGGTTTTTATCGGGGTTTTTCCTCACCTGTAGTAAGACAAATGTCAGGAAAACTTTAAGGCCCAAACGGTCCCCGAAATCATATGGCCATCATCATCATCCTTATCATCATCATCATCATCACCATCGGTGTGGAAAGCAACGGGAAGCTACCACACCTACACAATTCCCTAGTAAAGCTTCAAGCATAGCATGACTTCGGGCAGAATTACTATGGATGGATATTAGGCTATATTATATTATATTATAGGCCTATTATATAATATTATATTATATTAGGCCTATATTATATTATTATAATCATTATTATATTATAATTATAATAATAATAATAATAATTATTATTATTATTATTATTAGGCTATTATTATTATTATTATTATTATTATTATTATTATTATTATTATTATTATTATTATTATTATTATTAGCTTCATCATCATCGAATCTCCAAATATTTTGAAAACCTTTTTCGCCACAAAGGCATGTTAGGGTTGTAGCTTACTATAACAATATAATACTATAGGCTACATTGTAAAACAGGAATATTATCTTATGGTTTTGAATGGGTGTTATGAATTACATAAATCGTCTAGGCCTATAAATGTCTTAGAAAATACTACATATTGTTATGAATGTGTGTTATGAAGTTCATAAAATGTTTATAATAATTTTGGTTCTTAAAAATCACTTCACACATTGAGGCAGTAGCCTCATTATCATTTAAAAGTAAGTTTAACCAGAATCGTTGTCTTTCGAATATAGGACAATCAAATAAAACATGTTTTACAGATTGTATTGATTCTTGACATTTACAATTATGACCACTGTCTGGGTTAATATTAAATCTCCTAAAATAACTACCAAATTTTCCATGGCCAGTCATAAATTGTGTTAAAATGAAATTTGGAATAAAATGTTTTATATTTAGCCTATGGTGTACTGTAGGAAAGAAGAGCTCTTTAGTCAAAGCGCCATTTGTACTCCTTATCCAATGTTCATTCCAATCAGTGATGATATAGTCCAACAGTTTCTTTTTAACGTAGGATAGGCTATTGGACACTTTGAAAATGAATAATGAAGCTCAGAAGATGCTCTACAAATTAAAATTCATTAAAATCTTGTAGGACTTTGAGTAGCCTACTCCTTGCTCCATCCTCAGCAACAGATTAGATACTATTTTAAGATTTAGGCCCTAGAGTAATTTTCCGCCTAGAATATTTAGATTAACCAGCAGGCTGTGTTTTATTTTGTTGGGTTTGACATGTGTTTTCTGTAGAATATGAAGTGATGATTTAGGCCTAATCTTGATAAACCATCATTAAATGTAACCTATAGCTTATGATCCTGTCTGCCTAATGGTAAATCACTGTGCTTTTTTTGTATTTCGCGTTCCGCTCTTCATGGATAATATTATTAACGTAGGATGTTATGAGGTTTTTATACTTTCTGCTGCAGGCTCGCTCGTAAAGAACTTCTTATAGCCTGCATAATCACTTATGATGTTCCCCTCGCATCAAGTTGGTTGACATTTTGGGAACTTTGAAGCTCCGAAAATAAACAAGGAATTATAATACAATCAGTATATTTGTAATCAGTGTTACGGTATTTATTATTAATATTAATTATTAACTGTAATGTGTATTTAATAACAAACGCTAAACATTTAATAAAAGAAGAAGAGAATCAAACTGATAAAGCAGCACAAATATCAGGTTATGTGAAAGATTTAAGTTGGCTCATCAAACATATTTAAGTGTCCACCGCTGTGGTCTCGAGGTAGCGTGCTGCCTTGTCACGCAGCGGGCCCGGTTTCGATCCCCGGTCGAGACAGTTTCTCTGGGTGAGGTTTTTATTGGGGTTTTTCCTCACCAGTGAGACAAATGTCAGAAAAACTTTTAAGGACCAAACGTCCCCGAAATCATATGGCCATCGCTATCATAATCATTCATATTTATCTTAGATTAAGCTTAGGATTAGGGACTCCCTGGCGCACCACTATCATCATCATCACCCATCATATCATCGGGGCAACGTAACCCCGCCTTCCAGGCGTCCCAATCTCAGAAGTGGGTCACAAGTACGCCATGCCAGGAGAGAACACCAGTGATGTCGAAAGACAACCTGGGGCATTTGCCAAAAAAAAAATATTTATGTCAATAGAAAGCAAAATCCGCATAGGCCTATACAAAACGATAGTTGGACCAGTTATCGTATAGGTCTATCGTATATGGAGCAGAAACTAGAGCTGATACCACAAAATCTAAACAAATTATAAGCACATGTGAAATGAAAATCTTAAGAACTGTTCAGGGGAAAACATTATTTGATAACATGCACAACTCAGAAATTAGGGACAAATGTCATATTCAAGACATAATCAAATTTATTATAGATAGACGAAAATATTGGAAGGGTCATATACAAAGAATGGAAGACAACCGACTTGCAAAAAGAGCTAAAGAAGATAGACCAATGGACGGGAGAAGAACAAGAGGAAGACCAGCCAAGAGATGAATAGACAGTGGATGCACATCCAATACGTCTTCCTCCGAGGAGTGATTTTGGGAATAAAGAGGATGAATATCCTACAAAAATGATTAAAAATAATAAGAAGAAGAACTCTAATGAAAATAGTCAACACCAATAACATTCGTGATAGCATTTCGTTTCGTGTTAATCGCAATGTGTATAGGCCCATAAAATTAGGTACAATTTAAGAACATAAAATTGTATACCTGGAAAGGTTCATTCTCCTAGACCATTGTTTCCCAACCTGTGGTTCGCGAACCCCCAGGGGGTTAGCAAAATATTTCAAGGGATTCGCCAAAACTTTTCCGTAATGGCGGGTTTCGAGGTTAGGCCTATTATTGTTTCCTTCATTTCTGCGGCATTGTCGTAATAATAATAATAATAATAATAATAATAATAATAATAATAATAATAATAATAATAATAATAATAATAATTAGATTCGCAATCCCTTCGAAGAGTCAACAATTTTAGAATCCAAATTAAGCGTAAATGAAAAAGAGCAGCTTCTCGAAATTTCCACTGGCTTTTTTAGTTACAGAAAAGTTGTAAATCTTTGTCATTAATTGGTTTTTGGTTAAGTTTACAGGAGTTCCCAGTGTTAGCGAATAAAGCCAAGTTTTCGTCATATGCCTATTTAAGAAATAAATACAGAAAAAGGCTTTGTGCTGAAAGTGATTTGAGACTTTATTTAACTTGTGTGGTTCGTGGCTTCAAAGCTCTGTGACATGGAAAGCAGGCGCAACCTTCTCACTCAATTCCAAGGAAGACGTGAGTAATTGCAATGAAAAATTTTATTTAATTTTCAACTAGGCCTACACGATGTGTAAATTTTAAGCCGTAACTAGAGTAACTTTATGTTTTAAGGGTTAAGTTAATTTAAGGTTATTACATTTTTTGCTTGGAATTAAATTTTATGCCTGTCTACTTACGTAGGCCTATTTTTAAACGTCGCTGGTTCACCCAACTCAGATCTTGAGGAAGGGGTTCGTGAGTCGAAAAAAATTGGGAACCGCTGTCCTAAACTAAGTTTTTTCTTAATTATTTAGAATTTTCTTTACCAAGTTGAAGAGACCGAAAATTACAGGTAGACCTATTCAATGTTATAATTTTATATTAGACCTACAGCCTAATTTTAGGCTATAATGAAAATAACTTTTTTTAATAACTCTTTAATTGGCAATTATCCTATAGGATACATCAATTGGTTCGATTTATTTAGTATTATTAATGAAACAGAAGAAAACGAACGAGTAATAATAATTTAAATGCGTGTCGAATTACACAATAAAGCTTATAACAGTAATGCGTGATTTGGTTTTCATTGCGGTCCGTCACATTTAAATAACTGGCAAGATAAAATAGTGTTTTGCCAATTAAAGGGATAAAATCGTTTATCAACGTTTTATTTAATAAGTGTTAATAATTATAAAACAGTACTTGATATCTCAGTCGTCCTCAATAATTTGCAGTGTTGTTTTATAGGAGGCCTTTCGATAACTTAAGAATCATCTTCTGCTTTCATTTTGGTACTGACTGTTTTTGGTAATTATTTTGTACAGAGGGTTTATATGCTGGGTACATTCTCATTCAGCAGGTGTTTATTTGTGGTTTCCTTGATAATTTCTAACTCTTCGAGAACGTTGATTTTCGATGTATCGTTTTCTCTATGTAGGATCGATAGTACATTGTACATTGGTTGAATTGATGTCTGCTTCTACTAGGCCTATGTGTTTTGAAAAACTGGATTTACCCTCATTCTTCAGGAAATCTCTGAAATGTTCATTAAATCTTGAACTAGAAACTTCATAGTAGTTCTTCCATTGTAAAATTTGTCACAGCTATTGCAATTCAATTTATAAACTCCTTTATTGTTATGCATGTTCGTTTCTTCTATTTTATTTGAAATTAGGTATTATTTAGTTTATTAGTTCTGTAGGCAATTGTTATGTTTCTATCATTTTTTTTGCGGATTTTTGCTAGTTTTTGTGTTTCTATGCATGTGAATGTATTTTAAAATTCTTAATTTGATTCAGACCGTAGCGTCTAAGATTTGTATTCGAGAGGTCCCGCGTTCTAACCCGAGTTCCGATTAAGTTGAAAGAAGTTCATTCCTTGTTTTATTCAGTCGTGAATGTAAATGTTGAATTATAGATTCATTATGAGTAATCAATTAGGCCTAATCAAAAATTGTCATTTCATAATTGCGTTAAACTTAAATAAGTGATATTCAACACGAAATACACTACAAGGTTAGGCCTTCATAACACAAATTCAGACCCAACTTTATCCAATCACCCTAGGCGCGTAACGGACGAGTTCAGGAGTTAAAATTTTTACAAACATGATTTTTTTATTATTCTATCGCTCCTTCAGATCTATACCTACCAGCTTCGATTGGGGTGTTCGCCATATTACGATTTCGCCCCATTATCCAAAATTTAATCTTTCTGAGAGGTTTTTCCCGCTCGTTGATGACGGGTCTTATCATCTTTCACACGCAAAGCAAAACGTTTGGGATCAGTATTTACCCTTGTTTGCATTGTGATGTAATCACGCCGTCCACGAGTCTACAAAAGCCACTTCGGCAGAATTATTTTTAGGCAGACATATTATGCATCCCCTTGAATTAAATTGGCGCATTACTGAAGCCGATTTGGGCGCTTTAAAACAGGCCAATAAAGTTCAGAAATGCGAAGAGGCATTCAAGAAACTTAAGACCGCTAAACAGAACGTAGCTAGTAGGTATAATCATGATAGAAAAGACGTGTATTACAAAATTGGCGATCGCGGAGAGCAACGGAAGGAAAGCTTATGTTTAAGTGGTCGGAACCTTGTATTGTAAAAAAAAAAGAAAGACTATTTGTATATGGAATGGAGTTAAAATTAACCTGTCTAAGTAGGTTATAGAATAGATAATTTCTTTTACACAAAGTCAGTTTCGCTCAAAATACTTTTTTGCGTGATAGTGCGTTTTGTCGTATATACAGCAATGGCGACCATGATTGAAAGTTCAATTCCTACATAACCTAAATAACTATACTGTAATAAAAAAACATACTGTAATATTATATAGACCTATTACAAACATGCGTGTGGGAAATAATACCACTGCCCTCTCCGTATACTGCTTACAATGTACTATATAAAAAATATCCAAAAGGTAGTGTTAATATACATTATACGAAACAATTCACTGCATTTTAAATGAACTGAACTTTATTGGAAACAATATAAAACAATAGATACTTACTTGCGGCCATGTTATCAATAATTGTTGTTTCAACTAATAAACATTGCCCACACTGTTAACATTAGTCAGTTGTTTATAATGAACGCAAATATTTCCAACGAACATATAATTTTACTATTATTTATTATTTTGAAAACACCATCGCGCAAAAAATAATGTACAACGCACGTTTGTGAAGCGTATTACAAAATCTCGGAAGTTAAAAACCTCGCTGACGCTCGGTTTTTAAACATTTTCCTCGCTTCTGTAAAAACCAATTTACAACCTCGCATCGTAATACAGGCCTATAATCTTTGCACTTCGTAGGCTAGGCATATACAATGAATCTAATTCTTATAGTAACGAGATTATTTTTTATTATAATTGCCAACCTCCCAATGGACCTGATTGCGAGATAGGCTACATGCGTTGGAACGTAAAAACTAATGTGGAAATTTAAATTCTGGTATCAAGGAAAAGTAAATTTTTGATACTCTTATTCTTCACGTAAAGAGATACCAAAGCCACTTTTTCGTCGATATCATGGACGTTTCAAAAAAAGTTTTATTATCGTCATCAGACAAATTTCCGACACAACATAGACCCTACATATTCTTTCTTCTATGTAGGCATATATCATTATAGAGACTCTTGACTTCCCAACTCGTTTCAAAGTAAAAATGAAAATATATAAACTATTATTCTACCAGTTATTATATGACGCGAAACATGGGCTCTTACTTTAAGGGAGGAAAGGAGATTGCGAGTATTTAAGAATAAAGTTTTTAGGAACATTTTTGAACCAAAGAGAGATGAACAGACAAGTGAATGGAGAAAACTACATAATAGTGAACTACATGGCCTTATAGGAAGCCAGATATAATAAGAACAGTTAAGTCTCGTAGACTGCGTTGGGCAGGACATATGGCACGAATGGGAATGAAAGACGTGCATGGAAGGTTCTTGTAGGAAAACCAGAGGGGAAAACGCCCAGTTGGTAGGCCAAGAATGAAGTGGGAGAATAACATTAATTATGATTTGAGGGAAATGGATTATGCAGGGAATGATTGGAAAACTTTAGCTCAGGATTGGGATGTATGGAGAGCTTATGTCCGCGCTGCCATGAACCTGCGGTTTCGATAGTGCCAGTGAGTGAGTTATGTAGGCATATATCCTATATATATATATATATATATATATATATATATATATATATATACAAACGAATATAGGCCTATGTATTTTATGCATTACTACACCATTCACCCGATTGTGATGGAGCTTTTTGCAAAATATTCAGAAGTTTCCCGGAAAGGTTGTAAATTATAAGAGAGTTGTAATAATCGACTCTTTCGCCCTTAAAATTCACCCTTTGTAGAAAAAAACGTGTTTTCGGAACTTTTTGGATGCTTAAATGACTTACGCTGCCTAAACCATAACATATGCACCAAATTAATGTACACAGAATTCAATATCTCAAAAATAAAATCTACAACAAAGTCCACGATAGCAATGTTTATCTTTTACGGATAACTCATAATAACCATTTTTGTCTTTCAGCTAAATTATTTCCAGAAGATCGGGATACGTAGATATCCGAGCAACGCCGGATAATCAGCACGAGGTATCTAAAAATAATTACGATATAAATTTATAATTAGGCCTAATTTTCATTTTACTTATTCAACTAAACATAGAAACACGTTTAATTTATTTCCGTGTAGCAGCGCACACCTGGTATTTGCTACTTTTAAATTAAAATTGAATTTAAGTTACGAAGTTATAAATGGTTGGAACTGTATGCATATTGGCTGTAAGAGAGAGGTTACTATAGACTTAATGTTCTCTTTTAATGGAAATTTGTCGGCCAATTATTTTCTCAATTTTATATTAAATACGTGAATCATGCAGTAGGCCTACTTCCACCCTCTTCGTATCGCCTACAATTTATGTAATTATTACCAATAACTTATAACGTTTTTCCACGGAGAGAACAAAGTGTAGGAAGTCGTTACGTAAGGTGTGTAATAAACTTCATCCAAGCGTGCACACTGAATGCAATGGTGTGAAAACAACCGATAATTTATAATCCATTGTTTCAACTTATGAAATTCATACATCCCCTTTTTAAGAAGCATTAGGCCTGTACTCGTTCATAGATGATCAAAAGCTTTTTGCGTTGTTACAGGAAATAAAATATGTTTTCATTAAAAAAAAACTTCAATTGAGTCCGACATATGGCCGGGTCAAAGGATGAGATGAGACGAAACTCCTTACATTGGAAATCTATGAATAACAAGGTTGCCGGCCGATAACGCATGACGCACAATTACAAGGGTAAAAGAAATTGAATTAAGAGATAAATGGTGGAATGAAATTCGTGGCAGTGCAAATTTCATACGATAGGCCCTACGCACAATTTATACGATAAACCTAATAATTTATCTGTAAAAAGGGCCATGCTTCGTTACTGTCCAACAGGGAAGAGATTTCTGGGCCGTCCAAGGAAACGCTGGATACAAAATTCATCAGTGAGATCGTAACAGGACTATTGACCTAAGAATTGGTTGGATGAAGAAGAAGATAGAAAATAATTTCATCAAATATGTATAAAAATTAATGTTTGTTTCTTCGTATTTTTTGCGCTGCCATATCGTTCATCCGATTGTGATGGGACTTTTTGCAAAATGTTCAGGAGATTCCCGGGATGAAGATAGGCTATAAAATATGTATAAAACATGAATATTTGTTTGTTTCTTCGTATTTTATGCGCTGCCATATCGTTCATCCAATTGTGATGGGGCTTTTAGCAAAATGTTCAGGAGATTCCCGGGATGAAGATAGGCTATAACATATGTATAAAACATGAATATTTGTTTGTTTCTTCGTATTTTATGCGCTGCGCTGCCATATCGTTCATCCAATTGTGATGGGGCTTTTAGCAAAATGTTCAGGAGATTCCCGGGATGAAGATAGGCTATAAAATATGTATAAAACATGAATATTTGTTTGTTTCTTCGTATTTTATGCGCTGCCATATCGTTCATCCAATTGTGATGGGGCTTTTAGCAAAATGTTTAGGAGATTCCCGGGATGAAGATAGGCTATAAATATGTATAAACATGAATATTTGTTTGTTTCTTCGTATTTTATGCGCTGCCATATCGTTCATCCAATTGTGATGGGGCTTTTAGCAAAATGTTTAGGAGATTCCCGGGATGAAGATAGGCTATAAAATATGTATAAAACATGAATATTTGTTTGTTTCTTCGTATTTTATGCGCTGCCATATCGTTCATCCAATTGTGATGGGGCTTTTAGCAAAATGTTCAGGAGATTCCCGGGATAGGCTATAAAATATGTATAAAACATGAATATTTGTTTGTTTCCTCGTATTTTATGCGCTGCCATATCGTTCATCCAATTGTGATGGGGCTTTTAGCAAAATGTTTAGGAGATTCCCGGGATGAAGATAGGCTATAAAATATGTATAAAACATGAATATTTGTTTGTTTCTTCGTATTTTATGCGCTGCCATATCGTTCATCCAATTGTGATGGGGCTTTTAGCAAAATGTTCAGGAGATTCCCGGGATAGGCTATAAAATATGTATAAAACATGAATATTTGTTTGTTTCTTCGTATTTTATGCGCTGCCATATCGTTCATCCAATTGTGATGGGGCTTTTAGCAAAATGTTCAGGAGATTCCCGGGATGAAGATAGGCTATAAAATATGTATAAAACATGAATATTTGTTTGTTTCTTCGTATTTTATGCGCTGCCATATCGTTCATCCAATTGTGATGGGGCTTTTAGCAAAATGTTTAGGAGATTCCCGGGATGAAGATAGGCTATAAAATATGTATAAAACATGAATATTTGTTTGTTTCTTCGTATTTTATGCGCTGCCATATCGTTCATCCAATTGTGATGGGGCTTTTAGCAAAATGTTTAGGAGATTCCCGGGATGAAGATAGGCTATAAAATATGTATAAAACATGAATATTTGTTTGTTTCTTCGTATTTTATGCGCTGCCATATCGTTCATCCAATTGTGATGGGGCTTTTAGCAAAATGTTCAGGAGATTCCCGGGATAGGCTATAAAATATGTATAAAACATGAATATTTGTTTGTTTCTTCGTATTTTATGCGCTGCCATATCGTTCATCCAATTGTGATGGGGCTTTTAGCAAAATGTTTAGGAGATTCCCGGGATGAAGATAGGCTATAAAATATGTATAAAACATGAATATTTGTTTGTTTTTCGTATTTTATGCGCTGCCATATCGTTCATCCAATTGTGATGGGGCTTTTAGCAAAATGTTCAGGAGATTCCCGGGATAGGCTATAAAATATGTATAAAACATGAATATTTGTTTGTTTCTTCGTATTTTATGCGCTGCCATATCGTTCATCCAATTGTGATGGGGCTTTTAGCAAAATGTTCAGGAGATTCCCGGGATGAAGATAGGCTATAAAATATGTATAAAACATGAATATTTGTTTGTTTCTTCGTATTTTATGCGCTGCCATATCGTTCATCCAATTGTGATGGGGCTTTTAGCAAAATGTTTAGGAGATTCCCGGGATGAAGATAGGCTATAAAATATGTATAAAACATGAATATTTGTTTGTTTCTTCGTATTTTATGCGCTGCCATATCGTTCATCCAATTGTGATGGGGCTTTTAGCAAAATGTTTAGGAGATTCCCGGGATGAAGATAGGCTATAAAATATGTATAAAACATGAATATTTGTTTGTTTCTTCGTATTTTATGCGCTGCCATATCGTTCATCCAATTGTGATGGGGCTTTTAGCAAAATGTTTAGGAGATTCCCGGGATGAAGATAGGCTATAAAATATGTATAAAACATGAATATTTAATTGTAGGCTTTCACGGCCGGCGTCTTGATCCATGGCCTATAAGCCCGGAAGACGAACCAAATATGGAACATGAATATTTGTTTGTTTCTTCGTATTTTATGCGCTGCCATATCGTTCATCCAATTGTGATGGGGCTTTTAGCAAAATGTTTAGGAGATTCCTGGGATGAAGATAGGCTATAAAATATGTATAAAACATGAATATTTGTTTGTTTCTTCGTATTTTATGCGCTGCCATATCGTTCATCCAATTGTGATGGGGCTTTTAGCAAAATGTTTAGGAGATTCCCGGGATGAAGATAGGCTATAAAATATGTATAAAACATGAATATTTGTTTGTTTCTTCGTATTTTATGCGCTGCCATATCGTTCATCCAATTGTGATGGGGCTTTTAGCAAAATGTTTAGGAGATTCCCGGGATGAAGATAGGCTATAAAATATGTATAAAACATGAATATTTAATTGTAGGCTTTCACGGCCGGCGTCTTGATCTATGGCCTATAAGCCCGGAAGACGAACCAAATATGGAACATGAATATTTGTTTGTTTCTTCGTATTTTATGCGCTGCCATATCGTTCATCCAATTGTGATGGGGCTTTTAGCAAAATGTTTAGGAGATTCCTGGGATGAAGATAGGCTATAAAATATGTATAAAACATGAATATTTGTTTGTTTCTTCGTATTTTATGCGCTGCCATATCGTTCATCCAATTGTGATGGGGCTTTTAGCAAAATGTTTAGAAGATTCCCGGGATGAAGATAGGCTATAAAATACGTATAAAACATGAATATTTGTTTGTTTCTTCGTATTTTATGCGCTGCCATATCGTTCATCCAATTGTGATGGGGCTTTTAGCAAAATGTTTAGAAGATTCCCGGGATGAAGATAGGCTATAAAATACGTATAAAACATGAATATTTGTTTGTTTCTTCGTATTTTATGCGCTGCCATATCGTTCATCCAATTGTGATGGGGCTTTTAGCAAAATGTTTAGGAGATTCCCGGGATGAAGATAGGCTATAAAATATGTATAAAACATGAATATTTGTTTGTTTTTTCGTATTTTATGCGCTGCCATATCGTTCATCCAATTGTGATGGGGCTTTTAGCAAAATGTTCAGGAGATTCCCGGGATAGGCTATAAAATATGTATAAAACATGAATATTTGTTTGTTTCTTCGTATTTTATGCGCTGCCATATCGTTCATCCAATTGTGATGGGGCTTTTAGCAAAATGTTCAGGAGATTCCCGGGATGAAGATAGGCTATAAAATATGTATAAAACATGAATATTTGTTTGTTTCTTCGTATTTTATGCGCTGCCATATCGTTCATCCAATTGTGATGGGGCTTTTAGCAAAATGTTTAGGAGATTCCCGGGATGAAGATAGGCTATAAAATATGTATAAAACATGAATATTTGTTTGTTTCTTCGTATTTTATGCGCTGCCATATCGTTCATCCAATTGTGATGGGGCTTTTAGCAAAATGTTTAGGAGATTCCCGGGATGAAGATAGGCTATAAAATATGTATAAAACATGAATATTTGTTTGTTTCTTCGTATTTTATGCGCTGCCATATCGTTCATCCAATTGTGATGGGGCTTTTAGCAAAATGTTCAGGAGATTCCCGGATAGGCTATAAAATATGTATAAAACATGAATATTTGTTTGTTTCTTCTTATTTTATGCGCTGCCATATCGTTCATCCAATTGTGATGGGGCTTTTAGCAAAATGTTTAGGAGATTCCCGGGATGAAGATAGGCTATAAAATATGTATAAAACATGAATATTTGTTTTTTTTCGTATTTTATGCGCTGCCATATCGTTCATCCAATTGTGATGGGGCTTTTAGCAAAATGTTCAGGAGATTCCCGGGATAGGCTATAAAATATGTATAAAACATGAATATTTGTTTGTTTCTTCGTATTTATGCGCTGCCATATCGTTCATCCAATTGTGATGGGGCTTTTAGCAAAATGTTCAGGAGATTCCCGGGATGAAGATAGGCTATAAAATATGTATAAAACATGAATATTTGTTTGTTTCTTCGTATTTTATGCGCTGCCATATCGTTCATCCAATTGTGATGGGGCTTTTAGCAAAATGTTTAGGATATTCCCGGGATGAAGATAGGCTATAAAATATGTATAAAACATGAATATTTGTTTGTTTCTTCGTATTTTATGCGCTGCCATATCGTTCATCCAATTGTGATGGGGCTTTTAGCAAAATGTTTAGGAGATTCCCGGGATGAAGATAGGCTATAAAATATGTATAAAACATGAATATTTGTTTGTTCCTTCGTATTTTATGCGCTGCCATATCGTTCATCCAATTGTGATGGGGCTTTTAGCAAAATGTTTAGGAGATTCCCGGGATGAAGATAGGCTATAAAATATGTATAAAACATGAATATTTAATTGTAGGCTTTCACGGCCGGCGTCTTGATCCATGGCCTATAAGCCCGGAAGACGAACCAAATATGGAACATGAATATTTGTTTGTTTCTTCGTATTTTATGCGCTGCCATATCGTTCATCCAATTGTGATGGGGCTTTTAGCAAAATGTTTAGGAGATTCCTGGGATGAAGATAGGCTATAAAATATGTATAAAAAACATGAATATTTGTTTATTTCTTCGTATTTTATGCGCTGCCATATCGTTCATCCAATTGTGATGGGGCTTTTAGCAAAATGTTTAGGAGATTCCCGGGATGAAGATAGGCTATAAAATATGTATAAAACATGAATATTTGTTTGTTTCTTCGTATTTTATGCGCTGCCATATCGTTCATCCAATTGTGATGGGGCTTTTAGCAAAATGTTTAGGAGATTCCCGGGATGAAGATAGGCTATAAAATATGTATAAAACATGAATATTTAATTGTAGGCTTTCACGGCCGGCGTCTTGATCTATGGCCTATAAGCCCGGAAGACGAACCAAATATGGAACATGAATATTTGTTTGTTTCTTCGTATTTTATGCGCTGCCATATCGTTCATCCAATTGTGATGGGGCTTTTAGCAAAATGTTTAGGAGATTCCTGGGATGAAGATAGGCTATAAAATATGTATAAAACATGAATATTTGTTTGTTTCTTCGTATTTTATGCGCTGCCATATCGTTCATCCAATTGTGATGGGGCTTTTAGCAAAATGTTTAGAAGATTCCCGGGATGAAGATAGGCTATAAAATACGTATAAAACATGAATATTTGTTTGTTTCTTCGTATTTTATGCGCTGCCATATCGTTCATCCAATTGTGATGGGGCTTTTAGCAAAATGTTTAGGAGATTTCTGGGATGAAGATAGGCTATAAAATATGTATAAAACATGAACATTTGTTTGTTTCTTCGTATTTTATGCCCTGCCATATCGTTCATCCAATTGTGATGGGGCTTTTAGCAAAATATTCAGGAGATTCCCGGGATAGGCTATAAAATATGTATAAAACATGAATATTTGTTTGTTTCTTCGTATTTTATGCGCTGCCATATCGTTCATCCAATTGTGATGGGGCTTTTAGCAAAATGTTCAGGAGATTCCCGGGATGAAGATAGGCTATAAAATATGTATAAAACATGAATATTTGTTTGTTTCTTCGTATTTTATGCGCTGCCATATCGTTCATCCAATTGTGATGGGGCTTTTAGCAAAATGTTTAGGAGATTCCCGGGATGAAGATAGGCTATAAAAAGTTATGGTACTCAACTGCTACACCCTTAAAAATCACCCTTTATAGTTAAAACTTGAAAAAAATAGGTTTTTGGACGCTTACATGGCTTACGCTGCCTAAACCATGACAAAAACACAAAATTAATGTGCACAGAATTGAATATTTCAAAATACTCTACAAAAAAGTCCGTGACAGTAGGCTATATGTTTATCTTTTTTGGACAACTCATAATGATCATTTTTGTCTTTCACTGATGTCAAGAAGATCGGGATAAGTAGATTCCCGGGTAACAGTGGGTAATCAGTACGGGGTATCTTAAAATAATTGTGATATAGATTTATAATTATTTTTCCTTTTACTTCTTCAACTAAAGATAAAGACACATTAATTTTCGTTTTTCAGTTCATAACCCAGAACCAGCGCGGTATTTATCATTTCAGCAGATTTAATAAGCAATACGACAGCTTTTAACATAATTCCATGAAGGAGGGGTATGCAATAAAAAATATTTTGGAAAAACTGCACTTAAACTAGCGTGAAATATTTTCGAAGTCATATAGAACAACAGTGCGCATGCGCCAGAGTTTATAGAGCCAGCGATAACCCGTAATCGAACCACATATCGATTACCATCCTCGGTTACTATCCGTCGCTATGAAATTTAAATGACCAATATTTGCAATAAATCCCCAAATCTATGTTAAAAATATAATAATAATATTAAAATTACCAAACGTTTATTAAAAATGGGTGTACACTTATTTATCACTCCCTAACGCTGATCCAACCAGCGATAACCCAAAAGAGCTATAGAAAAATCGTAGTCTAAGTAATATACTTTGTGGAGAAAATAGCAGTTAGCATCACAATATTGTCTAACAGTGTCATAATATTGTGATTTGCATATTTAAATAAATATTTTAAAATTGTCTAATAATGTTATAAAAATTGTTTGAAAAATATATTGACTTAGGCTTTCACGGCCGGAGTTACTATGATGATCTTGTAGAAGATTTCCGGCTGTTGGCCATGGTCTTGAGGCTTGGAGTTCCCCAACGTTTCGCAGTCTCTGGCGAAACGTTGGGGAACTACAAGCCTCAAGACCACAGCCAACAGCCCGGAAATCTTCTACAAGATCATTGTCTGAAAAAGTTTAAAATATTAAATTATGTTAGTAAATACAGAAAAAAAAGCTATAGTTTACAGCAATATAGCCTAACTGAAAAATCAAGCGCTAGTAGAAGTGCAGTTGAGCCAATATGTTTATTATGTAGAGAAATAAAGTTTTGAAGAATATAAGATAAACGTACCGGTAATAGAAACTGCATTAATAATTGACACTTTCACACTAAAATTCAATAAACAGGGTTCTCGCGGAAAGTAGCCTATACACAGTTGAACTGAGCGTATTGGTATAGACCGCACCTTCTAGGAAACACCACACTCAGTTCAACTGTGCACTTCCCGCGAGACCCCTATTTATTACATTTTAATGTGAAAGTGTCAATTACTAAATGCAATCTATTATCTTAATATATAACCTAAATACCGAGTAGCCTACTGATAAGTATGGACGTGTGGTGGGTATGGAATTATATTTAATTGCTTACAGGACCATCCTGTGTTTTGTAATCCTTTAATAATAATAGAATAAGTGCGCACAAGTTGTGCAGAAAATATATGTTACATAAGTTTTGTCATTAATTTGATTCACATAGCTTGTTACTTGCAGAATTCTACCAAGGATTTCCCTCGTTTTTTTGCAGGTGGTTACATGGTAACGGCCGCATGGTTGCTCGCACAGTTCACACACACAGTTGTTCTCGGAATCGTGGAAACACTTGGTCTTGCATATCTTGTTGTGGTATCCATGCGCTGCTATTGAGTTCACCAAGTGTCGGAGTTCTTGATTGGTGTTGGTCCAGGATCTGTTTCATGGCTTCTGTTGTATAAAAGTCCAGCCATATCTCTTGTCTCTTCTTCTCCCTTTCCTGAAGTAGTTTATTTGAGCTGTATGTGGATAGTAGCCTCATACGCAGTACTTCTGTGAAGAAGGTTTCCTTGGCGAGTTCGTATGCTAGCCTCGACTTTGTGTGTTTTGAGACACCTAGGGCGGCTTTCAAGAATCGTGATTTGACTGCTTCTAATGTTATTAGATCTCTTAGACTCAACTTCTCCCAAATGAAGTCTATTCCATAGGTAGCAATGGAACTATTTTGGCCGTTTTTAGTGACAGTCTGGATATTGTTTGATGTGAAACATGGTTTTTGTGGCAGCTGCTGCACGGGATTAAATGTGTATTCTAAATGACCTGGCAGTGGTTTGCATATGATTTCGGGGACCGTTTGAGCCTTAAAGTTTCCTAATAGGGCCTATATATCTTACAGGTGAGGAAAAACCTCAATAAAAACCTCACTCAGGAAACTGTCCCGACCGGGGATCGAACCCGGGCCCGCTGAGTTACAAGGCAGCACACTACCTCCAGACCACAGCGGTGGACCGGTTTAGAATATTGGAGGCGACAGTTATTACCGGAAAGATTTTTAAATTCAAATTGAGAAAAATTGGTATAGGCCTAATACGAATTAAATTAAACCCAGAAATTTGGATGAACGTTGATAAATGTCTGGACAAAAAGCGGAAAAGAAGAACAACATTCATTCGTGAATAAATAAATATGTTAGCAAAATGTAATATCATTCATTCTTCATAATTCTACGTAACCTAATTTATTAAACTCTATTGCTATCTAGGAATAATAAATAACACGTTAAAAGCTAAATTAGTAAAAATTTCACAAGAATAAAAATATAGCTATAATACTTTGGCAGTATCTTCCCTTTTATACGGAAATGGGATTTAGACATTAAGAAAAAGAGACAGGAGCAGAATCAAAGCAACGGAAATTAAATTTTTCAGGAGGACAGCATGATAAGCCTCGTTTCCAATACTACAAATTTGTCCCGTAACATATTGAGCGACATTTGCCGTCACATGTGCCCGAAATTTGTTGAAATGGAAACAGTATGCAACATGTTGCGCCACAAGTGCCGGGGACAAAAATGCGCCAAGCGACTGCGTTGGTCAACATGTATCGCAACTTGTGCCACAGGATAATGGAAACAGACTGTAACATGTCCCAAGGACACGCGCATGCGCAGTACAGTCTATACAGTCTATATTCGCACATTCCTTTTTTGAAACTAGTACAATATCCATACTTCGCTGTCTTCCAGACGCTGCGCTGCGAGTTCAAACGTGCTCTCTTGTTTGTTATTTTCAGTGGCGTCAGTACTGTTATTTTTTTTTGTGATGAAGTGGCCTAAGTGTAAAGTGGAGAAGCTTGTTGAACTATATGAACAGGAGACAGTGCTGTGGAATGTAACAAATTCAAAACACAAGAATTGCAACAATAGAAACGATGCCCTGCAACGGATTTCTATCGATATTGAATGCACTGTTCAAGAAGTTGAAAAGAAAATGTAATATCATTCATTCTTAATAATTCTACGTAACCTAATTTATTATAATGTAACTCTATTGCTATCTAGGAATAATAAATAACACGTTAAAAGCTAAATTAGTAAAAATTTGACAAGAATAAAAATATAGCTATAATACTTTGGCAATACCTTCCCTTTTATACGGAAATGGGATTTAGACATTAAGAAAAAGAGACAGGAGCAGAATTAAAGCAACGGAAATTAAATTTTTCAGGAGGACAGCAGGATAAGCCTCGTTTCCATTACTACAAATTTGTCCCGCAACATGTTGAGCGACATAAACTCGCAGCGCAGCGTCTGGAAGACAGCGAAGTATGGATATTGTACAACTAGTTTCAAAAAAGGAATGTGCGAATATAGATTGTATAGACTGTACTGCGCATGCGCGTGTCGTTGGGACATGTTACAGTCTGTATCACTGAGGTCTCGATACATGAAAGAAAAAACTAGAAAATTCAAAATCACTTGCTGTCATTCTAACAAAATTCTCATAACCACTTTGGAGACGCAAGTCTCCCATCAACGAGTTGTAGGCTCCTTCCGAATGTCTTTTCGCTAGAAAACTTCTAATCCACCATCTCGGTCTTTTTCGCCTTTTTTTTTAAGTTCATAGTATGCGCCTGCCATTACAACAAAAGCTGAAGTAAATGAGTTGTCCATATCACTCAAATATTTGAACCTCAAGAAACGCTGGATAGCTCTGTATCTGATTCACTGTATAAACTGAAACTGTAATCTTGCCCTCAAACCTCTACACTAATGTTGCAGATGCTGCAGGAAATTGGAAACAGTACAAAAAAATGACGCGCAACATGTACCGGGACATGTTGCGCGTCATGTGTCTGCAATTTGTTGGAATGGAAACGAGCCTATAGCCTACACTCTTAGGTCTACAGATCCAAAAAATAATGAAAAAGTTCAGAAAAATTAGAAGTAGAATCAGTAGAAGAAAAACTCAACATATACGATATAAATTAAACTGGCTAGACCATGTAAAACAAATGGATAATTCAAGAATTCCAAAAATGAAGATGCAATATAAACCCAAAGGACATCGTCGACCAGGCAGATTTCTTAAAAGACTGCTATGTGGGGCCGGAACAGGTCTACAAAAGCTATCCAATTGTAATATTATTGTGTGCGTTTCTTGTTTATACTTTACATTATTATTACCAAATATTATATTATTATATTACTAGCTAATATCGGCTTGCGCTGCTACGCCTAAATAAATTAAAATTAATGTACTTTTATGTTTGGTTGAATTAGTAAAAGGAAAAATAATTATAAATTTATATTTTTTAGATACCCCGTGCTGATTACCGGCGTCGTCCGGGAATCTACTCATCCCGATCTTTTTGGCATAAATGACCTGAAAGGCAAAAAATAATGTACTTCTTATGATTAGTTGAATAAGTGAAATGAAAAATAATTATAAATGTATATCGCAATTATTTTAAGATTCCCCGTACAGATTACCCGGTGTTGCCCGGGAATCTACTTATCTCGATCTTCTTGGCATAAATGAGCTAAAAGATAAAATTCGTTATTGTGAGTTATCCGTAAAAGAATACCCGTCATGTGCTGTTATGCTTGAACAGGAATCTACGTACTTGTCTCGATCTTCTTGGCATCAATGAAAGACACAAATGGTTATTGTGAGTTATCCGTAAGAGATAAACATATGCTGTCGCGGACTTTTTTGTAGAGTTTTTTGAGATATTCATTCGTGTACAATAATTTTGTGTATTTATTATGGTTTAGGCAGCGTAAGCAATTTAAGCACCCAAAAAGCTACTTTTTTTACGTTTTCCACTACAAAGGGCGATTTTTAAGGCTGTAGGAGTTGAGTATCACAACTCTCTTATAGCCTATGTTCATCTCGGGAATCTAGTGAACATTTTGCAAAAAGTCCCATCACAATCGGATCAACTGTATGGTCGCGCATAAAGTACGAACAAACAAAGAACATTAATTTTATTATATTATTGATACGGACTCAATTGTCCATATGACACGTATTGGTAAATAACATTTATTTTATTTTTAGTCTAATAAAGTCCTACTATTACAACTACTATGATATTTACATGTGGCTAGTGGAATATACTTACAAGTTTAAAGAAAGACCGATAAGAGAGACTCAGGTTTTAAGCCTTGTATCTTAGAATTTATAATAATTACTATTAATTAAGATTTATAGCGCCACCTGTCAGTCCAGCCTCTAATATGTCTACAACACAAGATAAAAAACTTAAAAACATGACAACTTTTCTACTGAAGTCAAATTTGATAAATGTTTCAACGTTCTTTTGCCATTAATAATACAAATTAAGTTCTCACGCGTAGCGGTGATAAAGAGGTTATGACTAATTTCAATATTCAATGAGATTCACCTCTACATTGAAAAATGTTCTATGAACTGGTTTTGACCCTGTGTTTATAATTTGTGCCCCCCCCCATTAGAACAGAAAAAGGCGGCATACTAAACGCCAACTACCTGAAATACTCCGCAGCTGCCATAAATTAAACATGTTGATGGTGACCGTGTGGAAGTTGTGAGCATTGCAACACTTAAATTACTTGATTAATAGCTAAACAGGAGCTACCAATCTGACGATTAAGCTATCTCCCGTATTTAGAGCACACGCAGGTATCTAAAAATTTCAAGTTAAAAATGTTTTAAGAAGGGAACAAATGATGTTTCTGAGAGTGTGACAGATTTTTAGAATAATAGAGGAAGAATATTACAATAAGTAAGTCTCGTAGATTGTCTTGGTCGAAAGAGTGACGACCTTTCACCGTAAAAATACAACCGTCAAGACATGCGGACATGGGTTCAACTGAGGTAAAAATTTCCGGAGGTCAAATAGTCCCCCATTCGGTTGTCCGGGCGGGGACTACTTCAGGGAACCCATGCCAAAAAGGCCATGAACCTACGGGTTCGATAGTGCTAGTTAGTAAGACTGATGGGCAGGACATTGGCACGAATGGGGGATGAAAGCGGTGCATGTAAGCTTCTTGTAGGATAACCAGAGAGAAAACGCCCAGTTGGTAGACAAAAGAATGAGATGGGAAAATAACATTATCCACGATCTGAGGGAAGTCGATTATACAGGAAATGATCGGAAAACATTAGCACAGGATAGGGATGTATGGAGAGCTTATGTCCGCGCGGCCATGAAGCTAAGGGTTCGATAGAGCGAGTGAGTTAGTTATAGGGGAAGAATATTTAAAAAAATCTTTCATATAGAAACTCACGTCCGGAAATGCTTCATAATATCATTGTAAACCGTCCACTTACTAGTACTACAAACTATAAACTTGTATTTATTCGAATATGATTATTAAACTCAAATAAAAACTAGGACATACAACTTAGAAGACTTTAAACGCAAACTTAAATATGCTATTAAGAACAACTATTATAACGTATTAGCGGACCCGGCAGACGTTGTCCTACCCGAACGTTCAATTCTCGTGTCATGGCCGGATGATAAAAATATGTCACTTTTTAAACCATGAAATTAACAAGTTCACAAGAAAACTCCGCGCTGTCATCTGTTGGGGCTCAAGGAGCGTGCATGTTGACATCACATTGTTGTCGCGCCGAATATGTCGGCAATGCAGTTAACTACACATCTGACACAAAAAAATTCTTGTAACCCGAGTCCAATTGTGAATCTAAATCAAACAGAGACCCACTAAAACAAACACAAAAAATGTCATCAAAATTGGTCCAGCCATTTAGGCACATTTTAATTTCGGGTTTCAAGTAAACCTCCATTTCTAATTGTCGGATTTCGCTCAATTTTGGATAATAACTACCTCGGTTTATTTTAATATGATATACTGAGCTTCATTTTGAAACATGGAAAAATGTGACCGCTATAACGATTTTTAAGTTTTCACTTCAGGTGAATTCCTACACCTAATGGTTTTAGAAAGTCGAATTGTGAATCTAAAACATCCAGAGACCCATCAAAAACACACAAAAAATTAATTGAAATCGATCCAGTAGTTTAGGCAGTTTTTAATTTCGGATTTCAAATAAATCTATAGGTACCTTTAATTTCGCTCATATTTTGATAATACCTATCTCGGTTCGTTTTAATAGAATATATTGAGTTTCATTGTGACTGCTAGAGCGATTTTCAAATGTTCACTTCTGGTAAACTCCCATGTTTAAAGTTTCCGAAGAATGAAATGATTGTTGCACTGTTTTACGTCAGGTTTCTGTATCTCTAAACATACTACAGATCTTCCATAATTTTAAGATGAATTTTTAGTTAATTTCCTGTGGAAAAGGAATTTATATATAGGGCCTAGATCACTCAAACGTTGGCAAGAAATCTTCACGAACTCCTAGATACTATAAATGTAAGAATTTTAGTATTATTATTATTATTATTATTATTATTATTATTATTATTATTATTATTATTATTATTATTATTATTATTATTTCAAGTTATTTCAAGTTCTGTTACAAATTACTTTAATATATGGGTCCGAAACCTGGACAGTGAGTAGAAAACAAGCCAACAAGCTCATAGCAGTAGAATTTGATTCATGGTGGCGATCAACAAGAATTTCAGGAAGGGATAAGGTCAGAAACAGCACAATAAAGGAAATTATGCAAGTTGTAAAAAAATACTAGGAAAGAATAGAAGAAAAAGTTTGAAATGGTGTGCACACCTCATAAGAATGGAAGAAGAGAGAACACCAAAGAAGATCCTTAATTCGAAAGCTAATGGAAAAAGCTGAAGAGGCAGGCCTAGAGAACGATGGGTGGATGGATGGATGGAGTGAAGAGAAGTATGGAAGTTAGAGATTTGAGAGAAGATGATGCTTTAGAGAGGAACTGGCTACAAATCACTATGGGTTGAAGGAGAAACAGTGCAGTGTGGAATATTCCTAAAAAATCAATAATAATAATAATAATAATAATAATAATAATAATAATAATAAAATAATAATAATATTATTATTATTATTTTATTATTATTATTATTCATTATTATTATTATTATTTTATTATTATTATTATTATAATAATAATAATAAAATAATAATAATATTATTATTATTATTTTATTATTATTATTATTCATTATTATTATTATTATTTTATTATTATTATTATTATTATTATTATTATTATTATTATTATTATTCCACCGCTGTGGTCTCGAGGTAGCGCGCTACCTTGTCACGCAGCGGGATCTGGTTCGGTCCCCGGCCGGGGCAGATTTTCTGGGCGAGATTTTTATCGGGGTTTTTCCTCACCTGTAAGACAAATGTCAGGAAATCTTTAAGGCCCAAACGGTCCCCGAAATCATATGGCCATCATCATCCTTATCATTATCATCATCTTTCACCGGTGTGGAAAGCAACGGGAAGCTATCACTCCTACATTTCCCTAGTAAAGCTGCAAGCATAGCATGAAAATGCTATGATTGCAGTGAAGGACCTGCCTTCGGGCAGAATTACTATGCATGGATCATTATTATTATTACTATTATTATTATTATTATTATTATTATTATTATTATTATTATTATTATCATTATTATTATTATTATTATTATTATTATTATTATTATTATTATTGTATTTAACGATCATATTTAACAATAATGATTATTAGCGTCTTAATTCAGATAATTCAGAAAAAATTAAGAACGAGAAGGGCGGTAAATTTTGCCCAGAGGCCTCTTTTCAGGCTTGATATTAGTTTACGTGCTGCAAATCTACGACAAAGGACCCGTGGCTTAAGTTTCCTTCCTAATGAACCCACATTTAGGAATTTAGGCCCTGAAACCGCGAACATAGAAACCAGAGACGACCATAATAACCACAAGTACCGATATAAATAAATAAAGTGTTGATATAGTCATAAATTAAGACTGCATAACAATGAACTACATGGTCTTTATAGGAAGCCAGATATAATAAGAACAGTTAAGTCTCGTAGACTGCAATGGGCAGGACATGTGGCACGAATGGATAATGAAAGAGATGCATGGAAGCTTTTTTTAGGAAAACCAGAGGGAAAACACCCAGTTGGTAGACCAAGAATGAGGTGGTAAAATAACATTAATTAATATTTGATGTAAGTAGATTATAGAGGGTATGACTGGAAAACATTAGCTTAGGATAGGGATGTATGGAGATCTCATGTCCGCGCGGCCATGAACCTACGGGTTCGATAGCGCCAGTGAGTTATAGTCACATATACTTGTAAAGTGATCCCACTACGGGCCATAAGAGACCCTTGGGGTAGTAGGAGGTTAAGGCTCCCACTTTATCTAGACAATTGACACTTGATGTCAGCCGTGTGACGGCCACCTTTACCCCAGAACAAGCGTCTGGTACTCATTTCCATTAGAGGCTGAGTCGACCCAGGATGGTGCCACCAGAAGGTTTGGATCAGTTTAAAAATCCTGACCCCACCAGTTCTTGACTTTCCAGAATGTAGCCTAGTATTGCCTTAACCAGCTGTGGCTACGGCGTGCCCCAGGTCACCAGTACCCAGCCATTAAAAAAAAAAAAATACTCGTCGAAATCAGCTAATCATCATCTTCCTTCACGGATTAGATCTTTGCCTGTTCCGATTCACATCTGATCAGCCCAGCTTTTTCTTGGTCTTCCTACCAATCATCGTCCTCCAGGATTATACATCAGTGCCATCTTTGGTATCATGTCCTCTGTCATTCTTTGCAGATGTTCTATCCAATTGTTCCTGATTTCTTCTATTTGTTCAGAAATGGGGAATGAAAGACGTGCATGGAAGCTTCTTATTGGAAAACCAGAGTTAAAACAGCCAGTTGGCAGACCAAGAATGAGGTAGGAGAATAACATTAACAATGATTTGAGGGAAGTAGATTATAATTGGAAAACATTAGCTCAGGATGGCGATGTATGGAGAGCTTATGTCCGCGCGGTCACAAACCTATGGGTTTGATAGTTTCAGTGAGCTAGTGGTTGTACTTTTAGTTCCTCTCTAATATTCTCATTTCTAATATGTTCTTCTCTTGTACAACCTTTCACAGCCCGTAGGAAGCTACTTCCGCTGCCTGAATTTTACTTTTTTCTTTTCCCTTCAGGACCCAGGTTTCACGTCCATACATCGTCACTGATAGTGTCATCATTGAGTAAAATCTTATCTGCGGAATATGGCTAATGTAGCATAATTTGGCTGAACTACACTTCTACTGACTCTTGATTTTTCAGTTTATTGTTGTAAACTATAGCTCTTCTTCTGTATTTACTAACATTTTTTAATATTTTAAACTCTTCAAACAATTTTTATTACATTATTAGACAATTTTAAAGTATTTATTTTAAATACGCAAATCACAATATTATGACACCTTTAGACAATATTGTGATGCTGCTATTTTCTCCATAGAGTATATTACTTAGTCCATGATTTTTCTATCGCTGATTTGGCTTATCGCTGGTTGGATCGGGATCAGGGAGTGATAAGTGTACACCCATTTTTAATAAACTTTGGTAATTTTAATATTATTAATATATTTTTTTTTAACACAGATTTGGGGATTTATTGCAAAGATTGGTCATTTAAATTTCATAGCGACATGCTGCCATCTAGCATAAGATTTTTGAACTTTAGTACGATATCTATAGTAATCGAGGATGATAATCGATGTGTGGTTCGATGGTGGACTATCGCTGGTTCTATAAACTCTGGCGCATGCGCACTGTTGTTCTATAGGACTTAGAAAATATTTCACGTCAGTTTAAGTGCAGTTTTTCCCATAATTTTATTGTAATACAACGTTTGTTGGAATAACAATAGCACGCGACTTTATCTGGAGTATAAAAAGGGATGTTATCGGCAATACGAAGAATAAGGTAACTTCTAACATTTATCATTTTCATTCACGTGTGAGGTTGCTAATTACAGAGCGTGTATATGGGAGCAGATTTATTACGTTTATCAGAAATAAGTGTTCGTGCAAGTTCACACTAGAGAGTAAAATAAAACTTTTATCAAACTAATCTTGGAAGTCGATAGTGAAACTCGTATGAAGAGGTGAAAACACGTTAGTATTATTGCGCTGCATACGTTACTGATGTTGAAGAAACTGGCATCTTAATTACACCAAGGATTGGTATTCCACACTAAGTGGATCCACTCCTATACTTTAGTGAAGTTTTTAAGATAAACCATAGATTGAACTCCATAATTAGTTAATTATTTTCGTGTTTACTTGATGAAAAGCAAGTCTGTATTTCATCATCATCCGTCACCAATCATGCCTTTGTAGACCTGTTTCGGTCCCATCTAGCAGTTTTTTAAGAGGTCTTCCTGGTCGACGATGTCCTTTGGAGTTATATTGCATCATCATTTTTGGGATTATCCATTCTTTTTACATGGTCTAGTCAGTTTAATTTTTTATTTATTTTTTATTATATAAAACTTTCCTCATTAGAGGATTGCCTCAAGGACAAAGTGATACAGACAATTAATTTTTGTAATTGATGAAATACATTTTGTAAATATATTTTAAAAAATTCAACTTGTAGGTCTAATTGAAGTATACATACTATAAAGTAATTTTGTAAATATGGTTTCTTAAAATTGAAATCGATCCTCTAATGGCAGCGATGACAATTATAGAAAGATACACACTGTCCAAATCATCTGTTGAGTTTTTCTTCTACTGATTCTACTTCTAAATTTTAGAAAAATTTCTCCAATCTCTTTTTTCGATCTAAAGGAGTGTATCCTGCTGTTCTTCTGAGAAATTTCATTTCCGTTGCTTTCATTGTGCTCCTGTCATCTTTTTCTTAATGTCCAAATCTCACTTCCATATAAAAGGGAGGGTAATGCTTAAGTATTATATATTTTTATTCTAGTGGATTTTTGTACTAATTTTACATTTAATGTAGGCCTATTATTTCTTATTAATAAGAATTATGTGAATTTTGTGATTCTCTTGTTCACATTTTTTATTTTGATAAGGCATTTCTCTATCTCTCTATCTATCTTCGGGTTTTTACAGCTGCTGCCGGTCTTCCCGTGCCAAACCTCCAAAGCCTACGGTCTTGGGCATCTTCGATGCTTAGCCCTCTAGCTTGCATTACTGTCTTCATGTTTTCCTTCCATGTTAACCTTGGTCTTCCTCTTTTCTTCTTTCTGTTATGATGCCATTCATATAGTTGCTTCGGCCATCGCTCATCTTCCATTCTTAAAACATTCCTAACCACTTTAATTCCTTTCCTCAATTCTTTCAATTATGCTTTCTTCTGCTTCCATTTTGTTTCTAATTTCCTTATTTGTGACACGTTCTAATTTAGACTTTCTGGCACTTCTTCGTAAATAATCCATTTCTAGAGCTATTAGTCTATTCTTGTAGTACTTATTGATTGTCCATACCTCACTTCCGTACATTGCAACAGATTCCACCAATGTTTTACCAATATATTTTTTGTGTCTTTCCAAATATGCTTATCCCACCATATGGAATTTAATGATGATATTATTTTGCTACTCAATTCAATTCTATGTTTTATGTTCTCTTTGCCTATACCTTCGATGTTATCCATAATCATTCCCAAATATTAGTTTGTTTCACTTGCTTTATTTGGATTCCATCTTCCAATACTAAGTTTTCTCTTTCATTGCTATTTATTGCCAGATATTCTGTTTTTTGTAAATTTACTGTGAGACCCCATGATTCATATGTGCTTTTCAACCTTTTTATCATGAATTCCATATCAAAATTGTCTTGCGCTAAAACCAGTTGATCATCGGCAAATTGTAATGTCAGCAAAAATCTATTGCCTATTGGGATCCCAATACCTTTGCAGCTTTGTTTCCATTTCGTTAATATAAATTCTACATAAATTTAAATAAAATTGGTGATAGACTGCACCCTTGTTTCAATCCCTTTGAGGTGTTTATAGGATTAGACATTATATTTCCCATTTTAACATAAGCGGAGTTATCTTTATAGGTTTGTTTAATAATTTCTATTAGGTTTCTGTCAATATTGTATTTCTCCAATACTTCCCATAATTTGTTCCTCGGAATTGAGTCATAAGCTTTCTCTAAATCTATCATTGTCAAATGGGTTTCTTCTCCAACTGCAGTCCGTTTTTCAATTAACTGTTGTATTGCAAATATATTGTCAACACATGACCTTCCTGGTCTGAATCCATTTTGATCTTCTCCTAATTTGTCTTTAACATCTTTTTGTAACTTTGTTTTTAATAACTTCGTAAATATTCTATATAATGTGTTATTTATACTTATTCAAATAAGGCATTTCACAACCAAAATATATGAAATTTTGTACTACTTCTAGCATTGGTTATTGTGTATTATCTTACTTCTGAGTGATCTTCTCCTAAAAATGCTATTACTTTTGACTTTTGTACTGAAAAATCCGTGATGTATTTAATAAATGAAACTATCAACATTTTATATGATTTTCATAAAGTTTTATTTTTTTTATTTAACATTCGTAACAGCTGTTCCAATTTTGACGAAGTGGCTGAATTAAAATGCCTAGGAACAATAATCACAAATAGGAATGAGATGCTCAAAGAAATTAAACATAGGCTCAATTCTGGAAATGCGTGCTATTATGCATTACAGAGACTCTTGACTTCCCAACTCCTTTCAAAAAAACGTTAAACTGAAAATATATAAAACTATTATTCTACCAGTTATATTATATGGGTGCGAAACATGGACTCTTACTTTAAGCGAGGAAAGGAGATTGCAAGTATTTGACAATAAAGTACATAGGACAATTTTTGGACCAAAGAGAGATGAACAGACAGGTGAATGGAGAAGACTACTTAACAATGAACTACATGGTCTCTATAGGAAGCCAGATATAATAAGAACAGTTAAGTCTCGTAGACTGCGATGGGCAGGACATGTTGCACGTATGGGGAATGAAAGAGTTGCATGGAAGCTTCTTGTAGGAAAGCCAGAGGGAAAACGCCCAGTTGGTAGACCAAGAATGAGGTGGGAGAATAACATTAACTATGATTTGAGGGAAGTAGATTATACAGGGAATGATTGGAAAGCATTAGCTCAGGATAGGGATGTATGGAGAGCTTACGTCCGCGCGGCCATGAACCTACGGGTTCGATAGTGCCAGTGAGTAAGTAAGTAAGTAACAGCTGTTTCAAAAACACTGTATCTTCAGCAGTGCATTGAAACAGCTGTTACGAATGATAAATAAAATAAAATAAAACTTCATGAAAATCATATAAAACTTTGATAATTTTATTTATTAAATGCATAATTAGTTATTATGAATCAAGTTTAAACTTTTTTTATCGGATTAAAGAACACTGACATATCCTCTAAGTTTAATATTCATGCTTTAAGCAAATTACTTAACACTGACTATTTAACTCATGTCGCAAATGGTAGACAATGACCAATCACGTTTCAATGAATTCTGTTTTCACCAATGACAGTCGTGTTTCACCTCGCTCTTTATCGATTTCTCTTTATCAGCTCCTGCTTTTGTGATAAAGAAAGCTCCTCCTTTTTTAATATTCTGAACAGGTTAGACCATTATTTTTCTCCAACAAATACATTGAATATAGCAAGCAAATAATGAATAGATTCACTGATTTTACTGAGTTGTTTATTCAAAATATAAATGATTAACCTATTAATGTTGATTATAATAGTTTGATGTGTTTCATTATTTCTCCACTAGAGTGCATTCTTACAATATTGCGATCCTATTTGCAATAAATAATATGATCGAGTTGCTGTGAATATACATAACCTCACATTTCTAATTTGTTTTCAAACATCGCCGTTTACATTAACTATATACATATTTTAAAACACCGCTATACTATATTCAAATAATTATTTTTTTAGTAAAGAGCTTAATTTTATATGTTAAATAGTCCTAACAAATGCCACTCTTGATTTCCAAATTCTCTAGATAAATTGGAAATCACTCGTGGCATTACTTATGATAAAGTTCATAATGGAATTCCGTTTAGGCATTGGTCGCAATAAAAAATAATAAAATGAATACCTGATGGATGCTGTCGTCCTCAACTTCGTTAAAACCAGAAGGTTTTGTCGGAAACCCTCTTCCACTGTCAACAGAACGTTTTAGACTACTAAATGTTGTTTGATGTGTTTCTGCAGAAAGCATTGTACAAAGTTGGCGCGTTCATGTTTAATACTGTATGTCTATCGTTGTTTAATTCTAACTCATCTAATAATATATTTATATTTACCGGTTTCTTTGTTCGTGAATTTTAGTTAGAGTGTTTTGGATTTTTTCCATGCTGTAGCCAGCGTTAGTGATGCCGTAACTAGATATTCCTTCTATGAGTAAGAACTCATTAATGCTCTTTGAATTTGATGTTAAACTTCCGTAGATTTGCCTAAATAGAAATTATTGCAATATCATCTTCTTCTTTATTGGATTAGGTCTTTACCTGTTCCGATCTCACATTTGTTTAGCCCAGCGTTTTCTTGGTCTTCCCACCGATCTTCGTTCTCCAGGATTATATATCAATGCCATCTCCGGTATTATATCCTCTGCCATTCTCTGCAAATGCTCTATCCAATTGTTCTTGTGTTCTTCTATTTGTTGAAGAAGTTGTTGTACTTTTAGTCCCTCTCAAATATTCTCATTTCTAATAATTATGTTCTCTTGTAAAATCTTTCACCACCCGTAGGAATCTAATTTCCGATGCCTGAATTTTACTTTTGTATTTTTTCCTTCAGGACCCAGGCAATATTTGTTGCAATATCCATCCATCCATTGTAATTCTGCCCGAGGGCAGGTCTTTGCAATCATAGCATTTTCATGCTATGCTTTGCAGCTTTACTAGGGAATTATAGGTGTGGTAGCTTCCCGTTGCTTTCCACACCGGTGAAGGATGATGATGATGATAATGATAAGGGTGATGATGGCCGGATGATTTTCGGGGACCGTTGGGCCTTAAGCTTCCTGACATTTGTCTTACAGGTGAGGAAAAACCCCAAAAAAACCTCACCCAGGAGTCTGTCCCGACCGGGAATCGAACCCGGGCCGCTGCGTGACAAGGCAGCACGCTGCCTTGAGACCACAGCGGTGGACTGTTGTAATATTTACATGTTAATTTGCACAAACTCCTTTAATGTTGAAAATATTGTTTATTCTATGGTGTTGATTAATGTATTATTTAATTTGTTTTCAATCTCGAATGCTATGTTTATGTTTCTATTTTTTTAGAGTTTTTGTTATTTTTGTCCTTTTCTTCCTTTGTATGCGAGTGTCATTCAATTCCTTTTATTGTCTGTTTCTTTTTTCGATTTTGATTAAGTTAAATATACTGTTTTGTTGTTTTTAAGAGTTTGTCTATAATTTGTTCATTGAAGCCGTTATTTATTCCAGTATTTTGATATAGTTAAATTATTATTTAATTGACATTGTTTAAGGGTAGTTTTAACATCCAGTCTCTTTTTCTTAAACTACTGATTGTGTTATTTTTTGTTGTTAGCATGTCTAGAGTTATTGTTTACAATACGCGTATTGCTTGTAGGTTTTCGGTAGATGCTTACTTCATTTTGTTACTATAGATCTAAGTCGCCCACAGACAATACGGTTATTACAAACAATAACTCCAAACATCCTTAAGCGAACAAAATATTAATACGTACATTCAATAATTTAAAAATTGGAAGCTGAAACTGCCTTTAAAGAAGGAAAGAATTGAACTATATTAAAAAAAATTACAAAACATAACTGCTTCAATGAACAATTTATAGACAAATTCGTAAATAAATAAATAAAAAACTGTATAACTAACAAAATAAAAATCGAGTGTTTCTTAATTTGTTCATTGAAACCGTTATTTTTTCAATTTTTTTTTTCAGTCATTCATTTGGAGAATTTTCCTCATCATTGAGGGTTTTCTCCAACCAATCTTAGTAATTAACAAGAATTTAAAAAAATAGATAAATGACTTCGGACTTATAATTTATCAGTTTGCAACAAACATTCACAAATTTCCCTTAATTAAAGTTCTCCATCGTTCTCTGTCCTTTGTGTCTTCATCTGTTATACCAAATTTCCTCATTGAATTTTGAATATTATTCTTCGAGTTGTTCTTGATCTTCCTTTTCTGCTCCTTCTTTCAATTTTCCATGCTTAGACAGCCTTTGGTAGTCTTCCATACTGCATTCTTCTTACGTGTCCATACCATTTTAGACTTCTGTGATCAATCTTATCTATTATACTTCTTTCTGCATTAATCCATTTTATAATATCTGTATTTCTAATTTTTTCTCTTAATAGACGAATACTTTGTTTAATTGTCATTGTTTAAAGGCTGATTTAATATCCAGTTTCGTAAACCGCCCATTCTGTTATTTTTTGTTCATAATGATATCTGTAGTTTTTGTTTACAGTAAGTGCATTAATTGTAGACTTTAGGTAAATAATAATTACTTCAATTTTTTTCTCTTCTTCAGTTTTTTTATTTGTAGATCTAGATAGTTTACAAACAATAGCTCCAAACTTCCTTACCAACTTAAAATGAATGTATTCAATACTTTAAAAACTGGATAACACTCACACAAGAAAAGAAAGCTATAATTCTTATAAAAATTTGGACAGAAACATAAACATAGCACGTAAGAATAAAAACAGATTAAATAATAGCCTATATTAAACAACAGCATAAATGAAACAATATTTTCAATATTAAAGGAAATTACAAATTAGCATGTAAAGATTACAACAAATTCTATACAGGCAATACCAGCAGAAGTTTTAACATTAGATTCAAAGAACATTTTAAAGATTTCAGCAAAAGGAAAATCCAGTTACGCCAAACGCATCATTAATGCCGGTTACGATATAAAAAATAGACCTAAAATATTCTAACCGTAATTTAGAAAGAGAGAAATCCGGCAAAAAATAAGTATATTATTAAAGGAGTTGGAAATTAAAAAAAAGAAAAAAAAAACTGCAGACCTATAATTTTAAACAAGAAGGCCCCTGTCTAGCGAATCACATAAAACAACTTCCAGTAGCCCAAAACTTTCTGTTGACAATGAAACTAGTTTCCGTAAGGCCTTCAGGTTTTAAAAGATTTTAACCAAGTTGAGGATGGCGAACAATTTGAACACCTGCGAATTATAGTTAATATCTGCGAACTTATACTATTACAATGCTGTATAATATTAATGTATTAATTGGAGGTTTCTACACAGACCTATTTAAGAGATAAAAACTTTAAAATATGTACCTTTTTGGCAGGTGCCGTCGTCCTCAAATGTATTAGACATATTTAAATTATTATTATTATTATTATTATTATTATTATTATTATTATTATTAAGTTGTTATTATAAATTATTATTATTATTATTATTATTAATAATAAAGACAGATTTATAGAGAAAAATAATATGAGTATTTTGAGATGACGAAATACCCACTTCAAGTATCAAGAGTTCTTGAAAGATTAGATAGGTGGATGGACGAATGGAAATAGTAGAAAGCACATGAGTCAATGTGCCTAGATATGAAAAATAAATAATAAGCAAAGTAGAATACATATAATAGCCTTGATCTGATGCTTCATGGCGGTGTATTTATACAAGTTTGGTTGGGTTTTCCTATTGCATCGACGTGTCTGAGCTTTTGTTGTTTCCTCCTTTTGGGCTGTAGAAACTCTGGAAATGCCAGCGCACCTTGAAAACTTGAATAATTAAAAATATAATTAGTCCTAAATAAATTAATACACTGAATTCCCAAACGGATACAATCTGGAATAATCTATAAAGATATATTTTTAATACGTTTTTAATCTGGAATATTTTTCAGTGCCTTTATGTAATCAATCAAGTCAGTATATTTTAATACTTGCATTTTAAATAAGAATAAAATATTTGATCATCTGACAACAAAGTCCAAAATTCAATATTAGATTTTGTGAGATACAGACAACTCTAATTGTATGGTCATATACATAGAATGCCAGAGAAAAGATTACCCAGACAAGCTTTGGAATGGATTCCACCTTGGAAAGGAAAGAGAGGTCGACCTAGATTTAAATGGATGGATGGTATAAGAAGAGGTATGAGGGAGATAGGTCTGGAAGAATTGGAAATGGAAGATAGAGAAGAATTGAGATAGAATAAAATTTAAAAAACTTTTGGACGCAATAAGATGTTTTATTACATTGTAAACTTGTTCATAAATAAATAAAGTATTGAAATCTAAAATTGTTTTATTTGTTTACTCTTCTATAAATGAAAGCTTATATCAACATCTGAATAAACCTGTATACAGTTTGATGTAGCACTTATTTACAAGATTCTCTTTCAAACATATTATATGATATTGAGAAAATATTCCTTGGTGATGGTGTCTTTTAGGTGTGTTGTATAGCTTATACTTTGGTATAAAATACTTACTTACTTACTTACTCACTGACACTATCGAACCCGTAGGTTCATGGCCCCGCGGACATAAGCTCTCCATACACCCCTATCCTGAGCTAATGCTTTCCAATCATTCCCTGTATAATCTACTTCCCTCAAATCATAGTTAATGTCATTCTCCCACCTCATTCTTGGTCTACCAACTGGGCGTTTTCCCTCTGGCTTTCCTACAAGAAGCTTCCATGCAAGTCTTTCATTCCCCATACGTGCAACATGTCCTGCCCATCGCAGTCTACGAGACTTAACTGTTCTTATTATATCTGGCTTCCTATAAAGACCATGTAGTTCATTGTTATGTAGTTTTCTCCATTCGCCTGTCTGTTCATCTCTCTTTGGTCCAAAAATTTTCCTAAGTACTTTATTCTAAAATACTTGTAATCTCCTTTCCTCCTTTAAAGTATGAGTCCATGTTTCGCACCCATATAATACGAGTATAACTGGTAGAATAACAGGTTTATATATTTTTAGTTTAACGTGTTTTTAAAGGAGTTGGGACATCAAGAGTAGGTATAAAATATAGTCATTTTAATTCTACCTATTTTATTATTAGACTTAAAGTATAATAAACAGGCTTTAAGAAAATATATTGTTTTTGAGGAGCGATATTTATAAAAATCTTACTAACTCTGAATCTTAAATCTGGTCGAATTTTTCAGTTTTGGCTGAGATTTTGCAATAATTACCTTACGTAGGTGCCTGTATGTTGTATTCTGAACTTACATTTTCAATATAATCATTAATTTATCTTCTTCTTCTTAAACATAATTTGTAGGATTTTCATCCTGTTTATTTCCAAAATCACTCCTCGGAGGAAGACGTATTGGATGCGCATTCACTGTCTATCCATCTCTTGGCTGGTCTTCCTCTTGTTCTTCTTCCGTCCATTGGTCTATCTTCTTTAGCTCTTTTTGCAAGTCGGTTTCTTCCATTCTTTCTCTATGACCCTTCCAATATTTTCGTTTTGATAAAAACAGCCGTTAACGTTTTATTAAATGAATGAATTCTGAACTTAAAGTGAAGCGGTGAGTGACATGCTCAGTTAAGAAAGATAATGTTCTTTTAATTCACTGTTAGTAAAAAGTTAACTGTACATTTTTTACTTTTGTTTTTTTTTGTTTCGATTTCGCAAGTTAGTACATTATCTTCAAAATAATGATCAAGATTAAATAAAAACGAGAAGGCAGGAATAAAATGTTATATCAAAATGTAAAGGCTTAAATCACGGTCCAAACAAGAAAATAATTTTTCATGTATAATTAGCGAGGAGATACTAAAGGCTAACACGCACACACTATTGAGTAACACTAAGAAATTAGGACTGGAAGTAAATATCAGTAAAACTAAATATATGGTCACACGTAGAAATACATTAGGCCTATATAATGGAAATGGACAGCTAATGACAAATGAGGGAAATTTTGAGGAATTGGCTGAATTCAAATACCTAGGAACAATAATCACAAATAGGAATGAGATGCACAAAGAAATTAAACATAGGCTCAATTCTGGAAATGCATGCTATTATGCATTGCAGAGACTTTTGATGTCCCAACTCCTTTCAAAAAAGGTTAAGCTGAAAATATATAAAACTATTATTCTACCAGTTATATTATATGGGTGCGAAACATGGACTCTTACTTTAAGGGAGGAAAGGAGATTACGAGTATTTGAGAATAAAGTTCTTAGGAAAATTTTTGGACCAAAGAGAGATGAACAGACAGGTGAATGGAGAATACTACATAACAATGAACTACATGGTCTTTATAGGAAGCCAGATATAATAAGAACAGTTAAGTCCCGTAGACTGCGATGGGCAGGACATGTTGCGCGTATGGGGAATGAAAGACGTGCATGGAAACTTCTTGTAGGAAAGCCAGAAGGAAAACGCCCAGTTGGTAGACCAAGAATGAGGTGGGAGAACAACATTAACTATGATTTGAGGGAAGTAGATTATACAGGGAATGATTGGAAAGCATTAGCTCAGGATAGGAATGTATGGAGAGCTTATGTCCGTGCGGCCATGAACCTACGGGTTCGATAGTGCCAGTGAGTAAGTAAGTAAGTTTAATTAGAATCCCATAAAAACAAGAAAAAATAGCTCTACACTTAATAATCGTTAGCTTTTTACAATGGTTTGTACGCATGTTATTTCAGGAATTATTTCTACATTTTATTTTATCGAATGATACCGTACATTTTTTACAGAATGCGCAACACCAAGTATGTTCTTACAACATTTGTCTTTAAGGTAACAATTAAGCACTGAAATATTTTTCTTCCTTTTTTCCTTTAGTTGACTAATTCACTGGTACTATCGAAACCGTAGGTTCATGGCCGCGCGGACATAAGCTCTCCATATATCCCTATCCTGAGCTAATGTTTTCCAATAATACCCTGTATAATATACTTCCCTCAAATCATTGTAAATGTTGTTCTCCCATATCATTCTTGGTCTACCAACTGGGCGTTTTCCTTCTGGTTTTCTACAAGAAGCTTCCATGCACGTCTTTTATTCGCCATTCGTGCCACATATCTTGCCGATCGCAGTCTACGAGACTTAACTGTTCTTATTATATCTGGTTTCCTATAAAGACCATGAGGTTCATTATTATGAAGTCTTCTCCATTCACCTATTTGTTCATCTCTGTTGGTCCAAAAAAATTCCTAAAAACTTTTATTCTCAGTTTCTTTAGTTGAACCTCTCCTTTTTTAAAGAACATTTACTTTCCCCACACCTATCGATTTTTACAGAGACACGATTATCTGGAGAGGATTCTTAAAATCTGGATCTTCTTACTTTTATGACTACACAGGAATATGGAGTGTGTCCTCGGATGAATTTTCAGCTTAGTGCCAGAGTCACCTCCGAGACAAAACGAACAATTAAGTCAAGATACATTATTCATTCTTATATTCATACTGAAGAAGAGAATCATAATACGGTGATTATAATAACCAAAGTATTCGGGAGCTTTTAGAGCTAATGTTTCCTGACATTTGTCTTACAGGTGAGGAAAAACTCCGAAATAAACATCATCATCATCATCATAGTACATTCACGAATTTAGGCCATTTGTTGACCTGTTTCGGCCTCAAGAGAAACACCATCCAGAAGTCTTTTGAGTGGACGTCCTGGTCTTCTTCTTCCTGCGGGTTGATATCTTAACATTAGTTTGGGTATTCTGTGATCTTCCATTCGATGAACATGTTGTATCCATCTTGACTTATAATCAGAAATTTTGTTTTCTAAAGATTCCATGTGTAATTCTTCTAAGATGTCTTCATTTTTTTTGTGATCTAGTATTGTGTATCCTGCAGTCCTCCGAAGATATCTCATTTCAGCAGATCTAAGTCTCTGTATATCCTTCTGTTTCAACGTCCATACTTCGCTACCATACAAAAGAGTTGGAAGAGCCAGTGTTTTATACACTTTCAGTCTTGAATGCTTTTGGACTAACTGTGGCTTGAAGATAGAAATAAACATCCCCAGGGTAACTTGACCCGACCGGATATTGAATCCGGGCCCGCTGCATACAAGAGAACCACGTTACCCCAAGACTATTGTGGTAGAGACAGTGAAATATTTTTCTTTAATCCTTATTCGTAAGAGCTTTAAGATCTAAGTTCATATTGTTTAGAATATTTTAGGTGTATCTAGTAACATTAATGTTTCTATTGTGCTGGCATGTGTCTTTTGGTTTTCTAAATCAAACTGATTTAATTATATTATTACATGATGATTAGGCCATGCTAAAATTGTACCTGTTAATGAAATTCTGAGTTCAAACCCCGTTGCCTCCAACCTGGTTGAGATATTTTCTTGTAATAAATTAAAATAATAAAATTAGTACCTGGTATGTCAGTCGTCGTCAACATCAAAATTCATTAAAATTGTGTAGGCCTTTCAGAAACACCTCTCCCATCTTCAGCAGCTGAGTTAGGTCTGACCTCCAAAGGAAATAAATACCAGACTATGTTCTGGGAATAAATGCAGAGCTCACAACCCGGCTGAAGTCTCATACAGATTGTCTAAAAAGGTTGGAGCCTTAATCTCTTGCTAACCCAAGAGCCTCCCAAGGCCTGTACTGGGATCACTTTGCCTAATTTGTTTTATATCATTCACTGTATTTCATGGACAGAATTCCAAATATTAATTTTCTTATCTTTCCTCGATTTTTTGTTGTTAGTTCTTCCGAAAGTTCTTTAATTTTTTTGATGTCTTCTGGTAGCTGAAAAATATGCTCGCCATGATTAATGCGGGGCTTACAACAGTTTCTGTGTGATTAACACGAACGGCAGAGTAACGAAAATAGTTTGTCTTTCATCCTCAGCAGTACATAAACAACGTACCTATCGATATGAAGGCCTATGCCCAAATATATATATATTTTTTTTTGAAATAATGAAATCAAAATAATAAAAAATAAAATTAAAAGCTAAACTTTACAATATGTGACATGAGTCATTAAATTACTTCATAAACCCGTGTCAAATTTTATTTTTAGGATTTCGTTTTTCAGATTATTTCCCACAATGCCTATTTACAATGTTTTACATATTTCCTAACGATTATTTGAATATATTTGTTCATGATATTGAACTAAGTGAAGACGTAGCAGCCATATTTTAATGGATATTCTGTGTTCCAGTGCAGCCAACATAGTCTGTACTAATTAACTTACACTAAATAAAATCAGAGTGTATTCTTTCATAGGTTAGAGTACTTAAATTGCGTTAGATTAGCTTTTAAGTTGGTCTTTTACAGGTTAGAATACTTCAATTGCGTTACGTTAGCATTTACGTTGGTCTTTTACAGGTTAGAGTATTTAAATTGCGTTAGGTTAGCTTTTAGGCTGGTATTTTACAGGTTAGAGTTCGTAAACTGCGTTAGATTAGCTTTTAGATTGGTCTTTCACAGGTTAGAGTTCTTAAATTGTGTTAGGTTAGCTTTCATGTTGGTGTTTTACAAGTTAGAGTACTTAAATTGCGTTAGATTAGCTTTTAGTTTGGTCTTTTACAGGTTAGAGTACTTAAATTGCGTTAGATTAGCTTTTCGATTGGCCATGCACAGGTTATAGTTCTTAAATTGCGTTAGGTTAGCTTTTAGGTTCGTTGACGCGAGTTCAAATATCGTGTAATATGTTGTCTGCTTCCCATGATTTCATAGTCTATTGGCGCATGCGCATGGCGTATGGTTGGAACTTAAATTTTTCTCATCACATGTTGTAAAGTATTTCCAAATTAAATTATTTGCAAGGATAGAAAATGTTTTACGAATTCATTTTAAAATTCCGGGGACCGCAAACATTTCAACTCATCCCTAAAACTTCAATTTCAGATTTTGTAACACAAGTAACTGTTACGGTGACTTCTCTGGCAAGGGAACAACATAATACGGTAATTGGCGCATTAATCTCATAACTAAACTATTAAGCGTTGTCAAATGGTTTCTGTGAACTTTTAGCAGCGGAAAATAGCGTTCTGGCGTGACAAACTACAATAACCCAACACAAAAAGAGTTTTAATGCATTTTTTCCTAATCTATTAATATAAGCACGGAGAGTAAATTACAACGCTCTCTTCCTGTCGCCATTACATTCCCATGATCTTTAACCAAGCATAACAAAATAACTGAACTCGCTGATAAAAACCTTCATTTCAATGTTACAAAACAAACTTAAGACACAAGGCCAAACGTAGGTCTATTACATTCATGCTGGTCGGTCCAGGTGATCTAGTGGTATAGTGGACTCGGTCATTTACTTTACACAGCTTTGCTTTGTGGTTAGGTAAGTTTTTTTGCACATAAGTATTTTGCATATCAAGCGGCGTTGTCACGTTTTATTCACTAGAATACATTTTTACCAACTAAAGATAATGCAACTCCACCAATGCCGGTCCCAAGCCCGGATGAGAAAGGCGAGGGGGGGGGAGTAATACCTCGTTGAAAAACCTAGGTTGAAAAACCCTAGCCAGGGTTACGGTGAAGACCACAACGGCGGATGCAGCAGAGTAGGAGACCTACGGTATGGTGCAGACAGCGGATGAGGCAATAAAGGTGGATCAGACTCTTAGCTGCAGAGAAAGCAACTGATCTATGATGGACTCCAGAAAAATTCTCTGGTTCTCCAGGTTGCCGGTTGATGCTATGGGCCAGCTCCTCATTCAATGTGAAAAAGCTTAATGTTAACATACCAAAATACGAGGGCGGATCGGAAAGTAACGCACAATAATTTTCTTTTAAAAAGTTTAATAGTAAAAAAAAAGGAAAAAAATCACAAATGAACTTACATCTTTTACCTACTTTTCGACATAGTCACCAACTTTCTCAACACATTTTTCCCATCGTGTTACCAGTTTCAATATGCCCTGTTCGTAGAAGTCCGTTTGGTTGGCGGATCGGAAAGTAACGCACAATAATTTTTTTTTAAAAAAGTTTAATAGTAAAAAAAAGGAAAAAAATCACAAATGAACTTACATCTTTTACCTACTTTTCGACATAGTCACCAACTTTCTCAACACATTTTTCCCATCGTATTACCAGTTTCAATATGCCCTGTTCGTAGAAGTCCGTTTGGTTGGAGTGTAGCCATCTGCGCACTGCCGGCCGGAGCGTGGCGAATCACTAAGGTTCATGCGTCCCTCTTGGAAGAATGTGCACCACCTGGAGACATTGCTACGGTCCATACAATCATCCCCATACACGCCACGCATGTCCCTGTGAATTTCACTGGGTTTATGCCCTTTGGCCCACAAAAATCGAACAACACTTCTCTGTTCCTCACAGGTGGACGACTGTAGCATGCACGCCATCTTTGTTGCATAGTTCAAGCTTCTCTCGCAAGAGGTGCACTTGAGAAAAAAATACCATCTGTAGTGAAAACTTCAAACTATATCTCTGTGAAATTTCAACATTCTAGATGCAATACCAAGGCAGAAAAAATTATTGTGCGTTACTTTCCGATCCGCCCTCGTATATATTTTGGTTGTGGATACATGTGTAATAACAGAAAAAATCCTGAAATAAATAAAATATACTGCAAAAGACAAAAGTTGCAACGCTGTTAAGATAATTATATCCACATGGAGTTGACATGGAAACGGCATTAAAAATGCGAAGACATTATTGGCAGAGAACTCTTCAGTTTTTGGTGATTGAAGCGGCGTCTTAGAAGCCTCTAACAACTCCCCGGCTCTACTTGGCAGTAACAATGTATTTTTTAAACCAGAGGGAAACAGTTGCCTGTAAACTGAATGACTGAACCGACTATACATGTTCACTTCTGGTTCCTAGATTTATGGGTTCAAACCCGGATGGATTTTTGAGCGAGTAAAATTTCTGAGTTTGTGTTCCTTCAGAAGGGAACTAAAAACGCGGGTCATATGTCATAGATTTAAGGCACGTAAAAGAAACTCAGGACCTAATTTAGTGACTTCTGAGCAAAATGTAGGTCTTTTCATGCCCATATTTGAATTGCGACGATAAATACCTATGATGTTAAAGAGTGTCTTTGTAAAAAAAATACCGACTATTTAACTTAAAGTGCCTATTTTAAATATTTTGAACGTCTATTTTTTGTATATTTTTAAAGCTAGAATCCGATGTCTAACAATATCAGAGGTTGATATACATTGTCTCTGCTAATCAATAATTATCTGATTTCTGTCATATGACATTTATCGGACTATTTAACTCATGCCCCAAATGGGAGACAATGATCAATCACGTTTCAATGATTTTTTATTTAACCAATCACAGTCGTGCTTCGCCTAGAACTAAAGTTTATCAGAATAAAGAAAGCACCTCCTTTTAACAGTCTGAATAGGTCATATCATTATTTTGCAGTGACTGACACTTCAAGAAATACGGCTACCAGATTGTTTATATAGTGTATGAATGTCAACACATAGCGCATGAGGGAGTTAATATAAAAACATTTGTAGCAATTGATTATAGGCCTACCACCAAAAAAGGAAACCACTGTTTGCACTTTCTTAAATGTACTTTTTTCCCCAGGTAGTAACATTCCAAAAAAATATAATTGTCATATTTACATCACAAGACATCAAAAATGAATTAATATACAATATGATGTTTAATTTTTTTTGCACTAGAGTGCATTCTTACAATACTGCGTTCCTTTGGCAATACATAATATGATCTGGTTGCAGTGATGAACAAAAGAAGCAAATGAAGCTTACCAATCATTTCTCATTTGTTTTCAAACATCGCCGTTTACATTAAATATATAAATATTTTAAAATAACTATAGTTAAATAATGATTTGTGAGTAAACAGCTTAATTTTATTCATTAAATAGTCAAAAAAATGCCACTCTTGATTTCCAAATTCTCTAGATAAATTCACTCCTCACTTCGTGAGTCGTGAATTTATCGATAATTTGGAAATCACTCGTGGCATTACTTATGATAAATTTATCCTAGAAAAATACTCGATTTTCTCGGCAGATGTGATTTACTCAATCAAATGCTAATTCTAAGTTCGGACAATAATATATCGCTGTGAAGATTCCTGTAATAAATTGAATGAGTAAACAGTTTTAAAGCTACTAGTAATAGATGTCTTAGAGCACTAGACAAAAATATAAGAGCCAACTATATCTCAAGAAAAGTTAAAATTAGAGTTTATAAGACAATTATTAGACCTGGTTACATTTGGAAGTGAAACCTGGACCCTACCTGAACGCAATATAGTAGGCCTATATTGCGATACGAGTGTGGTAAACACATGATATGGATCGAGGATAAGTTAAAAAAAAAAAAAAAGAGGCGCTTGCTCCGAGTTTTTATAAATTTCCGAGATTCTGTTGAGTTTTGCGAACTATTTTTTGCACTATGTGTATTTGTTTTAGTAATTAAGATATTAGCTAAAATATTAAGAAATATAATTGAAGATAAATGTTAGATTTCAGAAGGTGAATCGGCTAGGCCTATATGTGCTGCTACGGAGAAATAATAATTATTGTTGGTCATGTCGCCATCTTATATTTGTTAAAACTGTAAAACCAATATGATATGTGATGTATTTCTGATTATGGAGAAAGTTTTAGACGATGTATGAAGTGATGATGAAATAGAAGAGGCGTGGAAAGCTGGATGTGATGAATTAATACCAAAATTAATACAAATTCCAGTATCACCATCAATATTTCAAAATAAATGTTTTTATTTACCGCACTAGTGCTTTTGGCCATTTTTTAAAGTATTGAGATTTCTTTTGTTTTCATAGTAACCAAGATTGTATGTGGGAATGTCAAATTACGATGCACATCAACAATAACAGTAAGTATACAATAAGTTATTAGTTACATAGCGCAAAAACTATTATAAACACTTGGGAAAGGAAAATCGTAAGAAAAAAATTATGGCCCTGTTTGTGATGACGGAGTTTGGACCAACTCTCAAATAAAAGTATTACACAAGGATGCAAATATTATCACTGATATAAAAATCAGACGATTGAAGTGCTGGACCACATCAACAGAATGCACAATAATAAAATTCCTCAAATATTAATAGAGGCAAACCAAGTGGTAAAAGAAGAATTGGAAGACCCAAATTACGGTGATTGGATGAAGACCAGAATGACTTTTTGAAGACAGGAAGTATGGTATGGAGACATAGAGCTCTGGAAAGAGAGGATTGGACGGGAATTCTTAAGGAGGTCAAGGCTAAACTAAAAGGGCTGTAGGGCCACAGATGATGATGAAACAGTCTTAAAAGGGATCCGAAATATCATCTTCTTAATATTGGTCCCCCACTTTCTGCTTCTCTTCCATGTCATCTTTTAATTACTCAGATTGCCCTTCCAGTTCTTGAGGTAGCTGTAGCCGGGTTCGAGGCAGAAGCCTGATATTGAAACTTAGTTAATATAACTAACTCACTGGCATTATCGAACACGTAGGTTCATGGCCGCGCGGACATAAGCTCTCCATACATCCCTATCCTGAGCTAATGTTTTCCAATCATTCCCTGTATAATCTACTTCCCTCAAATCATAGTTAATGATATTCTCCCACCTTATTATTGGTCTACCAACTGGGCGTTTTCCCTCTGGATTTCCTACAAGAAGCTTCCATGAACGTCTTTCATTCCCCATTCGTGTCACATGTCCTGTCCATCGTAGTCTACGAGACTTAACTGTTTTTATTATATCTGGTTTCCTCTAGGACCATGTAGTTCACTGTTATGCAGTCTTCTCCATTCACTGTCTGTTCATCTCTCTTTGGGCCAAAAATGTTCCTATTGTATAGCTGGCTTGAGAGAGAGAGAGAGAGAGAGAGAGAGAGAGAGAGAGAGAGAGAGAGAGAGAGATATGGAGATACAAGGATAGATCGTTGACCACTTTGGTCCAGATACAAAAGAAAGAACCCACCCTGCTGCCAGTTTTCCTCTCCCCCCTTTTCCCTATTAACATCTGGTGAAGAAAACCGACAACTCTGGTGCGAGAGAGGTGAGTACTGTTGTCTCATTCTACAAATTTCTCGTAAAGTTAAACCAGAGAGATTATAAGAACTTTATTCTCAAATACTCGTAATCTCCTTTCCTCCCTTAAAGTAAGAGTCCATGTTTCCCATCCTTATAATATAACTGGTAGAATAATAGTTTTGTATATTTTCAGTTTAACGTTTTTTTGAAAGGAGTTGGGACGTCAAGAGTCTCTGCAATGCATAATAACACGCATTTCCAGAATTGAGCCTATGTTTAACTTCTTTGTTCATCTCATTCCTATTTGTGATTATTGTTCCTAGGTATTTGAATTCAGCCACTTCTTCAAAATTTCTCTCATTAGTCGTTAGCTGTCCATTTCCATTATATAATGTAGGCATATTTCTATGTGTTGATATAGGGCTTAGTGCAAATATTCCTCTATATTTCAATCTTCCGATAAGAATTCAAATAACCTCTATAAATCAATATCAGTAAAACTAAATATATGACCACACGTAGAAATTCAGTATATAATGGAAATGGACAGCTAATGACAAATGAGGGAAATTTTGAGAAAGTGGCTGAATTCAAATACCTAGGAACAATAATCACAAATAGGAATGAGATGCACAAAGAAATTAAACATAGGCTCAATTCTGGAAATGCATGCTATTATGCATTGCAGAGACTTTTGATGTCCCAACTCCTTTCAAAAAACGTAAAGCTGAAAATATATAAAACTATTATTCTACCAGTTATATTATATGGGTGCGAAACATGGACTCTTACTTTAAGGGAGGAAAGGAGATTTTACAAGTATTTGAGAATAAAGTTCTTAGAAATTTTTTTGGACCAAAGAGAGATGAACAGACAGGTGAATGGAGAAGACTACATAACAATGAACTACTTGGTCTTTATAGGAAGCCAGATATAATAAGAACAGTTAAGTCTCGTAGACTGCAATGGGCAGGACATGTTGCGCGTATGGGGAATGAAAGACGTGCATGGAAGCTTCTTGTAGGAAAGCCAGAGGGAAAACGCCCAGTTGTTAGACCAAGAATGAGGTGGGAGAACAACATTAACTATGATTTGAGGGAACTAGATTATACAGGGAATGATTGGAAACATTAGCTCAGGATAGGGATGTATGGAGAGCTTATGTCCGCGCGGCCATGAACCTACGGGTTCGATAGTGCTAGTGAGTAAGTAAGTAAGTAAGTAAATCAATATTCATTCATCTAAAATTACGAAGGAGAGAGGCCTATATATATATATATATATATATATATATATATATATAGGCTATATATATAGGCCTATATGATTCTTAAATATATAGGCCTATGTGTACACTTACTGAAATGGGGAAAAAACGTTGTACTAATGAAACACAAATAATTATACCATGCAGACATATTTGACCAAGCACAAAAGAATTGCTTTGCATAAACATTGGTTGTCTCGTTATTGGATTGTTCCCTATTACAGTCAATAGCCGTTAAAATTAATTCTTCCGTTTAGGCAATTTTAACATAAATTACTGGAAATTGTTGATCATTAGATAGGCTAATAAAAAGCAGGCCAAAGCAAAATTATCGACATTGCAACAATCGATGTGTTAGTGAACTCAAATAAGCGTGAAAATACTGGTGATGAATATATGAACAGTACAGTCACAGGTGCATACAACTGTATCACGAAGAATTAAACTAAATTCGCTTTGAAAGTAGATGGGTCTATTCATCAAGATTTGATTATTAAATCATCTACTAATTAAACTGTATCAATTGTTTAATAGTATATTACGATGCGAGGTTGGGAAGTGGATTTTACAGAAGCGAGGAAAATGTTTAAAAACCGAGCGTTAGCGAGGTTTTTAATTTCCGAAATTCTATAAAACACTTCACAAACGTGCGCTGTACAATATTTTTTGCGAGATGGTGTTTTCAAAATAATAAATAATAGTAAAATAATATCTTTGTTGGAAATATTTGCGTTCATTATAGGTAGCTGACTAAAGTTAATTGTATGGGCAATGTTTATTAGTTGAAACTCCAGGTGGCCGTGACACCAATTAGTTACAAAATGGCGGCAAGCACATATTTATTGTTTTATATTGTTTCAAATAACGTTCTGTTCATTTAAAATTCAGTGATTTGGGTCGTATAATGTATATTAACACTACCTTTTGGATATTTTTTGTATAGCTATACATTGTAAATAGTATACATAGAGGGCAGTTACTTCCCACACACGGTTTGTAATATGCAATATTACAGTATAGTTATTTTATAACAGTATAGTTATTTAGGTTGGCAACCCCGAAATGTAGGAAGTTGAACTTTCAATTATGGAAGCCATTACTGTAAGTACGACAAAACGCACTATGACGCAAAAAGTTATTTTTCGTTCGTTCTCAGTCGATTAAACGTGTCTTACGGCTGCCTAAATTCAAGAAAATTGTTTCAAATTCTGCTGAAAACTAATGAAGAGCCAAGGAATCCAAGAAGATTGTGTCAACTTTTTAAAAGTTCTTTTCTTTTACATTTTGGTGGTATCTAAATTCAAGAGTAGCTGGTTTCCTTTATGCTGCAAAAGGAGGTATTTTATGCGAAAAATCTTTGTCAATTTCTATGATTCCATCAGAAGACTAATATATCTTTCCTGGCCGTCTTTTAAGTTATTGACAATTTATTTTTAGTGTTTTCCATAACAGATAATGTTAGAAATATAAATTTAACTGTCTATGGCAGCAAGATTCTTGACCTTTCAATAGCCTATCTTATTGATGACCATCTATATGAAGATTTTGATTATATGGTGCAGACAATAAACACAGTCAGTATTCGGTGTAAAATACCAATTTAGAAATATGATGACTTTATTTGCTTGGCATAAGAAACTAATAACCAGGACGTCCACTCAAAAGACTTCTGGATGGTGTTTCTCTTGAGGCCGAAACAGGTCAACAAATGGCCTAAATTCGTGAATGTACTATGATGACGATGAAGAAACTAATAATTAATACTACCAAATATTAGGGCCTACTTATTTAAAATTTGAAAATAAGATAATTGTAAATTTTGTAAAGAAATTATATTAATAAATTTCTTGCTCATATTAAAAATCTAATATATGGCACGCCGTAGCGTAGTGGTTAAGGCACTGAGCTACAAGCTGGAGGGTCGAGGGTTCAAGTCCCGTTCGGGTCAGGATTTTTAAACTGACCCAAACCTTCTGGCGGCACCATGGCCCTGGGGTCGACTCAGCCTCTAACTGAAATGAGTACCAGACGCTTGTTCTGGGGTAAAGGCGGCCGTCATGCAGGGCTGACAACCCGGCTGACATAAAGTGCCGATTGTCTAGAAAAAGTGGGAGCCTTAACCTCCTACTACCCCAAGGGCCTCATGAGGCCTGTTGTGGGATCACTTTACCTTTACCTTTATATGAAAATATTTGTTTGTTACTTTGTTCGTACTTTATACACGGCCATACCGTTGATCCGAAAGTGATGTGGCTTTTTGATAAATGTTCAGGAGATTCCCGGGATGAACATAGGCTATAAGAGAGTTGTGATATTCAACTCCTACACCCTTAAAAATCGCCCTTTGTAGTGGAAAACGCGAAAAAAGTAGCTCTTTGGACGCTCAAATGGCTTACGCTGCCTAAACCATAACAAATACACAAAATTAATGTAGGCTTACACAGAATTGAATATCTTAAAAAGCTCTACAAAAAAGTCGCGACAGTATATGTTTACCTCTTACGGATAACTCACAATAACCATTTTTGTCTTTCATTGATGCCAAGAAGATCGAGACAAGTAACCTACGTAGATACATGTGCAAGCATTACAGCACATAGCGGGTATTCTTTTACGGATAACTCACAATAACGAATTTGTTTTTTTAGCTCATTTATGCCAAGAAGATCGAGATAAGTAGATTCCCGGGCAACACCGGGTAATCAGCACGGAGAATCTAAAAATAGTTACGATTTACAATTATAATTATTTTTCATTTTACTTATTCAACTAATCATAAGAAGTAGGCCTTACATTAATTTTTGTCTTTTAGTAAATTTTTGCCAAGGAGTCCGGGAGTAGATTCCCGGACAACGCCGTGAAAAACAGCACGGGCTATCTAAAAATAATTACGATATAAATTTTTCCCCGACCGATTTAACTAAACATAAAACACATTAATTTTTGTACTTCAGCTCATTTGTGTAAAGAAGATCGGGAGTAGATTCCTGGACAACGCCGGGCAATCAGCATGGGGTATCGAAAAATATAAATTTGTAATTAATTTTCCTTTTGCTTACTCAACTAAACATAAAAGCACATTAATTTTCATTTATTTAGACGTAGCAGCGCACGCCGGGTATTAGCTAGTGAATAAATAAAATAATAACTTGTGGCGATTTTTAATTTGTTATAAATAGTTTTCCCTCGCCTTTTATGTTCCTTTTGTTCGCCTCGCTTCTAAAAATAATTATAAATATTCAAAATGGGATTAAACAATATTAAAAAGGAGGTAATATAAAATAACAGGAGTGTCGCTGGAGTCTAACTCCTCATTATGTTATTC